>RHKH01000015.1:350521-364791 GCA_009829795.1 Lasiodiplodia gonubiensis | reverse complement strand
AAAAAAAAAAAAAAAAAAAAAAAAACTTCAATCTCAATTTCTCCCAACTCCCTTCCGGTTCAGCCGTACACTATCTTCCGACGTCCATAGTAGTGGCCTATGATGAGACTCTACAGGCTTGCCTACACCAGATCTGCCGCCGTGTCATAGTTGGTCTCTGGACTGGGCTGGTTAGGGACTGCTTTGCTGAGGTAGCCTTTGTTTGAGGCCGCATGGCCATGAAGGTGCGCCGACGTCGTCGTACAGGACGTTGACGCATTCGGTATATACCCCTTTGTTCTATGATTTGGGAGGTGCCCGAGTCATTCACACAAGTGCCGTGCTTCATTCTTCCTTCATTCTTCTCAGGGCGGGACCTCATAACCCCGTTGGCCCACACCGCCACTCTCCCATCCTATACTTCACAGCTGTTCGATAGAGCTACCAGTTACGCAAGATTAGCCAGAGCTTGGTGTTTTCTCTTGTTCCTGGATTATGGCAGCTACCGAAGGCCCAAGAATACACCTTCACCTCGATAAAGCCGGTAGAGAAGCGGGGAGGAAGATACCAGAGCAAGACGCTGACCAAGGGCGAGGTAGACTGGTCGCAAGGGGGGTCGAGTGTGACGAGAACGCAACCAACGCCGGCTACTATACTGGCTCCCAAGAATCTGGTGGAGACTCGTACGAGGATCAATCCGAAGCTAGCGAATCGTGGAACGAAAAGCCAAACTGGACTCGAATTCGACTCGAGAGGAAGGCGGAGGAAAATGAACGTATAACAAAGGAGCGCCGACATGAAAGAAGGACTCGTCGTCAAAGTCGTCCAAAGTCCAAACTTTGCAGGAGCATCAGTGCCGACCAAATTGAGGATAGCCTGCATGAAGACGGAGAAATGGTTTCCAATAACTATTCAAGGCACCCGCCACGTGCCAAGTCGGCGCCGCCCCTCCGTCTCGAATGGAGTGATGACTCGGACCAGTCTGAAGACGAGCAGGAAGATGATATGGACGCTGGAGAGAGAGTTGGTTCCGGTAAGAGTGAGCCGGAGACCGGCTCGCTGAAGTTCGAGCATAAGAGATTCAAAAATACCCAAAGCCCCAAGGAAGCCGACTTCTACCTGAATGAACAGCGCGCCCGCCTCCTAAACGAAATCAGATACCAATGCCACCATGAACCCCATCACTTCCCCGCAGAATCCTTCTATAAACTCCAGAACGAGATTGCAGAGTGCACAGAGAGTGTGCTGGAGCAAATCGACGTGGAGAAGCAGTCGCAGTCAGACCAGGTGGTAGAAAGACTGTTACGCTGCCAAGAGAAGATCCTGGATGCCTTGTGGAAGGAAAGAGAATCTTGGCAGGTAACAAAAACGAGATGGATTGACGAGAGAAAAAGATTAAAGGACGAGATCAAGCTATCTGCAGCCAAGTCAGTCTCGGCTGCGGATCGAAAGATGAATGAATTGAAGAGGGAGAATCGGAAGCTGAAGGGGATGATTGTGGAACAAAGGCAGGCAGTGTTTCTCAGGAAATATGCCCAAACCCACAAGGACAGTCAAGAATGGGACTATGATATCAGCGATGCGGCTGATGATGTTGCACAAGTCCGGGTGGAGCTTCTGAGGAGTCGGATCGAGTTTGTGTCTAGAAGGAGAGGGGAAGTATCTCGGCCGAACGTCAAGGAAAGGATTCTGGAGGAGCTGCACCGGATTTTAAACGCCGAGTGGGCGAGAGATCAAGAGGAGATGGCGAAGTTTTATCATGACCGAGGATTGTCTCTTTTGATGAAGGATGCAGAGGCTGCGGTAGCAAGGCGTGCGCATTCGCGGAATGCGGCTGGGGCTGTGGCTATGCAAGGGAAGATAGTCTGTAAGTTACGGCGGTGGGGCGTGTGATAGGTGGAGGGGCTGACAACTCCAGGACGAAAAAGGGCCCATGGCCCGTGTTGGGCGCTTGGGCGCTCCTGCCCAGTTGCCCCGCCACCGCATCCATTTGACATCATTCGCTCTCGGGGATTCGGCACGCTGCTCTGCTGACACTTCCCACCTCCAGACGTCAGCATATATTCTCTTCTTGCCCGCTGCTGCTGGGCGAGCTCACCACCGCCGCCATGCCGTCCCTCAAGCTGCTTTTCCTGCTCGCCGTCGCGCTGCTGGTGCTCTGCCCCGCCCCCGCCGCCGCCTTTGGCGCCGGCAACATCGCGAGCATCTCCACCATTGAGGGCAAGAACTGGCGCCATGGCGACATCGAGGACATGCTCAAGACGGTTGCCTGCCTCAAGGGCCACAAGTGGTCTTCCATGATGGTCAAGCGCGTCTACTTCGGCAACTGGCTGCGCGACTACTCGCAGGCTGTCGACGTCGGCACCCTCAAAGGCGTCCAGGCAGACACCATCCGCATTCTCGTGTGGATTCTCGCCTTCATGTCCTTCGGCTATGCCACTAAGGAATTCGAGGTCACCCACGAGCGCCTCGGAGGTGAGCCGTCCGCCTGTGCCCTCTCCCGACTTTGACGCTAAATATGTGCAGTCTATCGCCCAGAGGAGCACATTGATAACCCCAAGGTAAGCAGGGAACAATGCCGCTGCCGGCCCGTCCCCGTGACTGATGCGCCCTCCAACAGGACTACGCAGACAACCAAGATGCCAGGCAGTATGATTCGCGTTTGCGCGGGCCTGTGTCGCAGGAAGAACTCGCCATCGATCCTCATACCGGTGAGCTTGACGCTGTAACTTGCATTCTCCTTTCTGATTGTTGTAGGCATGAAAAACTACATCGCCAATGAGCGCGGTCCGTGGGCAACGAGCGCCGGTTACATCAGGCACAGCTTCAAGCGTGCCATTCACTATGGCCGCATGTACACTCACGGCGCTGGTGGCAGTAAGGGACGTGAGGAGGACCTCTGCGAAGCCCTCCGCTGCCTTGGCCAAGGTCTCCACTGTGTCGAGGATTTCGGCGCTCACACTAACTACACCGAACTCGCTCTTCGCGAGCTGGGCTTTCACAACGTCTTCCCTCACACTGGCACCGCCACTCAAATGAACCTCCATGGAAAGCATGTCTTCCCGCTCGTTACAGGTACTTTCGGCGGCGTCGATTTTCTGCACTCCGTCCTGGGTGAGGCCACAGACCATTTCACCCAGTCCAACGTTGATACTTCGGAGATTGATGAGCTGAATCTCCAACTCGGAGATGCCTCTGGAACTTCGGGGAAGCGCTCTGGCGGTGGAAGTGCTGGTGGGGATGTCGAGGCTTTGACCAGCCTTCTGAGCAAGATCCCCGGCACTGGTTCCCTTTGCAAAGAGGCTGTCGAGCTGAAGGCTTCATCAGACGCCCAGGCCGCAGCAAATTCCCGCATGGGCGGCGCTGGCTATAGCAGCTCTCGCGCTGACCCCGCATTCGCTGCGCCTCCTGGCTCTGTCGGAGGCCCCCCTGGCCCTGGAATCCCAGGCATGAGCCCAGACTTCGATCCCCAGTCCGTGGTACCCAAGATCTATCCCATCCTGGAATTCCGCGACAAGGTCGTCCGTGCCATCAGCAGCGTGATTTCCAAGATCCCAGGCCTTGAGTCTCTCGTTGAGAAGATTTCGGAGCGGGTGACCATGTTTGTCTTCGCTCTGCTTGCTCCATTCGTTCAGCCCATCATTGCTGCTGCTTCGAAGCAACTAAAAACCGGTTCTTCTGCCGTCATTGACGCCAGCGGCAAGCACCAATACGAACCCTGGACAGACCCTCACTGCACTGATCCGACGCACTCCCTTTTGTCCAAGGATCACTTTTCCAACATCCTCAACGAGCCCGCCGGCCAGATCGCTTCAGCGATTCTGCAGTACGTTGCTCCACGTGTTATTTACGCCATGGACCATCCGAATGTGCCTGTGGAAGAGGTCCTTAACGACGTTGTGCGTGTATTCCATCACCCTGCCATACGCGATCACCACTGCGAGCTGCATCGCAACATGTTCTCCGTCGTCGAGAAGTGGGTGCATTCTCGTTCTGATAGGGGCCATGGCCTCAACAACATCCTTAGCTCCGAGTCTGTCCGCGCTGGTAAGAACCATTCCGGTGAGCAGGGCGGACATGGACACGGACACGGTGGCCAAGGCCATGGTGGTCACGGAGGCTACGCCGCTCATACTGGCTCTGGCAGTGGCGGTGGGGCATCGAGCTTTGGCAACTTGGCGGGTCTCGCGAACCTTGGAAGTTCTGGAGGAGGTAGTTCAAGCGGCGGCGTTGGAGGTCTGCTCGGAAATATCGGCAAGTTGACTGGTGGAAGCAATCCGCTCAGCAGCTTCCTGGGTGGCAGTGGCGGCAAGCGTGAAGTCGATTCGCCGCCGCATTCATACAGTCCTGGCCCTCCGCAATCCCAGACGAACTTCCACCCTTACGGAGAGCACTACGCTCAATCCCCTGGTCCACACGGCTACCAATACCAGCAGGACGCGCCGCTGCCGCCGGGTCCGCCACAGACCAACCCTGCGGATCCGTATGCCTTCCCGAGCCAGTACCAGCAGGGCTGGCAAGATGGTGGCCCGCCGATGGCACCTTACGGCCAACAGCCTCCCCCGCCTCATGGGGGTTATGGCGGCCCACCTCCGGATCAGTACGGCCACCAAGGTCAGTGGGGGCAGCAGCAGCAGCCGCCGCCGCCAGGCGGTTACTGGGGTGGCCAGTACTAGCTTGCCCCCAGCTGGCAACCGCGGAAGGGGGGCTAACGGCAGGCATTTTACTGATATGATTACGTGGGTTTTGGAAAAATGGATTTGCAGGGATGGTAGATACCCAGCAAGGCAACAACCAAGGGGTGAAATAACTTGGGTTGCGTAAGGGTTGGTGGATGAGGTTGGCTTGGCGGATGCTATTCTTTGGCTTTCATGCTCGTGATGCATTAGAGATGATATACTCAATTAGGTATTCAATCCTTTACCGCTTGGTGGAGCTACATGTGGTGTCAATAGTACAAAGTGTTCACGATGTATTTCAGGTATTGTCGTTCACCATCTGCAGCATCCCACCCGACACAGGACATCCCACGAGTATGGTGTGCCCGTGCGTACCTCAGTCGCGATGAGAGCGTTGAGCTGTGCGAGGCAATTGGCTATCATACGGTTGTATTTAGGAACTTACGTTATTCTAGTCCTCCTTGCAAAATAAGCATTAAAAAACCAGCTATCAAGCCTTCACGCTTTTCCCAGGGATAATGACACGAGCCTCATATGCGCCAAGGTGAAAGTCTTCCACTCGTCTGGACTCATCATGTAACTTATTTCTTCTTCTGGGCCAGCTTCTCGGTCTCCTTCTGTAGCTTTTCGATAGTCTCTTGCGAGGACTCGATCTCACCGCGGTCTGCCTTGATCTGGAAGAACACCAATATTAGTTAAGAGTCTCGGAATAGTAAGATATAAACCTACAATTGACTCGCTGTCTGAGGCTAGCTCGTCCTTCCAGTGACCCTTTCCCTCCTTCGACTTCTTCAACAGGTCCTGCTTGTGCTCCTCGACCTCCTGGTGACGGCTCTCGTCATCTGTGTTGGCACAAGAGTCAGCATAGCTCTTTGCTAAGGTATCGTTCGAACTAGCGCTTGCTGCACAGAATTCGGCTTTCGAAATTCAACAGCCACATCGCTCGGCCAAATCATTCCAGGGGTCTGACAAGCCGCGGAACCAATTGGCCTCTGCTGGATTTTCGAGCCATTGTAGAGAATGCCGCTGCTATCTACCGACGCCTTCGCACTACGAATACACAAGAACCAGGTCTTGTCTCCGAAGGGGTGTCTTACGCAGCTTCGACTCTTTGCCGGCAAATCTCGGCGCCAATGTTTGGAAACCCATGCGCTGGGCAACAAGGACGGGGGTGCGTGAGACGCGGGCGAGATTCCTGATGGCGGACATGGCTGAGTATGTTGTTATTTTTCGGTCGGCGGAGTGGGACTGGAGATGTCAATTGGGCTCTGTGAATGAAGACCAATACGTGAGTTTCATTGAAAGGGCCGATGACGATGAAGGAGACGCATTGAAGATGCGGGAGTGACGGAACAGCCAGACAGGGTGGGGAGGTGGGGAAGAGGGGGAAGCTCCATCTCAGCATTGAGCTGAGAGCTGACAAGCTGATTGCAGCTCTCGCACACGTACCTGGATGGCAGTTGTGGGAATTGGGGATGTGGAGTGAGAGGAGGGTTGGTGTGAAGATTCGGTGCAGGAGGGGAGGTGGTAAGGCTCTTGTATGGGGAATGGGTCCTTGGCTTTCCGTGTGTTTGTCGGCGCTGGGGGAGCTTTCCATCATTCGCATTCATGTCGTCATCGCCCTGGTCTGTGCACCGTCGTCATTACGTTGCGCATTTCTCAAGCCTGCGAGTCGTCAATCTGTCGCTCGTAGCCATCTCCACCTCGCTTTCAGCTCTGGTACTGAATTGCTATCACCTGGCAGTCAGCTGCAAGACCCCATACCAAGGTGTTCACGCGACAGGGCAGCAGCGGCACATGCAAGGGCCTTGCCTGCAGGAGCTGCATCACAAAACTTGGGGAATGTTTGACCCCGCAAACATGCCACGGCTAAGAAGGTCAGCAGGAGCACAGGACGAAGGGCGAGGCGGCAACAGGCTGCCAGCGCGCCTGCTTGGAGACTCGACCATGCACGATAGGACGGACTAGTGCCACTGAACCAGTGATCGCCAAGGTGGATCCAATAGAGATGCATTCGGTCTCTAAAGTAATAGCAAGGGCTGTTGCACTGGTCGCCCTGAATACAAAGGAACGACGGAGACCGCAGTAACGTATGGGGAAACAATCCAATCCCACGCCAGCCAGTGAGAAGATTTAAGAAAAGCTAATGCAGAAGAAGAGAGAAGCCATGATTCGTCCCAGCGTACATGCGTCTTTGAACTGTGTATCCGTTGAAGACGACGAACCAAAGAACAGAAGACCCGGAGCGGGCCGGTTGGACGAAAGACAATGCGCTTTGTTCCTCTGCCTTGCAAAGGCTGATGATAAAAAAAAAAGTGAGAAAAGAGCTAAACGACATTCCCAACCGACACCGCCGCTAGATTTCTTGTGCATCAAAAACAAGGACTTTCGCCGTGGTATACCAGCAAGACCAACCCGTTGCAAGACAACACCGTGACTACCGCCAAAATCCGACCGCCATGAGGTCCCGCTAACATAGGAAATGTGTCCTACTCTGCGCGGCAGATAATTCAGACATCAGCCCGCCCAGTCCGAAATAACACCTCTTTATGATTTTTCTTGATGAAAAAAGCCGAAAAACACCGATGTACGCAACCCAAGCCATGACGATGAAATGCCGTGAGAACGCTCAAGCCAACATGACAATGCCAGACGCGCGATCTATCGAAATGAAACGTTTTGTCGTTTTTTCGCCACATTGCAACGCCGTCGTCCAGGATGTAGTGGGTATCCCTAGGAGAAATCGTCGTCGACCTTTGTACAAAGAGAACGTAGTAGCAGAATTATAAACGGATCCTCCGGGAGCGGCGGGTATTATAGCAATAGAGATCCGGAAGAGAAGGGAGAACACCCACCAGCCTCGACAACGCAGCACGCTGCAATGCGATCCGATAGTCGTGCCCGGCACTCAATGCCGGCAAGCCTGTTCACCAGCGGCGCGGCATGAACTGCTGCTGCATCTGCCTCGCGGGCGAGACAGAGGGCGGGGGGCTGGCGACGTTGCGCGTGCTGGGGTCAACGATGGGGATCGCATTGCGGGTGCGCTGCGCCAGAGGCTGGTGGAGCTTCGTCTGAGAAGGCTGGAAGCTGGCGGGAGTGAAAGAGCTGGAGGCGGACGAGAGGACGAAGCTGGGGGTGGGCTGAAGCTGGTGCTGTAGCGGGGACGATTCGGGGGACCCGCTTGACAGCGACGATCGGTCCGATCCGGAAGAGTGGATGGATTGCAGCTGTGCGGCAGCACATTAGCCATCAAAATCCATCAAAATTACATCGCACGGCGACAGCGCCGCGACGCACAGCCCTTGGCCGGCACGTATGAGCACTTACATCGTCGTCGGTAAGCAGGTGGAAGGGGCAGAAGATTTCGTCGTCCTCGAGGTCGAAAGAGCGAGCAGCCTCGAAGTCCCGGCGGAAGGCGGTGATGGCAGGGGCCTCGACAACCTCCTTGGGAGTCCTCACGTTGCGGAACTGCTTGTGATTGTGGGCAGCCTGCGAGCGAGGTTGTCTCCGGGGGCGGCCGCCGGGGTGGTGCTGCTGCGAGTGGTTCATGTGGATGTTGTGGTGAGGGGCGCCATAGTAGAAGTTGGAAGTAGACATGTTGAGCGGTCGATGGCGGTGCTGGGTGGCGTGCGCGGGGTGCTGATATAATGCGTGTTGTGGTGGAGAGAGCGGCGTGGTTCGAGGGCTGGCCTTGGTCACGGTCTGGGTCACCCGACGGTCGAGATCACAACAAAGGCGAAACAAAGGGATGTGGCGGAAGTGGCGTGCGCGGCGAAAGCAATGCTGAGAATCGAAGGCGGAGAGGGGGGTGGTGAGGAGCTTTTGGGAGAGAACAAGCGTTGGCTGAGAAGGCTGGTGTACACAAGAAGCGGCTGTCGATGGACGAGGGGGTGAGGGGGGCGAGGGCCGCGCATTTCACTCGCGGCGGCTGGCCGAAGTGGCCCATTGCTAAACAGGCGTAGTGCGCGCGCGGGCCAGGTCGGTGGCGAAGACTGCCGCGCTGTCCGTGTGTTTCGCAGCCTCCCAGCCCGCCCTTGTCTCCCGCTCTCGAGGCTCCCTGCGCCACGCCCGCGCCCGAGTCGAGCGCCTGTACCGCTCTCACGCACGCCCGCTGCGAGCCTCGAGCCGCCGTCCTGCGCTGCGCCGCCGTCGCGGCCGCCGTCGTCCAGGAACCAGCGTCCGCGGATCGAGCAATATTCCAGAGCAGACCCCAGGAAGCCATAGTGGGCTCGGCCATGCCTTTCTGGTGCGCCTAATGCAGGGCTGGGGTCGCCGGCCAATCATCTCCGCACCGGCACAGCCCCTCGGATCGAGTTGGCGCTCAGCGACCGTCAACGGACTCGATGGCCGTCACGGTGTAGCGCAGACCGCTCCTTTGCACCTCGTTCGCCAGCCCCGTCCTGCTGCGCGCCAGCCCGCTGGGAGGGGTGCCCATCTGATCAGCCCGCCGTTCCAGAAGCTCGCGCATGCAAGCAGCCCTCGTCCCTCTTGGGCAGCCCCCGAGTCCCGAAGCTCCACCGTCTGTGGCAGCCATGCTTCGTTGGCACGCTGCCCTGGCCTGGCGTGGGCTTCCGCACTTCCGCCCAGCGGCCCTGCTGACCCTTTAGCTCAACCCTTCCGCCCGCCTGCACACACAAACACACAAGTATCGTACAGCAGCCTCCTTGACCGCTGTGTTGCATGCCAACAGCCGCAGTGCATTGGTGCAGCACAGCGCAGCTCAGCAAGCGGCTGCTGTCCTTTTTGTCCGACAGCGCCCGAAGCGCGGACGCGTTGACGTAAGCGGGCCTGCGCCTATTTCCCCACGCTCGCAGCTGCCGTGCCAATCTCGCGCTGGCTGGAGGCGGCCGTCAAGGGGGCCAGCCACCAGCGCCTGCTCGAGCAATCGCTGGTGGTGTACGTGATCCGCATGATGGGGTGAATCAGGAACCCCGACACCGCTCGCCTGGCGCCGGTTTGCCGCTTGGGGTGACCTGTCAGCTTGGCGATTGCGACAGCCGCCTGGGGCCTCTCTCTCCCGCCGGACCTCGATTCGTTGTGCCGCACCAGCTCGGATCACCCGTTGATGGTCCGATGGCACTCGTCCTTACGGCTGCAGAATGCTGAATCCCCAGCCCATGGTGTCTTGAAACTCTGTTCCGCAGACGGTGTCTGATATGTGCGGGCTTTGTTTCAGACCCAATGTTGTGGACGCGTGCATAATGCGGACTCCGGTAGGCGAAGCCGGCTGCGGGAGAGACAAGGGACCGTCCAGAAGAAGACTTGTAGGGCAGCAGGCGGCTCTTGCTTTTGCGGTATCAATCGAGGCTAGACGGGCCATCAACCTCACTCCAAACGAGTTTCACAAGCGCATAGACTGTTTGGGCGAAGGCAGTGGCGGGCAGGCTCGCGGCTCTTGGCCGTCCAGGTATCAGGAGACAGCCATCGTCATCGAGCATGAGCTGTTGTCCGCGACGCCGGCGATCTGCGAGGCCCATGATGGCGAATGCCTGATGAGGTTCAGCACGGTTGAGCTGCGCCTTCGCGGCACCTCGTCATCGGGAGGCGGTGATCGGCACGGCCTGTCGAGTTGCTGGCGAAATTTCGGGCAGGCCACGCGCTCCGCCGGACCATCACCATGTGTCTCAGCCTTACCGTTAAGGCTCCAGTATCCCAACAGTGCGAATGGAACAATGGACGTCAGCCTCGCGACGGTCGGGCAGTTGCGAGATGGACCCGGATGGACGGATATGTTCGCCCAGGCGTCGGCTAGAGCGGTTGGTGAAATGACAATACAATATTATTGCCCCGTGGCGGGGAACGCTCATCTCCATCTCGCATTCGCGGGAGGCTCCGGTGTCGCTGGGGAGCGAGATGACGTGCGCTAAGCCGGATGCAGCGAGATTCTAATCTTAGACATGGAGAGCAGGAACCAGGCGGATCACCACGCGGTTCACTGCCTGGCTCTGAAAACATCAACACCAAACTTCCCCGCCTGTAGAGCCTCGCGACCCTTTTTGGCGCTCGCGGTAGTGTGCGTCGTGCCAAGGCCGCCGGCTGCTGCACGCTCTCGTCAGACGACCCGTGGTTCGCCAGGCGCTAAGCCCCGCCTTGTTCTGCAGCTTGGTCACACCAGTCCATCTACGCGCCCGCCCGCGACACAGCCTGCCGACATGCCTCGATGGCCTGCAGCGAGCCGCCCAGCGTCCTGCGACTCAAAATATCGCCCGGCTAGTGTGTCTTGCTCCGCCTCCGCTGTGCTTCAGCAGGTTGTGGGAGGGCCATGACGCAGCAGCCTTAGCGCCGAGCGTGATGGAGTGACAGGGGAGCCCTCTCGCTGCGCCGCTCCAGCCTCTTCATTCAGCTCGTCTGTAGGCAGACGCCCTCGCCCTCGACGTAGCCTCGTCGGGCTAGGATGGCGCTCAAAAGCGCCTCCATGCTCGTCCAGTCCCACATCTCACGCACTTTCCGCAGTCTACACGCCCCGTCGTCAGCATGGCTGACCCGCTTACTGCCCTCGGCCTCGCTTCCAACGTCGTCCAGTTCATCAACTTTGCCAACGCCCTGATCGACACGCCTGACGAATCCTACCGCAAAGTCGGCCATGGCCCGCTAATCACATACTCCGTGCTGGACACCGTCACGAAGAGTCTTGTGCGTCTCAACGATGGAATCAAATTCACTGTCACTCGCTACCGCGAAAAGGAGGAGGTGGAGAGTAGACACCAACGGGTGAAGCAGCGATTAAAGCACTCAAAGCCCGTAGAAAAGCCCGCCGAGACGCCCGACGATCAACGGGAGCGGCTGCACCATGAGAAATTGATCGAGATCGAAGAGCATCTCTCCAATTTGTCCAGCGATTGCAATAGCCGTGTCCAGGAGCTTTTGGGCGCACTGTCCGATTTGAAGTCCAAGTCCAAAGACACGGCGACAACATGGCCTACATTTCGCCATGCTCTGCTCACCATCTGGAACGACGACGACGTAAACGCTCACACCAAAAACCTCAAGCAATCCCAGGATATGTTAGGCCAGGCCATGCTAGACTCACTGCGGGAGTTTGTGCATTTCCGCAACATCACCTATCAGAAACTCCTCGACGACCTTGTTGCTCGCATAGAGAAGGACGAGTTGCGTTGTAAGGAACGCATCGATGAACTCAGCAAGGACCAGAGCGGCCAGCTTCAGGACCCGGCAAAGCTGGGCACCTTGAAGAAGCAACAGGACGAAATGTTAGAAAAGCATCGCTTCCAGAGGGAGGTCCTCGAGACCTTCGTCCGGAGTGAAAGCAAGCAAGACCCCGCTTCGTTCTCATCCTTGCTTGCAGAAACTGCAGAAAAGCAGAGAGATGAGATTTTCGAGAGACAAATTTTGCAAACGCTGAGGTTTCACGATATGAGAAGTCGCTATCGTGAAATCTCCAAAGCGCACAAGGAGACTTTCGAATGGGTGTTTGTGGGAACTGATCATGTCAAGAACACAAACGGTGCCGATCGTGGTCAGACGGAATTCTCTGCACCACTCAGAGCCAGGCCTCTTGAGCAACGTGATTCGCACGCGGTATTGGCAAAGGAATCTGTGAACCAAGGCCTGATCACCACAGACGGCGGGAATCCGAAGAGAGGCTGGTGGAGTACCCTCCTTCAGCGGAGGTTCTCGGACAAAAACGACCGGTCTCCGGATTGGGACAACTACCGAAATTGGCTTGAAGGGAATGATCCCCTCTATTGGATTAAGGGGAAGCCCGGGGCCGGTAAATCCACACTAATGAAGCTTCTTCATGATGACGAACGTCTGAAAAGCTATCTTCAGACGTGGCGCGGCAACTCCGAGCTGGTCATCATGGGGTTCTTCTTCTGGAATTCTGGAGAAATTATGCAGATGTCCAAGGATGGCCTATTGCGCGCGCTGTTATACCAGGCTGTCGAGGAACGTCATGCTCTCATACCCAGGCTTTTTCCAACCAGGTGGGCATATAGCACTTTGTTCGGCCCTGATAACCGCCAGTGGACTGTGCCGGAGCTGGAGAGCGCTTTCAAAATCCTGGTCTCGGATGAATCCAGAAAGTATTTCATCATGATCGACGGCCTGGATGAATACGATGGAGACCCCGGAACTCTGGTCGAATTCCTGTTGGAGTGCTGCAAGAACGGTTCGCACGTCAAGATGTGCGCTTCGAGCCGGCCGTTAGACGTGTTCGAAACGGCATTTCGGGGCCAACCCTCACTCTCATTGGAGCGACTTACAGAAACCGACATTGAAATGTACGCCAAGGAACAGCTCTCAGAGAACAAGTTGTTCCACAGGCTGCAGATCAATGAGCCGGTTAGGATTGATCAACTCATCCACTCAATTGCTGAAAAGGCAAACGGCAGTTTTTTGTGGGTTCAAATTGTCACGGCATCCTTGTTTGAAGGTCTCCAGGAGAGCGATGGCGCAAATCAGTTGAGAGAGCGTCTTCAGAAATACCCATCAGGACTAGATGAGCTGTTTGACATGACTTGGTCCCGGATCAAGGAAGAAAGCTTTGAGCAATCCTCCCGAATATTTCGGTTGGTCCAAACAGCTGAAGCTCCAATGTCCCTGCTGTCCATACACTATGCGAATGAGGGACCCGACAAAGCCTTGGGAGACGACTTCAGACCGTTGACACGCACGGAACTGGATGCTATTGCTGATCAAACACGGCAGAAGCTGCACAGTCTCTGCGGAAACATGCTGGATGCGCCATCTTTCGACGAGAACGGTGCTTGGTCCACTGTTCAGTACATACACCGATCCGTGAAGGACTTTCTTGAGAGTAAGGGTACGCGGGAGTCTATTCGAAGCGGCTCGGCGGAATCGGAGTACGAAATCAAGCTGGCGCTCTGTACAGGATATCTCCGCAGCCTAAAGAAGACCGCTCCGTCGCCGGCGCCACCTTTTCAGGGGTTCCAGCACCTCACCACACAGTGTCTCAATTTCTCGAAGGCCGTCGAAGCAGAGGACATGAAGAAAAACCTCGCCATTCTAACTCAACTTGACCGAGCTGCAACCAACCTCGTCGGTCCAAAGAACCCAGAGCAAGAACAGTGGCGTAAACGCATTCAATCCTGTGTTCCACTCGTCAGCGGGCCCCACTGGAGCAATGCCTGCCCGCAACGCACCGGCTCCTCAACCTTCTTTGACTTTGCTTTCCTCGCCGGCTTCTACTCGTATGTTGAGAATGCGCTGCGCGAGGGAGAGCGCGGCGAGGCGAACAACTTGCTCGCTGTGGCCGTAAAAGATGAACGCATCGATACCAAGTTTGTTCGCCTGCTACTCGATCACGAGGCCGACCCGAACTCAACTAGTGGCGGGACCAACTTCAAGACGCCCTGGTACTTCCTGCTGTCAAGTATGTCAACCGGCATTGAAGAGCAGTCTAATCTCAACGACGAGGAACGCATCCGACTCGGCGGCTTGGCTCAGCTCTTTCTGGCGCATGGAGCGGATCCGTTTGTCACAGTGCGAGGCAGATCTGCAGATGACATTTTGGAGAAGGTAGTCGGCAAGTCAAGTCAAGAGCTTGCTGAGAAGATTGTGGCCGCACTGGAGCAGTCGCGACGGGAAAATCCACAGATGAAGCCAAAGCAGAGTAAGATCAAGAAGTTG
>RHKH01000015.1:334139-350398 GCA_009829795.1 Lasiodiplodia gonubiensis | reverse complement strand
CGGCGTTTGCTTTTTTTTTTTTTTTAACGGAATCTCCGTCAATGGACAGATGATTGGTCTTCCGGTTCATTTCTATCTATGATCCCCCATTGCATAGCGTTGGAGTATCAAGCATCAGCGTTAGAGCCTAAGTGACGACTCGTCTTCGTAAGCTCCAGCCAAGTAGAAAGGTGGGGCAGTGCTCGAGTCGTTCAATTCTGATCAATCTCTCTTGCATCTTTCGACTTGTGCATATGGCCTATGGTGTAAAATTTGGGCCACAATCACCGTTCGGAATAATTGTGTGAGCATTTTTCGGCGACAGGGGAGCTTGCAAACCTCAAAGCTGGCCGCCTATCGCGGCTTACTTCCATATCTATGCGAGTACTCCAGGTAGATGCTGCACATATCAAGTGAGATACCTTCTCTAAGCGAGACGGTTGATCGAGCATGCCCAAGCTTGAAGGCTCCGCATTTTGCAATCCTAATCCTGCGGGCAGGCCCGCTCGCTCAGTCCTGGAGCGATTTCGTTCGGCCAACAGAAGGATCTCGTCGGGCCCAACCTGCACCTCCTCATTCCACTGGTTCTCGAAATTGTCGACACTCGAGGACTGCTGGTTCTTCGAGCTCTTGGGGGGTCCTTGGCGCAGCTGGTGCGCTCATCGGGATAACTGTAGGTCTATGGGGGTACGGCGACGAACCACAGCCGCAGTGGGATGGCATCACCCTCAACTCCTTGGTGTCGTGGCTCAGCACCATCGCCAAGGTTTGCGTTCTGATGCCCGTCACCAAAGGCTTAAGCCAACTGAAGTTGGTATGGCTCGCACAAGAAAAGCGGCCACTTTCTGATATCGCCGTCTTTGATGCGGCAAGTAAGTCATTTTCCACAGGGAGCTTGCAGGAGGCTCTGATCCAGTGACTGGGTTGAGCGTGCTTCGGCATGAACAAGTTGTGCTCGGTTGCTCCAATGCGAGATGAGATAGAAGAAGCTTGGTGGCAGGCGGGTCAGCCCTATGGGCGCCAAGCCGCCGCTAGCGTCCGTGTGCAAAGCAACTTTCGAAGCTCCACACGCCATGATGCGCGACTCAACCTCCGCCGCCGCCTTCAGCCGATGATTGCCTCCTAGATCCGACACACCTTCCACCGCTCGCCCGCCCATCATGACCGACGTCGCTTCTTCTCCGCCCCCCGTCTCCGCCGCCACAGTTGTAAGTTGCCATCGCCATCAAAACGCGTTCGCCGTGTCTGACAACTGCTTCGGAACAGAATCTTGTCCGCACTTCGGCCAAGAGAACACGAGAGGTCTTCGCTGCTGACTTTGCCTCGCCCTCCGCCCTGGAAAACTCGTCAACCAGCGCCTTCTCCATCGCCCATTCCACAACCTCCCCGGCCGAACTCGCAGACCACGAGTCCGTCGCCACCCGCATACGCAATGAGTATCAGGACTTGAAGGAGCTTCCGCCTGCACTGGTTGCGAAGCAGGCAAGCGCTGCTGCCACGGCCGCCGCGCGTCGAAAGAAGGCAAAACAGGCGTCGGCCGAGGACCAGGTCTCCGACCCGAAGATGGTGAAAATGATTGAGGGCATCTCGGCCAAGGACGAGGAGCGAAAGAACGCGGCGGCCGCGTCAACGGCGCTGACGGTGCGTGGCAAGGGCAACCCACTCCCGCCCAACGCCAACGGCCCTACGCCCCAGCGCGATCTACCGGGCAACAGCCTGGTGCGGAGGGAAGTGCTGCGCCAGCCGAAGCCCGACTGGCACGCTCCTTGGAAGCTGATGCGCGTCATCTCCGGTCACTTGGGCTGGGTGCGCGCCCTGGCCGTCGAGCCGGGCAACCAGTGGTTTGCAAGTGGTGCCGGAGACCGCACCATCAAGATCTGGGACTTGGCTTCAGGCAATCTGAAGCTCACCTTGACTGGCCACATTTCGACCGTACGCGGCTTGGCTGTGTCGCCCAGACACCCGTACCTCTTTTCGTGCGGTGAAGACAAGAAGGTGAAGTGCTGGGACTTGGAAACGAACAAGGTCATTCGCGACTATCACGGCCATCTCAGCGGTGTCTATACCCTGAGCCTCCACCCTACATTAGACGTCCTGGTCACTGGTGGTCGCGATGGTGTGGCGCGTGTTTGGGACATGCGTACGCGTAGCAACATCCACGTGTTGGCCGGCCACAAGGGAACAGTTTGTGACGTCAAGTGCCAGGAGGCGGATCCGCAGGTCATCTCCGCATCACTGGATTCCACAGTTCGCATGTGGGATCTGGCAGCAGGCAAGACCATGGGCGTGTTGACGCACCACAAGAAGGGTGTCCGCGCACTGACGACGCACCCCAAGGAGTTCACATTCGCGAGTGGCAGCTCGGGGTCCATCAAGCAGTGGAAGTGCCCCGAGGGTGCCTTCATGCAGAACTTCGACGGTCACAACGCCATCATCAACACCCTCGCCGTAAACGAGGACAACGTCCTCTTCTCCGGCGGTGACAACGGTTCGGTTTCCTTCTGGGATTGGAAAACCGGCCACCGCTTCCAGAGCCTCGACTCCGTCGCCCAGCCTGGTTCACTTGACGCTGAGGCTGGCATCATGAGCAGCACCTTCGATCTCACTGGCCTGCGTCTGCTCACTGGCGAGGCCGATAAGACCATCAAGGTCTGGAAGCCCGACGAGAACGCTACGCCGGAGACGCATCCACTAGATTGGAAGCCTACGCTTGGAAGACAAAAATTCTAATGTGGAGTGGGGTGCCGTTATCTTTCACGTGTGGAACTTCTTTTACATACCTGATATTTGCATGTGTATGAGAGCGAAGCTGGACTGGGTTGGCATGGAGTTCTACTTCAGGTTGGGGACGCTGCAAGCAAAAAAAGAGAAGCGAATACGATCTTTATTGAGTGGATCAAGCTTCAGACGAGTTGAAATGCGGCTCGTTGGGGAACATTAGAAGATTAATATACCCAGGTTCTTTCAGTGGCACGCACACTCTGATTATCCACTTCAAGTTCTACACGTGAGATGCCATCGTCGTCATCATAGACCACCCCCTTTCAACCGAACCCCAGCCCTTTGACCTCCTCGTCGTCTTTCAACGCCAGTTTCACTTCCTCGTCGCTCACTCCCAGCCTCACCCTTCCCACCCTCTCTCCTCTACGCGCCTCCAACCCCACTATTCCCGCCTCCATCAACTCAGCCGCCGCATTCCCCATCCCTATGACGCGCGCCGCTTTCTCGCGCTGCTGTTGTGCTGTCGCCGCCGCCATCTTCGCCGCGCCAGGTGGTCGGCCGCGGCGCGGTGTGGCCGGCTGCTGGTGCGAGGTCGCCAGACCACTGAGCAGTCCGTCTGCGGCGACGCCGTCACTGTCGCCGTTGGCCACCGACGATAGCGGCTGGTGGCCCAGCAGGATGGTGCGTATGGCGTCGGCCTGGCTCATGCGGGCCAGGTTGCGCGCCTCGTCCAGCACGTCGCCCAGGGCAGCCTCCTGGACGCCGGTGCGGCGCACGCGCGCCAGCAGCGCGGCAAGGAAGAGCTTCGACGCGAGCGGCAGCGCGCGGAGGGCCTGCTGCAGCGGGCTGCTGGTCGCCTCGGCGATGGCCTGCTTGATCGTCGCGATGGTCACCACGACCGGCCCGCCCAGCCTCTTCGCACCGCCGTTGGCCTGCGCGGCCCGGCCCGGCGTCTTGCTTGGCGTGTTGGGCGCTGAGTCGTCTCCGCCGTCGTTCGCGTCGAGCGATGCGGCTTCGGCAATCTCGACCGCCCGTCGGCAGATGTCGAGCGCGCGACGCGCGTCTCCGGACACGGCAGCTACCTTGCGGGAAGCGAACTGGATAGCATCAGGATGCACGATGTTGCCGGGGACATTACTAAGGCGCGATTGGATGATGGACATAAGCTGGTCGTGCGTGTAGCCAGGAAAGGTTATGCGTGTCAGGCCTGTTGCGGAGCGGGCCGCCCGGTTAGCAGCCGTTAAGGGCATCGAATCGCACTGATGAATGATCAAACGCGGCTGTCAAAGAAGGGAATTGGCGCCGGCCGTAGCAGGCGGCACGAGTGCCGCAATGTATGATGCCAAGAGTTGCCCTTTTGGGTAATAGCGTGGGGTGAGCGAAGAGTTGGACTTACCTAATCGGCTGCTTATCTTATTGCTAAGGGTTCTCTCAGGCAGATCCATGGTGTTTGCAACGGCAAGCACAATCAGCCGGCTGTGGCGTAGGCCGGGCCAGTTGAAGAAGTTGTACATGACACTTTGGTTTTTGGTGACAAGCTGGTCGAGTTCGTCCATCAGTACCACGCAAGGCACCCGACGTGGGCTAGGGCTTGAGAATTCACGTTCGAGAAGTTCGAGCGCATGGGCAGGACTGACGCGGTCTCCGCGTAGAGCTTCCCAGAGAAGGGAATACGACTGGTGAGGGTCGGTCACTTTCATGCCGTTGATCTCGACGAAAATGAAGTCATCGAGCTCTTCCTCCTGTACCGCCGCGTTGAGCTGCGCGATAACTTCGCGAACGGTTGCTGTCTTTCCGGTGCCGGGTGTACCAGAGATGTAAATGCAAGACCCTGAACCATCCGTAATGGCGGCCTCTAAATGAGAGTAGACGGTCGAGAACTCCTCTTCACGACACGGGAGCGAAGCAGGGACGGATGAGACGTGAAGCTGATTCCGTGCGACCTGGTACGGCGATGACAGAACATTGGGAGACAGGATACGGGTCCCAAGGGGAGTGAACTCCAGTGGCTTCTTGACAACAATACGCTTATGTGTAGGCGTGAGGAATTTTCGAGGCGTGAGATCTTTTCTTCTGGATGTGGGAGTGATAGCATCGTTCAGTTTGCGTCGCTTCTTTGGAGTTTGGGGAATGCCGTCGTCATCGTCTTCCGGAACTACGAAGTCGTCCATTTCATGCTTCGTCTTCCTTGGGTCCCTTCGTTTGCGCGTCTCCCTTGTCTGGCCCTTGACAAGTTCTACGAGACCGGAGATGTCATCTTCGCCAGCATACACATCCTCCCAGCGGAAGACATCTGTATATGTAGCCGTGCGCGTGTTGACGCCGCGTTGACACACGAATATTTTCCCGTAGTCCTTTGACGTGCGCGGAATCTTGCCGGCAGGGAACTGTTGGAGGAACGTGTCCATGGAGACGACTGAGGCGCGGCCATTGATCGTCGTGAGGGGGTTGTCGTCAAAGTAGGCCGTAATGTATAGTTCGTTCTGGCAGGAATCAGCAATTGCTTGCTGTGACGCTGCGCCAACATGCACTCACCTCCATGTAGTCGGTCCGCCGGCGCGCTTTGTTACGGATCTCCTTCGGGGTGGAGAACCACATGAAGTTGGCCATCTTCTCCTCCTCTCCATCCTCGTCGCTGCCGTCGAACAGGTCGCAGATGATGCCGACCCACGCCTCGTTGCCTTCTGCTTTCAATAGCACAGTGTCGCCCAGCCGGCATGCGAAATTGCCCATGCGGGCGCCAATGATGCTGCGCTTCGAGGCCTGGGTCTTTTTTTGGCGGCCACCTCTGCCGCGGGGCGTCGCGTCGTCGTCACCATCGTAGAGCCATTCCCACGGGTGGTCCTCGATGCCTAGCTCGTCATCCGAGTCTTCGCGCAGGACGCCACCGCCCTTGAGCCATTGCCGGGCGCGCTCTGTCTTAGTTTGCTTGCGGGCAGGCGCCATGGTTGTGTGGTTTGGCTGAGATCGCTGGCGTTCGGGTCCGCGGTCGCGTCAACCAACGCGCCGGGTTGCTACGCGGCCCACGTGATCGCGGCTACGTCATCCCTTCCCTATCGATACTGACTACTGCAACGTCACTTCGTAACAACTGGCGCGAAGCAAGCCACCAAAGGGATGGCACTTGGCAGGCTGTTGGAATGGTTCTGGAAGCAGACGTCGGGACGCGCCGGCATGTGAAGGCTTCACGCGAAGGATGCGTTCCGGGCCACATGGTGAATTACGCGTGGCTTCGACACCAACAAGCAACCATCTCCAGCAGATCACGCAATGGCGCAGCGCCGACTGACATCACGGTGTTCGAAGAATAATGTTTCTGAAGGATCTAGATTGATGCTTCCAATTTTAGCTGCAAGCAACTCCCCACCGCATCCTCCGGCACCCTAAATGCGACCGACGCATGGCCATGCCCGAAGAGGAAACCCGAAGCGTAATGCTCTCAAGCTGTAACTGAGGAACCCGATGAACGCCTCCGCGCCGATGCAAGACCCTTTGATAATCTGAAGTGAACCCAGAAGAAGCGACAAAATCCGCCCATGTCAGTGCCAAGCCTGGCACGCCGACTGGAAACGACAGTCGTGTCTAACGCCCTCGCTGAACGAATGGTATCAGGATGCAAACACGCCAAAAGTAATTTACAGACGAAGTAGAGAAAGGAAAGAGTCGTCGCATCGTGGCAATGCTCGTAACGCTCGTATGCAGGAAAAGAGAAGGAAAACACGCAGAACGCTCAGTAGCAGTGCAGTTGCGGCGGCGTGCCCGGCATCGACGCCGGAGTCGCCGGGTTGTATAGCACCGACTCCGGCGGCGAGCCAGAGCAGGATTCAAACGAGTCAGAAAGCGGCGGCGTCTTCAGAGATTTCCATGTTAGTTCATGGCTCTCTACTGGCGTTTGAACTGACGGAGAGGGTGTATTACTTGAGCGTTTGAATCCTGGTACGGGTGCGTCACGGGGATGTCGATGCCTGTTAGCGAGGCGTAGTTCATGCTGAACGGGCTGATCTCGTCCTCGCCATAGAACTCCTGCTTAGCCGGCACGATGCTTGGCAGCGTCCCGGGGTAGACGGTCGACGAGATGGGCGGGAGGTAGGGCGTGTAGGGCATCTGCATCTCGGCCGTGGTTGCGGGCATGGCGTGGTAGGGCGTCTGCGAGTAGGCGTACGAGACGGCATCCGGAGCCGGGTAGGTCGAGTATGCGGTAAAAGGCGGTGGCGACGTCGAGATTTGGCGCGTGTTCTGGTAGGAGAACATGGTGCGGTCGTCGTGCGGCTGGAGGAAGTGCTGCTGCATGTCCGGGCTGCGGCGGCTGTAGTCACCCTGGTCCGCCGGATTCACCGGAGCGGAGCTGTCGCGAGGCTGAGCATGTGAACGGTCGAGCTCGGCCGGGCGCTGCTCAGGCGAGGCGGAGCTGGAGGCGGCACGGCGCTCGAGGTCCTCAAGCCTCTTCTTGAGCTTCTTGCCTGCAGAACGGGTCAGTTGGCGAGCTTTCGAGGGCTGCGGGCCGCCGACGTACGGTAGTTGCGCTGGGCAATGCGGTTCTGTATCCGCCTGCGCTCGGCAAGGTCGGAGATCTTGGTCCAGTCCTCGTTGGGGTTTGCGCTGGGGCTGAAGGCGGAGCTCGTGCTCGAGTATCTCTGCGTGGGCACGGCGGCCTGGGCGTAGGCGTAGGCGTGTCGGCTCATGCTGGGCACGGTGCTGGAAGTGGCAGCTGGCGAGACGGAGGGATGCTGAGTGAGAACAGGATGGAGATGTGGAGAAGGAGTCTCGGGAGGGCGAGTGCTGTATAAGGCTGGTCTGGTGCAATAGATCGCCGTCCGGGGAGGCGCGTCGAGATATTTATCAGCTCGAGGCTGTCAGTCAGTCCGCACCCAGTCCGCACCAACTCCGCAGAGTGTCTTTCCGTGCCAGCCACAAGCCAGCATCCTGAATGCCGGGATAGGTGCATAGGGCACGCTATCCCTGCAACGGCGGCCGGACTGACCAGGGGGGTCTTGCGGGAGCCTGGCTTGGCCGTTTAGGCGCAGGTGCTGCGCACGCCCAGCGCGGGCGGGTTGATGCAACCCTGGGCGCAGGCGGTGGGTGCTGAGCAATCCTACGCTTTTCAGTTAGTGGAGCTGCCATAATTTTGGCAGCACCTGCACGCTAGCCCGTTGCTACAAGGCTGCATGGAGTGCTCAGGGCCGTCCAGCGCAGCGGGCTCGCGTCTGCCCTACACGCTCACGCTGCGGCCGGTGGCGCGCTGGCAGGCCGCGGTTGGCGTGCGATCAGGACGGCCGCGCTCGCCAGGCCCCGCGCAGCAGCTCTGGGTCGGGCGCGGAGCAGACGAGCGGTCCAAAACGGCAGCATGCTGCGCGGTCGGCCGAAGCGCGCTGCGGCTTGGTCGTCCCGCGCTTGGTCGAGCGGGCGGCGACGCGTGCAGGCTTCAGCCTGCGCGGTGGGGGCTGCGCGAGGCGCGAGGGTGCGAGCTGCAAATGCTGCTTTGGGAATGCAGAGGTGCTCGCACAAAAATAATACCGTCGGCGATCGTGATTGGCGGCGGGCAGGGGGCGGGCGCCGGTGCGGAGACAGGCGCTGCGCTCGCGGCTGTGGTCGCGCAAAGGGCCGCGCGAGAGGGCTGGAGACAGACCGCCCGACGCGCCTGGGTCCGGGGTGACCCCGGCGGCCACCGTTTGCTGCATCGGGCAAGCAGCTCGAGGGCAGAGGGCAGGGCGGCGCGTTGGCGAGCGGGCGGAGGCAGCAGCCGCGGGGCCTGTGCTGTGGCCCCGGGAAGCCGTGCGCGCGCGGCCCCATGTCGCGCTGCTGCTGATAAAGACAGTCTAATTTTGCGCGCGATTCTTAATGCCCTTCGCCGGCCTGCCGTCACGCCAGTCGCCCACAGGGATGGCGCGCACACCTAAAGCCAACTAAGCGTCTCACCTCGTTGAACGATCCGCCAGCCCTATGCACCACCGCCGCCTCGAGCGCGCTCGCAGCTGCCCGAGCCCCAGCGTCAGCACCTTCAGTCGGTGAGCCGTGAGGGCGATCCAGACCGCCGTCACGCTCTGAAACACTGTCGACAGACGCCCTGTGACGACGCAGCTACACCATCGCATCGGCCTTGCGAGGCTATGTCCGTTTACGGCCGGCCCTGCGCCAATGCCAACCGCGGACCCTCCGCGCTGCCCGGCCCACGGACGAATCCCATCGGCCTCGCAGCAAAGAACAACCCGGCCCCGTCGCTGTCCTCGGAACAAGCCACGCCCTGTGCCCTCGAGCGGTCGGCCCGCCTGCCTGTGATCGTCCGTCATTTGGGGGCCGCAACCGCACAGTCACCTGTCCTGCCTCGAAGGATCGAGCTGCTCCGCCTTCATCGCAGACTGAGCCACCTTGCTCACACTGCGCGCTCTGTGGCTAGAGAGCAGAACTCGCCGAAAACTCTCCATGCCCATTTCCGCTGCCATGTTCCCGAAGGCACCGCGTGTGTGAAGCTGGAGCCGGCGGCTGCTCTCGCTGCCCGGCTGGGTGCTCTAGGCCCCCGGCATCGTGCCAGCCCGACCGAGCCGACCAAAGGAGTGTGAATCATCGTCAGTCATGGAAGTCCCCAGTCGTCAGGGTCAAGGCTGGCCCGCTCAGAGGGTGTCGATCGGGGGTCAATGGAGATGCCGGCGATAGGCCTATCCCCGCACTCCCGTTAGTTCGGCGCTAATGTCCTATCCTGCGCGTTTTTGGGGCGGCTGTATGCGGTGTTGCGCGGTGTCCGCACTGTTAAGCGGACCCTAGCCCCGGGGATCTTTCACCGGCATGTTCGGCGGATCGCCAAAACTCAATGCGAGGGACTCGTCGTGGCGCCCTCGCGCCATGTTACCGTGTACGGTTGCCAGAACACCCAAACTAGCTGGAGCTCGTCGCCGTTATTTGTCGCTTTCGCATTGCAACTGCATATCAGGCGTTAAATTAAAGCCCGAGAGCTATAAGGTCGGTGCGCACGCTGGCATCGGTCGTCACTTGCAACCCCCGCCTCCCGAAGCGGCAGTTGCACGGTCAAGCACGCTTGCTGGCTTCTTGGCGTGCTCTTGGGGATTTGGAAACATGGCTGCAGGGTCGAAGCCGGGGGAGGTTGTTTTTGGAACTCATGTCATGTCTCTCATAATACCTCTATCTTGGAACTCTGACCCGGCGCAGCGGCTCGGCGCCCTCGCCGTCCACGCGGGCGCTCCCGATCTCTCTTACTGATTTTCTCAGGGCCGCTGGAGAACCGTGAGCTGGGTTACTGGCCTGGAGCGAGCACTGCCGTTGGCTGAGGCGATGCCTAATGACAGCACATCATATAAGCACTAGCCAAACAGCTCCCGGCAACAGGCCGTTTGCCAGCCAGCTATAATTTTAAAGCCGACGAATCAGCGTCGTTGCGACCGACTCCGCCAGAAGGGAGAATGATTGGTGTGGTTTGGGATTTATTTTGGCGCGTCGTTGGGTTGGAGGAGGCTTGGTTCCACGTACGAGAAGAGACCGGATGACACCTGGGTGATGATCATGATGCACACCCTACTTTGCGGTCCCAAGCCATGCAAACAACAGCAGCAGCCTGCGTCTGTATGGCTCACGGCGGAATTGTGGCAACGGCAGATCCCGCGCATGCGCACAAGTCTGTGTTTCATGTCCATTATTAGAAGTCAAGCCCACGCGTCTAACGGTGCGGCAGGTAGGGCTGCATGGTGCTATGGATAGCGGGGCGGTTGTGGCCCTCTGTCCAACGCGGCGATCGTCGTAGACGCCGTCTGTCTGGCCGCTGTGAGGTGCAAGATGATGCGGCATGAGAATGCGCACGATAGAATGCGAGAGCGACGCAGTGAGTGTTGGCCCCCATGCAGATTTGTGTGGACGAGCAAAAATTAATGACGGACCGACTGTTGGGCATAGCCATCGGAGGATTCGAGACCGCAGCGACAGTCGTGGCGCCTGTAGCCCTTGCGTTCGTTGGCGGAGCAGTGATCTCCGCAGTCAATCCTTCCAGCAGCGACTAGTTATGTGATTGATCAGCTCTAGAAAAAAGGTCTGCTGATTTAGAACCGCTATGTCATACATCGCCGTCGCGTCGATTCCAAATGCTTCAAGAGCGCCTGGCAAGAGGCCCCACCCATCCAGGCCAGCTGCGAAGAAGATTGGTACCGTCACTCGGTGATTTCGCTCTTTTCCTTGATTGTCCATTGCTTCCTAATTTACCGTCGTCGTCCATTTGAAGGACGTGCCGTCCTTGCTTACATAGTAGTTCACTGATGTGCTGCGTCGCTCCTAGGTTCGCTCGTCGTGCCCCGATGAGCGATCCACCACCCCCCTATTCTCACGTCTCTGATTCCGAACTGATGCTAATGTGTTTTCTTAGAATCTGTGCGGGAATCCTTCCCATGTGGCGACCAGCTCGGTCTTCACGAGACCGCCTAGCTTCCTGTTGAGGAAATTACTAGGATGTATCGTCGCGAATGGTTCACGGCGCCACAGAGGAGAAACTTCGTCTCGTATGTACGAGCAACTCGAACTTCATTAAAGAAGCATGGAAGAGAGTGCAAAGGAGTCCGGGAGGTCTTCGGCGGATTCACGTGCGGACCACACAGGGAGCTAACACGACGACTCGGAAGGGTACCCACGACAAAGACTCTCGGACGATGCAACCAAGCAAGTTTGTCCATGCCTCGCTCGCTTGCATTCCACAGACGAGGGGCTAGCAGAAGGTGACAGCAACCGTTGACGAGTCCGTGTCAAGACCGTTTTGGCCGGGCGCCTTCAGCCGCGGGACGATGGATCCTACGCGCCAATACAACGTGGTGGATTCGCCAAGTTGACGCAGGCAAGGTCCAGAACATAGCAGGAATGGGATGGCTCATGTTGCTTGAAGTGCTGGACGGGATGGCGAGATCACGTTGCAAAAGGGAGCTGCGCCGGGATTGCTCGTACTCGCTTCTGGCAACGCTCGATGCAGGGTCTTGTGGAGGCGGACGTTGCGCGATGGGAGCATAGGTCGCCGTGCGCTCAACCTCTCCTGGCATCTTTCCGCGATGCCCACTGTTACATATCACACGCACAAAGCAAGATTACTCATCGGCCGCGCTGCTCGATGATGCGGTCGCATGCACCCGTCGGGTTGACAGAGGAGAAGCGCGCGGCTCGTCCAGCCTTATGAGATGGGGTTGCGTGATGCCCCTGGCAGAGGTTGCGCGCTCCCTGTCCAGGCACGCGGCGATTAGCTGTCGGCTCCGAGTCATTGCTTGTGTGGAGATGGAGAGAGATGCGAATTGCGTGCGTGCTCGCGACGTGCATGCATCGGGCCAGCGTCGCTTCTGCTCATCAAAACGAGGGCGCAAACCTTCTCGGGTGACGCAGCAGCAGCGGCGGGCAGGCAAGGCGAGTCGAGGTTGCGCAGCGGGCTCGTGGCGGCGTGTGCGACGGGAAGTCGTGGCCGCAACGTCATGGCCGCCGTGTCACCACCTCGTTGCTCTGCATTGCGGCACGGGCTCGGCAGCAGCAACAGCAGCACGTTCGCCAGCCCTCTGCCGCACGTGGGCGCGCTCAGTCAGCCTGCGTCCCGAGAGCACGGCAGGCGAACCCGCGAAAATCCGTCAGATGCTTGTTGCAGGACCCGGGGCGCCGTGCGAGCGCTGCGAGCCTCTCTGTTTCCGGCGCGCACACGACCGTTTGAGCTAGCCAAGGCGAGCCTTTCGAAGACGTCTCGCATTCGCATCACTTCTGAACGCAAACGGCGGCTCTCTGGAAAACCAGCGCGCTGCACCTCCCGCCCGGCCATGGATCGAAACACTCCGCCCCCAACCCCTGCCCGCCGCAGAACTCCACACAGCATACGCCACGGTGGACCGGAGCAGAAACACCTGCCCCCCTTCGGCTCCTGCGAAGAGCGAGCCCGTCCAGTGCATGGCTGCCTGCCGTAAGGCTGTCCTATCACGGTCCGCCCTCAACCCGACCTTCCACGCGTCCCTGCCCCAGGAGCCAGACGGCGGGTTGCGGGGACCGCCTGCGCTTTTGGCCCCCAACTTTTATACACTGAACATCCCCCCTCATTTGCCGCGTCGCTTGTCTGTTATCTCGCTGGAACAAGAGCTTGGGAGGCACGCCTTTTGTGCAATGCCTGGAGCACAATCCGCCCGCCCGCCGCCATCGCCCCCTCCTGGCCGCGAGCCTAGACCTGGCTGCGCGAAAATCCTCGCGCTTGCTGCTGTTTCCGATGTGCAGTAGCGGCAGCAACAGAGGGCTTTGTTTTGTCGGCCTTGTCCTCCCGCCCAGATGCGGCCCCGCCATCTTCCAGAATGCGCCCGGCCATTGGCGGAATCGCGACGGTTTTCTTCAGCTCCAACAGCTCGCAGCAATTACCAAATGAGCCGACAGGCCAGCGGTGGCAGCGATTTGCCGAGCTCCACCTCTGGCGGCGCCCAACAATTTCAGGAGCGGACTCGTCCCGCGCATGTACAGTGTAGCACACCCCCAGCCTGCGCGCCGTGGCACCAGTTCCAGAGTAGCAGCCGCATCGGCCATTCAGACTCACACCTGAGACGTCGGTTCTGAGACAAGCCTGTGTGCGAGCAGCCAGACCATCAGGCGCTCCACCCTGCCCTCTCGTACGATGCCGCCGCTCGTTCGTGCCTGCCATGCCACGGCGCCTTGCTGCCTGGCGCCAGCGACCCGCTCAACGCCGGCTTGCCGTCTTGTCAACCGGCCCAAGAGGCTCAAGTGCAGTCGCAGGCCCGCCGCCAAGCCTGGCAGCATTGCAGCGTCCCCCGGCGATGGCGCGCATGCGGCATGTGCCATAACGCCCCTCTGGCTATGCGCAGGCAATCTTGCAGACCGCATGCACCACGGTCGAGAGCGTGTTGCGGGGCGAGCACTGCTCCACCGGCCGGGTTGGCTGTTGTTTTCCGTTGGCTCGCGCTGGCAGGCAGCGGTCGAGGGCAATCTCCGCCCTTGATTCCTTGATGGTGGCTTTGCATTCTCTGACGAAAACGGTTCAACTATGGCCCGGCCGGCGAATAGCACCGTGTAGGGAGGTTAGGGCTCTCGACTGTCTTGATCCTCAGGCGCTGCGGCTGAAAGAATGCAAAGGTCGAGGTTGCACGGTTGCAGGCCAACACACGCGCACGTCGCACAAGCCGGAGAAAGCGAGCCTCGCAAAGGCGTGGCGGCGGTGCGGTTGGCAAGGAACGCGTGCAGTTGCGCGGTTGGTGCGACAGGCTGAGCCTTCGCGGACACGGCGGCATCTGCCTACGTAGGTGGTGATGAAACAGATATCTGGTCAATGGCCGCGGCGACACGGAGTACCGAGCTCCAATGCGGTGGACGTCATGGCGTGTTGAGCAAGAGAAGGTCGGCGGTGGCAACACTCGCGGAGTTAGCAGTCGCGGAGGATCTGCGACTGCAGAACCAAGGCAGACGCAGCTCTGCGGTCTTGACTGTCGTCACCGCGGCTGTGTCGCGACTCTTTGATGCCCGCCCGCCGTCGCTTTCGCTCTGCCGTGGCTGGCGGGGCTAACCGGTTTGCCTTTGCGGAGGGACCGCGGGTGCATCTTTGGCGCGATCCTGCCCTAAATCAACCACCGCCTTTCCCGCTGCCTACGCGCGACCCTGCCGCGCCCTCGCGCCCGCTCTCCGGCCCTGCTTAACAATCACAGCTGATTAAACACCTCTTTCTTTTCTTCTTTCCCTAAAGCCGCATCGTCCCGTCGCCCCAAGAACGTCACAGTCACACGCCCTATCTGCTTGGTCATCGCTGCGGATGGCTGGCCGACGGGGGCTGCGGAGGCTGCCGTCCCCAGCTTTCGACGCCTCAGAAATTCACGCATTTCTAGGTTGCTTCTTATCAAGACGTGCTGCATCCTTCCCGTGATTGGAGCATTCCACTCACTGTCTTTCCCGAAGAGAGCAACATGGCTTGCCAAAGTAGGCATACTCTGCCCTCCGCGAAGCATCCCGCCGACTTGACCGCGATCTGCGTGGCTTTTGTGGCCTTTTTCCTGGTGCATTTGGCCGCCGGAACCTCTTCCGCGCCGCGCTTTGGGAACAGCCAAGGCCCTGGTAACTTCTCCTTTTATAGCGCCGGCTGCGCGTTTGTTTGGTACCGTCACTGCTCTCGGGCACGTAGACACGCCTCTGTGGAGATCGACAGCCCCTAAACATGGCTGCGGATTCAATAACAGAGGGCGATTATTTCCGGGCCGGCACTATTAATGCTGCTATTATTATTGCCGCTTATAGAATAGTCTATCAACGTGGCTCGGCCGGCTCTCCAGCATGCGAAGCATATCGGCCCCCCCTTTTTTTGTTGACTAGTTCTGGTGGCTTCGGCCTTTGCTTCTGTGGACTTCCAGTCTCGGATGCAGCTCTGGTTGCCGCCGTCTCATTCTGCATCGCAACATGCGGTTAGCTTAACCTTGTAGTTGCAAGAGCTGAGTAGATTTCTCGAGCACACGGGAAGTCGAATTATTCCACCGGGAGTAGCGGTTGCGATTTATCCCGTCGGCCTCTCGTTATCCCGGCGCATATCTATGGCATGGAGACAGATCCAAACCATTCAAGACAATTGAATTACGAGAGATGCATCCCTCTTTTTTTTTTAATGCGAATCGTGCAGATTAAACCTTGACCATGTCATCATTATTTCCTATCGCTCATCAATCTCGATACGTTTGATACATAAAACAGAGCGTCAAGTAATGCTACCCCATCGGGTCTGTTTGCGAGGTATCACAATGGTGGCCTACGGCTGTAGACGAGTCTAGAGTTGTAACGTAGAACACATCCAAGCAGTTCCTTCAACCTCCATGGACCAAGGTGGATGTAGACAGCTCAGACCCCATTATAGTGACCTCAGACATCGTAGTGGAGAACTGCGACTCTCTTCCAGCCTGGTTTTGTTCCGTCCAGCGTTCTCCCAGCGTTCAGAATGAGCGGCGTCCCTTTCCCAACGCGGTGGACACTCTCTCGCTCAAACTTTTGCGTGTCTCGTACAAATTTACAATTCCACGGATACGCCTGCCTCAGAACTCAAATAAATTGTCATAAACAAACTCTTCGGGGCTTTCTGATACCTACACCGAGGCATGGCCGACCTGTCCACTTCGTGTTCGGATCTAGCTGCTAAGTCAGTTGGTTGCCGTATGGTCTCACCGTAATTTAGGAACGACTTTTTATAGGCGTGCGGCGATACGATTGGTCGGAACAGTCGGATGGACGCAGACATATTCTCCGGGCGTTGATGAATCTCTCTTCTTTTATCGGTCTAGGTTATTTCGCAACAGACACAGCTATTATTTTCCCTGCCAATACTCTAGCCTTTTTTTACTGAGGAATTGAGCTGTATCGTTGAAGGACATGCAGATGAAATATGTTACGGAAAATGCGATTCTGAATCGGTACAACTATTAGTTTCTGCACTATTCTCTCATCGTCGTCACCGTCATTAATTTGACTGCTAAGCGCCCCCGGCCACCCGCGTTGTGATATCAAAGAAATATGACTTCAAATGTTTTCTGAATGGGCATTAAAAGATGGGTGAGGGCTATAACACACAGGAGCGCTGT
>RHKH01000015.1:294876-334002 GCA_009829795.1 Lasiodiplodia gonubiensis | reverse complement strand
ATTTTTTTTTTTTTTTTTTCCCAGCGAAGAGAGCCGTTTGTCCGCAACAGATTCAGGCGCGGTTATAAATTGGGGGGTGTTCCAGCGACATGTATCATCATCGATTGCAGCGAGCTCAGGCTCAGTGACGCTCGGCAACGTAAGATGGCACGAAAACATGTATTCTAGGGTATCTATATACCATATTACAATCTTTGTACTCAAGTCTATACATTAACGCTAAACATGTCTCAATGTGTCGTGGTCATGGGTTCGTAAGATAGTCGTGGAGTAATGCTACCCCGAGTTGCCCTCTACCGTTCGATTTTCCTCTTGACGGCTCTCATGGCAATGACGGTCCCATCCTTTCCGAACGGTCTGCCGACTTCGGTTGCAATCATCCTGACGAAGTCTCGCGAGATCCAGTAGCTGCTGTGCGCGCCCAGCATAGTCAGATATTGAATCTCGAGCGGCCCCCCTCCATACTTCATGAAGTAGTCGATCTGTCCATTGTCGTTGAGAGCATAGGCGCGTTCCTCGGCAATTTCCTCACGAGTAAAATTGTGTGTTTCGAGCTCTACGTTGGAGGGCATACGTGGCATCTGAGCCTTGAAGGATACAGCCGATTCGGGGCCGCCGAAAGCACCGCGAAAGGGGTTGGAGAAGCTCAACCATGATGTGGTGGAGCTGGGTACGAAGGCAGTCCTCAGACTCTGTGCGTAGTCGGCGTCGACGGTCGCGTTGAGACGATATGCTACGGGATCATAGGGATTTACAACGTTGTAAACATTGTCTACAGCAAGACAGCCATAAGTGTCCTGGTCCCCAGCAACACCAGGGCTGTAAGGGAACTGGCCGCCAGGCTTTTGTCTGTCATGGCGAGGGAGCAGAGCAGCTTTTTTGAGTAAGAGGAAAAACCCGGCAGGACTGCCACAAAGGAAGAGATTCGTCGTGTCGAACAGGAAATGGTCAGTCGGTAGGCTCTCCTCCGGCGTCTTGGGGTCGGCCCAGGCTTGATCAACATACGTAGGCTGACGGCTTAGAACATCACAAGCCATGACACTTCCTAGCGAGTGCGCAATTACGTGCACTCGGCCCCACTGTGAGAATCCGGGATTGTTGGCACACCACAGCCGATAGATGCGATTAGCCTCTCTTATGCATGCGGCAATCATCTTCGGATGATGCTCCATTGACAGGTAGTAAGGAATGTCGAGCATGACATCGCTGATGATGTTCCTTACCGAAGGCAACGCGTCCGGAGTGATGTCTTTCAACGTATATTGGTTTGAGGCAGGATGTTCGTCCTCGTCTCGATAGCCGCCATCTTCGAAAGATAGGCTCAGTCTCCAGTTGACCTGCGTGTTGTTAGCCATGGCAACACCAGTGTGAGAAGCGCACGCACCGGTAACACCATTATGCCACCCATATCGTCCCTCAAGTTGGACTTTACGCTGTCTGTTCCCAGCTCGACGTTCATCTCTCGCCGGAACGCATTGACGGCATGTGTGAAGTGGAAGCTCTCTACACGCTCCGAAAGTTTTTGGCCGATTCCGTGGATAACAAGGACCAGATCCGTGACAACGGGGCGTTCTGAATGGGCGAGAGAGGCATCGAACTGAGCTCTGCGCTTGGGAGGAGCGCCTGCATGCGAAGTTGACACGCCTTCTTTGGCCTTCTCGGAAGCCGCAGTCTTGTGGTCCGGATGAAGTTTGTCCCAAATGTGCTGGTCGAATCCACGGGTAACTTGGACACCAATCTTGCGGCCCTTACGAATGTAGTTGGCCAGGGGTCGCCGGCCGTAGTAGTCGGAAGGCTGAAGGCTCGGCCGAAGCAGGTGGGCTTCTTTCTCGTCCGAATAGATGACCTTTGCATCGAGATAGAGGCGCTTTCGACCGTCTCTTCCGTATGTGGCAGTTCCCGAAGCCTTGTTATCCGGACCATCTGCACCGCTCGAAATATCTATCATGTCTCGTGCATGCTCGACAATCTCCTCTCGTTCCTTTTCCGGCGAGGGCTCGTCCTCGGCGGCAGTCTGGACAACCATTTCGCCTCGAGAGGTGCTTGGCCTGCTGTCCGAATTCCTCTTGGAGGGCTTTGGTTGCTTCTCAGGCCATAGAGGGTGGACTATCTTCATCTCGCCCAAGGCGCCCACTTCGACGGCGCTGTTGAGCTCGTCTCTCCATGTCTGTGTCCAGGGCTGCAGGGAGACATAGCCGGCTTCGAGGAGGTTAGCGACCTCGGGCTCAACGGGCAACATTGTATCCTTGTAAAACCAGGTGCCTCGGATGACTGGGGCGACGTCGTTGAGCGGCGACCAGTAGATTGGGTCCATCCTATTCCGTTAGAAAGTTAATCTTGGGCGGGAGGGAAACACTTACTGCAGATGGGGCATGACTACTTCATGGAGCCTCGAGACGCCAACGGGGACCCTAGCAGACGGGCCGCGAACCTTGGGCTCGACCTTGCTGTCTCTCTTGGAGCTCCGAGGCGAAGGCATGACCAGGCCATCGTCGTCGGCCCAGTCGTAGCTGTCAGCATGGGGCTGGATTAGAGGACGCGGCGCTATATTTCTTCGCGACGGAGCCCTGACAAATGGCGTGCCTGTGATGGAGCCCTCCTCAAGGTCGGCGGGGTCTAGGGTGCGCAGCGACCCGGAAAGGATGGGCTGGATCCTGGCGTCCTTGTCGTCGTCTTTGGCGCGGTCGTCGTACGAGTACGAGCCGGAGGGGCGCGACGACTGGCCTCGCTTGGCAGCGATGTCGCGGCCCTCGGGAATGGTATAGCCTCTTCTCCGAGCGTCATGAAAGCTCATCTCCAGGGTATTCTTCGCAGAGCCGGGGCGGGAGCGATCTTGCTGCTGCTGCTGCTGCTTCTCGCTGCCCTGCTCCTCGCTGTGCTTCAACAGCTTCTTGCGCAGGTCCAGCCATTCCCGTTCCAGCTGGTGGTTGTCGTAGACTGAGAAAGGGCGGGGAGGCTCTCTGTGGGGTGCGGAGGAGCCGGTGACGGGGGGCGGCAGTGGACTGAGCGGGTCGTCGATGGCGAGCGGGCTCGTGTAGAAGAAGCGGGCGGGAACGGGGGGAGCGGGCTCGGGGGCATGCAGTATCTCGCGGACGTATTGATTCTCCTGGCGAGCGATGGTGGCAGTACGCTTCGGCCTGGAGGACATGTTTGCGACGTTGGCGGTGAGCGGGCTGAGCGGAGTGAGGATTCGTGGGTGGGCGGAGGGTCATGGCCCGCAGCTCATGTTGCATGCGGAAGTCGAGCGAAGGGGGAGGGTGCAGGCAGCCAAATGTTTGGAGGCTTGCTCCACGTGCGGTGGACGCGCCGCGCGTGTGACGCCATCCCGCCCGGCAGAAAACGGCCGCCGCCGCCCAGCACTACGACGCGTTCGAGAAGCCGCTCCACTTCTCCGCCTGCCACATCACTGCTTCTCCTGACATGCTCGACAACACCGTCCACCAGCTGCCACCAACCCTGCCCCCTTTCCACCGTCCGCGTCGTGTCGTGCCTCTGGACTACATCCTCCCGTCCGCGCCATTGTTCTATCCGTTTCTCCCGCTTCCCGCCACCTTCACATTCCGCGCCTGCTTTCTTTACTAGTCTTCCTTTTCCCAGACTATTCATCCCTGCAAAATCTCCATGTATCCTGCATTGGACAACCCGTTCCCCTCCCGCCGTCGTCGTCCCGCTCGGCTCTTTCAACGTCATTCCCGGCCAATCCTCCTTTGTTTTCTTGATTATAGATTTCCTACCCCGTTCAACCTTTCATCAGTCAGTCAAATGAGTAACAGCGTTGGTGGTTTAGTGGTAAAATTGATCGTTGCCAAAAGTAGTAGCTTTCCCTAGTTCCCCCTATTAGGGGGAGTCCTCCCGGGAGCTCAACCCCAACTTCGATCAGCCCCGGGTTCGATTCCCGGCCGACGCATTTGTTTTTGCGTTCGCGTGCTCTACGCGGGACTTGGATGTGGTCTTGTTGAGCCGGCTGGCAAATTTTTTTTGGCTGGGTGGGGTTTCTGCTACACCATGTCCGAAATAGGCCCGCAACTATAAGGGCGTCTAAACACGAAGACACCCTTGTACGGGGGACATGAAGGCCGGCGAAAAGCGCCAAATCACGTACGCCGCCCGCCTCCGCGTCATCCTACAATCTTACATGCGAGCAAATTGTGAGTTATAGGTACGCAACACGAAACAAATTCAGAAGAACGCACATCAGGCATGTGCCATGGCCGTGATGGGACTGGGTATACCCGCCATCCATCTGGCTACAGCCTGCTGTAGTATTAATGCAACAGAATCGAGTCAGGATACTTCGTATTTCGGCACTTGACGCCAAACACTGAATGAAAATGAATGAGCAACAACATGTTTTGTTCTATTAAACCCTGGTCACATCATTATACATTGACAACTATAAAGAGATTGCTGCTGAGAATCAGTTAATATGCCCTCTACTACTCTCAGTAACATCTCGCTCTAGAGCCTCTCAAGCCCGCAAACATGCAATTCAAGACCTCTCTCCGCCGATCACTTTGAAAACAATGGGTTTCATCACCAAACTATAATACCGGCTCCCACTATGCTCCACTTGTCGTGATGCAGCCAGAGAAGAAATTCTCCAAAGATTTCTGGGTTTATTTCAATCTTCGGTCAACGAAAAATGCTCATTTGGCATTTACCTCACTATTTGCTCGCTTCATACACTACCTCCTCTTGCTATCTTGGTCGTGGAGTTGCAGAATGGATTGTTCTTGGTATAAAAGTAGCACCTCTGTGGCTACTCTAGCTTGAAGAGAGCTTCTACTGATCGGGGTACTTTGTCGCCTTTTGGGACGAACTGCCGCTTGTCTCTGGCACGCCTGCCGCGCAGAGTCCGTGTGTATGCGTATTTGCACGGCGTCATCGGGGGAAGTTCTTTATTGTGCGAATCAGCAGCTGCATGTTTCCGAGATATACACTATTTGCTTGCAGATCCGGCTAGAGGGTGCCGGAATCACACTGGCATCTACAAAGAAACTGTCCAATGGGCCGAAGGCTTGGTGCAGACGGACTGTTTGCTCCTCCGACACCGCTGTTTCGCGGCCGCCTAGGGTACTTATTTATACCGCCCTCAACTGCCACAGCCGCATTTCACTACCATTATCGACTCCAAAGGCACAAGAGTACTCTGTGCGAAGCCGGATTTGAAAGTATAGTAAGCCATCCACACCTTGCCATTTGCAAGCTCCCATCTCGATTCCCAGAGTTGCTAAGCCAGGTGATAGAACACTACAACGCGGCAGTGTTTCCTCAAAACCAAACGCCCGTACGCACCTGGCGCGATCCTTCTTGCCCACCCAACCTACACTCAATCACTCAACCATGCCCACCGACAAGCAGAACGCCGAGTTCTTGTTCTCCATGCTCAAGCAGCTCGACGTCAAGCATATCGAGTGGAAGCGCGTCGCCGAGGAGCACGGCATCACCAACGGCCACGCCGCTCGCATGCGCTGGTGCCGCTACCGCGATGCTAGGGAGGGCGTTAAGCCCAGTGCCCGTAAGAACAAACGCAGTCGCGAATCCGTCTCCTCCAACGAGGACAGCGACGATGCCAGCTCTCGTGGCAAGGCTGCTGGCAAAGGCAGTAGAAAGAGAAAGGGGGCGAAGGGTGTCGATAATGAAGGGGGGGATGGCAGGAGCGATGACGAGGAGTTCGTAGTGAAGAAGGAAGAGAGTGATAAGCCGAAGAAGAGGGCGAGGATTGAGGAGCCAGTCAAGAAGGAAGCGTCCGAAGCTGACGAAGATTCTGATACGCCAGTCGGACGGATGAAGAATGTGAAGGTCAAGACGCAGGCGAAGGCGGAGAAAGTCAAGGACGGCGAGAAGGAAGCCAAGACGAAGGTCAAGGCGGAGGAGCCTAAGGGCGAACGGGAGGAAAGTCGCACGCTCTACGATATTCCGGCCGTGAAGAAGGAACGGGAAACTTGAGGCACGAGGTATCCAGGCCGTCGCATTGTATGCTTTTGCACTAGCTCGTTTATGATTACGCAACATCTCATGTATAGTAAATTCACAACTTCTCATTAACCTATTCCGTGGCAGCTGCAGCACTCATGACACCCCTTCCGAACCATTCGCTGACCGTTCCAAACTTATCCCTGCTCTTCCCCAATGCGTCCAAAAAGATATCATGCCTCTCAGCACTGTCCTCCTGGGCCTTCTTGATTGCTTTGATAGTCGCGTTTTGCGGTGCGCAGACCGGGCACTCAACCCCACTCATAGGATCCTCAATATCACGCTCAAAGTCAACGTTCAAGCAACGCTGATGGAAGCTGTGCCCACACATGAAGTGAACGGTAGGCTGATCCAGTGGATGGGGGCAAGACGGACAGCGGGTTGCTGTAAAGGCCATAGGCTTGGAGTTGAGCGCCTCCAGCTCCAACTTCTTGGTTGTGGTATCTGCAGTGAATGTCTGTATCATCTTGCGGTTGTTGGCAATTTCGCGGCGCTCGCGATCGATTGTCGTGGCGAGGTACTTCTTGATCATGCCCATGGTCGCAACCCCGTTGGAGCTGAGCGTTTGGATGACCTGCAGGGGGGCCATGAGGCCATCTTCATCGATCTTGCGTAGAACGGCATCGAGCTCGTCTCCCGCTTCTTCCAAGATGGTTGGAGACGAGGTAAAGTAGGCGAGTGCAGTCGGGTAGAGTGAAGGATCCTCCGGCCCGTATTTTCGAAGTGCCTTGATCGCACCTGGCGTATCCTTGGCTGACGTATAGGCCCGGAAGATGTCTGCACGAAGGCCTTGTTGCTCCCTGACGAGGATCGTTCCGTCCTTGAAGTTCGTCAACTCCGAGAGGAGTAGGACGTTTGAGGTGTCGATGGGGATCTAGCATATCGTCAGAACATTGCAGCAGCAAAATTACATGACACCTACATCTTTGCCCTCGACGAGCTTCTTGGCCTTGCTCTCCCATTCTTCTTTGTCACCATCCCTCGCGCTGGCCGCCGTGTGCAAATACATCTCAAACAATGTAGTGTAGAGATCAACCTTGTCTTCCTCACTTATGTTGTGCGAGTTGATGCAAGCTTCAAGGAAGATGATGAACTCATTAGGGTGATCGACGAACGATGAGAAAGCTGTGCGAGGTTTGGGAACTTTGTACTCTGGCGCAGGTTCGTCGACGGTAGTCTCAACGATTTGTGCTTGGCTCGCTGTCGTTCTCTGGTCGCCGGATCCTGGTGAAGAAATGGTATTCACATTCATATAAGGCAAGGGAAGAAGAGCAGCCAGATTCTGGACGGCGGTTGTGGCGTTGCTGACGATCCCCATACCCTGAGTTGCCGGGGCATCTGGTATGACCACCGCATCTTTTTTGGGCTGAAAGTGGCCGGTATAGTAGTCGATAAAGACCTGAGTCATGTCCTTTGGGCAATGCTCCAGCAGGACAGTGGCATACTTCATGAAGTTTTGATAGGCCTGCTTATGGTCAGCTAATCTGCTCTCCTATAAACGGGGGGGTTTCTTTTTTTTTTTGTACATTTTCGGGTTCAAGGCGCCAGATGTACGCAAGTGCCTCTGCGTATCTCTTCGAGTCTTCGATCAAGATGTCAACAACCAGTTCATGCTCATTGTGTTTCCTTGCTAAGAAGGCTGCTTGATCATAGTAGCCTCCCTGACGGCACATGGCAATGGCAGTATCCAGGTCAAATTTAGGATCACCGGGTGACCTGATAAAAGCCTCGAGTTTCTCGACGTCTTTGAGTTTAGCATAGCAATTTAGGAGCAGAGTCGTGTGGTCCGGAGTTGCTTTTTGATGTTCATGGAGTTCTTCAAGATATTCGATCAGATTGTGGATTCGTTGCGTGTCGAGGAACTTGATCCGTGTTAGTTGAAACTCGGTATGAATGTGGACGACCGTACCTTGCGGATGACCTGGGACGGCTCGGTATTGTCGATCGCCTTGAGGTACTGCTGCATTGCAGTATCATAGTCGCCCTTTTGGTAGAGATGATCGCCGTATCTCCTGAGAATCACGTTTTGCGTTGCTTTGTCAACACCGGCCTTTTGGGCCATGTTGATTGCAAGAACATAGAGGTTCCTCTGGTAGACGAGCTCGAGCTTTTGTTGGAATGATTTTTCATGGTATCGGAAGAGCTACCGGTAATTAGCAAGATTTGACAGGGGACAGAAGAGGGCGTTTATGTACTTTGCCGTCTTGAGTAAGTACGAAGAGATCACCCCATTCGACGAACACGGCTTGGACTCCAGATGGCAGGGCTTCTTGATGAGCGATGATCTTCAGGTCGGTATCTAGAATTGTGAAACTGGATGTAGAGAACAAATCGTCGGCGGCGCTGCTGCCAAAAGCTCTGACCGCACGCGTAATGGTATTCGCTTTGGGAGGGGATACGACGGCGGTGTAGTCCTTGTAGGTGCTGATCATCTTCTTCGGACCATCGTACGCACCGAAGGAGCGCCTGCCCCCTAGACCGTAGCAGTAAAGACCATCGTCACGAGCAACAATGACGTCTCCGGTCGATTTATCGACAGTCATGCAGTCTACACCACATCCTGTCTCATCCAGCGTGCGGGCTGGTTGTCCTTGGCCACGCCCAGAGATAACCAACGTTGATATGCGACCGGTTGTGGCAATGTACAGTGTGGTAATGCTGCCCTCTCTAAAGGTTATGCCCGTGACAGGTTCCTCGGACTCAAAGACGGTTCGTTGGCGGGCGCCACGATCGTGGATAAGATCTCCTCGCACTACGGTTACCGCGCCGTTACCGAAGCCAACAGCGAGCTGTGACAGGTCATCCATTGCTGCAAAGGCAGTGACCTGCAATGCGTGAGTGACGGCCAGGGTTGAAGAGCGCATGGTGGCTTACGGGGAACTGCTTCCTTCCATTGTGTATGGTGAGAGTAGACTGGCAGCGGGGAGCACCGGTCTTCTTCTCGAGCTTGTCGAGGGCCCAGACCTTCAAAGTTGGCTCGCTCGAAAGGTCCTCGGCGATGGTCACAAGCAGCGAGGTGCCTTGGACCTGCTTCATGTATCGAATGGAGCCGGTTTCATGGGCTTGGAACTCGCGCACAACCTTGAAGGCGCTCGAGACGATGCGCACGGCGCCATCTTGGCTGCCCAGGAAGACATTGTCGGAGCCGGACGCAACGCTAGTGATTTTTCCCTGCTACAACGAGGTCAGGGTGAAGAGCATGAGGGTGGGGAGCGGGTCGGGTACATCGAACAGCGAGGCATCCGGGAGCTTGACTTGGGAGACGTCGAAGAATTTGAACGGTTTCCACTGTAGCAAAGTCAGAGCGGGCGAGCGGTAGAGCTAGCGGAGATGCGTACCCCCGCGAAAGCCATGGCATCAGTCCATTCTCCGGGCGCGTCGGCGAGGATGCAGCCTGGTCGTGCGGCGGAGTGATATCAGATCGCTGCCAAGCCCGGCGGACCGTGCGCTGCCAGCGCGTCGCGAGGGCGGGCTGGATTCCTTCGGCGCCTGCTCCCTCCTGCCTCGCCTCTCTCCACGACACCCATCACCGCGACTTCCAAAGCCACGTCGCTTCATCTCCTGCTCATTGGACGCCCTTGCAAGTGCAGCTTTTCCTCGACTTTGCCACCAGCGCCGACTCCTTTCTTCTGCCACCTCCCGACCGGCGCGTCTCCTCACTCCGTGCGAAAGCCTTGCCTGACTCCCAGGCTCTGCACGCCCACGCGCCTTCCACCACTTCCCCAGCTGAAGCGAGGTAGCCGCTGCCGACGCGACCTCACCCGCTCGAGACTTAACTGCGCCGCGATCCAAAGCCTCGATCTCTCCGAGACGCTTTGCAACCGGTTGACCACCTACGTCACTTCCTTTGCCCGCAACACCACCAATCCTCCAGCCAACATGTCGGACAAGCTCAACCAGTCTCTTGACGAGATCCTCAAGGCCAACAAGCGCGTCTCCCGCGGCCGCCCTGCCGCACGTCGCGCTGCTAGCGGAAAGGGCGCTGCTGCTGCTACCGCTCCCGTCGGTGGCGTCAAGAAGAACACCAAGGCTCCCAAGGCTGCCGCCAAGGCAAACATCCCTACTGGACCTGCCTCCAAGGCCCATGGAGACAGCAAGATCATGGTCAGCAACTTGGTATGCGCCCCAACTCCTGCTGCTCATTGAGCCTCAGCTGACACGCCACAGCCTCACGATGTGACTGAGCCTCAGATTAAGGTATGTTGAGCGCGAAGGCCGCTTAGCCTTGGACTTCTCTCGCCGTTCCTTTTGAGACGCACGATCCTCGCAAACTTCCTCTTGAACCTTCCCGGGGCGCGTTGGCATTCTCCAAACACATGCAAGGACACGCTGGTCGACCTCACTCCAACAAAGCAGATCTCCCGCATGCTCCTGCTCGCCCTTCGATGAGCTTGATGCACGGCCTGGGATTGATCGCACGTTGCACGTCTCGCAGAAGGACCGTTTCGAGGCTACAAGACTGTCTGGCAAGCAGCTTGGCCCATCGCGGCGCGGACATTAGAGTGATGGCTCTGAGATTTACCTGCATTGGTATCTCTTACTCGTACTATGCGGAGATTAAGGCACCGTGTCGTGGCAGCATTGGTGTCAGCGAGCACAGCAGTGAAACAGTACAGCACAGCATTTTGAGCAACCTGAAAAGCCATCGACTGGCCTGAGTACCACACCACGACAACCCTGGAGATCGTCCCACACCTCAGTCGGCGAGGAAAAGGTCACCCAGATATACAAGGACCTGGGACAAAACGTCGTTTTCGGACCTTTCCGGTCCTTCCGCGTTTGTGGGTTTTTGGCGCCCCCTTCTAATCATGGCTTTGTCCACGACCTTCGAACGATGCGCGTAGAGACACACAAACGAGTTGGGCTTGCGAAGGAAGAGGAGGACGAGTGTGTGTTTCCTCGGCAAGCACTGGAGACAGCGTGAAGCTGTTGCTGCCCGAATTGGATCGCTGAGGTTACTGTGGCACTGATCCCGGAGTTCAATTTGGCGACACGTACACTTTGGCGTTGGACCATCCCACATGGACTGGATGCGGACCACAGGTCCATTACTAACGTCACTGCTGGCTCGCTGGACTGATGCTGCTCGTCTTGATACAGTCGTCGTTTGGTTTCTGGTCTTTCTCATCGACCAGCTACTTTCCGTTTGCCGCGCCTGGATGATTATGGAATTCGGAAGATGTGCATACTCAGACAACTCGACTAATCCCCTACTCTCTTATAGGAGTACTTTGCGAAGAGCGTCGGACCGGTCAAGAAGGTTCTGCTCACCTACGGTCCCAACGGCCAGAGCCGCGGTGTTGCCACCGTCATCTTCACGAAGCCGAATGCTGCTGCTGAAGCTGCGGCGGCCCACAATGGCCTGAAGGTCGACAATAGGCCCATGAGAGTAAGGAACCCCCGCCCCGTGTTGAAAGCAGGGCAGCGCTTACGCAGATTAGGTTGAGGTCATTCTCGGTGCCTCTGATGTTCCCCCTCCCACTGCGCCCAAGCCGCTTGGCGAGCGCGTGCAGTAAGTCGAGCCTGAGTGCGAGTGTGGAGCGGTACTGACGGGTTTCAAGGCAACCCAAGAACGCTGCGAAGGCTCAGCCGAAGCCGGCTACGCAGACCAAGGCTGCGGCCGCGGCTGGCAAGGCGGGCAAGAAGCGCCGCGGCAAGAACACCAACCGCCCCAAGCCGAAGACGGCCGAGGAGCTTGATGCCGAGATGCAGGATTACTTTGACAGCGGTAACGGTGCGGGTGCGGACGGTGACACTGCGATGGCGACCAACGGCGGCGCTGTGCAGGCGGCTGGCAATGGCGGAGACCAGATGGAGGATGAGGTTATGGTGAGTGCTGATCGGCGGCTTGGCGGAAAGGCTTGGCATGGTGGGCTGACAAACTTGTTCAGTAAACGGGAATCACAAGCACCACGTGCATGCTGGGCGATCCTAAATTGCGATACGAGTCAGGCAGGGTCTGGATGGTTGATGGCAGGGGTATCGAGGTGGCGGGAGTTATTTCTTCGGGGTGTACTAAAACACAAATGCGGACGGGCTCTCGACGGACAGACTGCTTTCTCTTCAGGGCTCGCGGCGTTCTTGTTTGGAGCAGTTGCAGGCTGCTGGGCCAGGGGGCGATCTGGCAGGGCCAAGCCCAAGCAATTGATTGATAGAAGCTTATAATAGCGAACAGTGATGATCACAACGGCTAGCACGAGATCGGAACCCAAAGCAGTGGACGGTGAGGCTGGCGGCTCGGGTGAGCGCGTCCGCTGATCCAGCAGTTGTTGAGGCGCACCGTGGGGACAAGGGGTCCGGGGCTGTGGGGAGGTTGACGTCTGGCAGGGCGGCTGCGGATTTGTGCGGAGAAACGGGAACGAGGCCCCTTAGCGTTGGCCAAAGCCTCGGCCAGGCGTGGGCCGGCGCTGAGCCATGGCCAGCCGAGCCTCCACCAGTGCGGTGCCGCATCCGCACGCGCGGTTCCCAAATCTTAGAGCTGTTGAGCGTGCTGCCACGCGACACCGTGATGCCGCGCGACGGCGGCCGCATGGGTTGCCTGGCCCCTGTAGTCGTCGACGGCGCCGGCCGCTCCCCAATCCCGGCGCCTCGCTCGAAAGGAAGCCGACGTGGGCGGTGGGCCGTGGGGCTCCGCGCTGCGGGCCCCGAGTCGTGGGCGGTACGGTTCCGCTCTTATCGGCACTGTCGTCATTGGACACGCTCTGAGCGCGCGCTGCTCGCGGTGGGAGCTGGAGCCCACTGGAGTGGGGAGCTGGCAGTCCGCCGAGTGGCGATGGCAGTTGCTGAGGACGAATCACCGGCGCCTCGTGGTTGGATAGCGGCGACAGGCGGGGTAAATCAAGCCCGCACGCGAGGGGCCCCTCCACGATTCCTCACGACCGAGACAGCACATTGCTCCTTGCGGCTAGCCTTCGACGACGGTTGACCGGGGTGCGGGGTCTCATCGGGCTATTGGCTTGCCCCAGAGGCTGCCGCAGTACTTAAGCCCGGCCGTCCCCGCAGCCGCTGGACTTCATCCACTATCCCTCGCACTCTTCTTTCCATTGATACCCATTTCCGCTTCGCTCTTCCTCAATCCTCTCCCACCATGACTTCCACCACCCTCCACACGCCGCACACCGGCAAGTACGAGCAGCCGACCGGCCTGTAAGTCCCGTTGATATCATTGAGTCCGTCGCCGAGCTGACCCCGCCCCACCTGCAGTTTCATCAACAACGAGTTCGTCAAGGGCGTCGACGGCCAGACTTTCGAGGTCATCAACCCCACCACCGAGGAGGTTATTTGCTCCGTCCACGAGGCCACCGAGAAGGATGTCGACATTGCCGTCGCTGCGGCCCGCAAGGCCTTTGAGGGCGAGTGGAGGAAAGTCACTCCTCAGGACCGCGGCAAGCTGCTCGTCAACCTCTCCATCAAGTTTGAGGAGAACATGGACCTCCTCGCCGCCGTCGAGTCGCTGGACAACGGCAAGTCCATCACCATGGCCAAGGCCGACGTGAGCAACTGTGCTGCGACCCTGAGGTACTACGGTGGCTGGGCAGACAAGATCCACGGCAAGGTCTGCGAGACCAACCTCGAGACTTTCTCGTACATCAAGAAGGAGCCCGTGAGTTTTCCTTGGCGCTGATTGAGGTGGTGGGAACTGTTGCTGATAAAGCTGGATAGATTGGTGTCTGTGGCCAGATCATTCCCTGGAACTTCCCCCTGCTCATGTGGGCGTGGAAGATTGGCCCCGCCATCGCGACCGGTAACACTGTCGTTATCAAGACGGCCGAACAGACTCCCCTCTCCGCGCTGGTTGCCGCCAGCCTGATCAAGGAGGCAGGCTTCCCTCCGGGTGTCATCAACGTTATCTCTGGTTTCGGCAAGGTCGCTGGTCAGGCCATTGCCTCGCACATGGACGTTGACAAGATCGCCTTCACTGGTTCGACCGTCATTGGCCGTCAGATCCTGAAGTCCGCTGCTGGTTCCAACCTGAAGAAGGTCACTCTCGAACTCGGCGGCAAGTCGCCCAACATTGTCTTCGAGGACGCCGATATCGACAACGCCATCTCCTGGGTCAACTTCGGTATCTTCTTCAACCACGGCCAGTGCTGCTGCGCCGGCTCCCGTATCTACGTCCAGGAGAGCATCTACGACAAGTTCCTGGCTCGCTTCAAGGAGCGCGCCCTCAAGAACGTTGTCGGCGACCCCTTCGACCAGGGCACTTTCCAGGGTCCTCAGGTTTCTCAGCTGCAGTTCGACCGCATTATGAGGTAAGCTCCCAAGCCCTGCATGCCAAGGGAGCAAATCGCTAATTGGCAACTAGCTACATTGAGCACGGCAAGAGCTCCGGTGCCACTTGTGAGACTGGTGGCAAGCGCAAGGGCGACAAGGGTTACTTCATTGAGCCCACCATCTTCTCCAACGTCACAGAGGACATGAAGATCATGCAGGAGGAGATCTTCGGCCCCGTCTGCGCCATTGCCAAGTTCAAGACCAAGGAGGACGCCATCCGCATTGGCAACAGCAGCACTTATGGTCTGGCCGCAGCTGTAAGTTTTCACCGACGTCCCTTTAGCCTTCCCCGTATCACACCATATCACACCACCACCCCCATACTTCTCCCCATACTCCACTCCTAGTCCCACCAGTCTCTCCTATCCTTCCCCCAACCTGCTCCTCCGTTCCCGCTGCTCCGCCCCACAGCTGCCCGCCGATGACGGACATTTGGATATATGAATCTCCGACTGACCGCCGATCTCTTGCGTCATAGGTCCACACCACCAACCTGAACACCGCCATCGAGGTCTCGAACAACCTCCGCGCCGGTACCGTGTGGGTCAACTGCTACAACATGCTGCACCACCAGCTTCCTTTCGGTGGCTACAAGGAGTCGGGTATCGGCCGCGAGCTCGGAGAAGCTGCTCTGGACAACTACGTCCAGACCAAGACCGTTTCCATCCGCCTCGGCGACGCTCTTTTCGGTTAAACGACAGATACCCCAAGAAAAAGAAACAAAACAAACAAAAAATATTTTTGGTATGGTTGAGTTATGAACAAGGCTCTTCCTTGGGAGGAAACAGTTCGCCCCTGCTGGGGAGGTCGAAAGTCGGCGAGCCAGCGAAATTGAGCTTTGGTGCATTCAGCTGCTGCTAGTCTATCATAGATTGTGCAGCCGTGTTGCTTGTTTGCGATTTGGGAGGTGCACATCTTTTCCACCACATATCCTGCTGGAGAGCGTCAGCCTCGGAGCCTTTCACTGTACATACTATATCCCAACCATACTTCATGTTGACGAATACGTGCCACATGTTTCAATTCATTGCTCTTCTAAGGTGTGTTCGCTGTGCTGCATCCCGCGCTTCCCCGCGTCGCAAATAGCGAGCTTTGAACCGGTTTTTGTTGACGTATGTACGTGACAAAAAGGTCGTCGATCTGAGCCCTGACTTTCCGCCACCGCCTCCGCCTCCGCCTGCGTCGGCGCCGCCCCCACTCTTAGCCCGGTGCAGCAACGGATGAAAAGATCACCACTAGCGTAACGCACCAATCTCGCGGCGATGAGACTTCGGGGTAGCGTACCCCGAGACGATGGCGGGACGCAAGCTGCTTTGTCGTCTGGAGTTGGCCGCGCAGTCCGAATGCTTTTCTCACAAATCACTAATTCGATTGCGGAATGAAAGCGCCCAAGATTGCTATTAGGTACCGAGGGATTACATAGAGCAGACCGTTAATTACCCCGAGAAAACAGCAAGAGAAGACGAAAGGACATGAAAAGGACGTGTATACATTCGATCTTGATCGAATTGGCCACTGAAAAACGCATTCGGTATCGTACAATCTCTACCCTTTCCTAGACACCTGCAAGTACCTCATTTCGTGGTCAACTTCTTGTGAGGCTGCGGAGCGCGGAGGACAGAAAGAAAGAACGATTGAAAGGCAAATACAGTAACGAGACTAACAAAACGCCATTTAAAGATGAACGCCCTTTCACTAACCGGCTCCATTGGTCAGATATTCGTCAAGAAGTGAGGAAATAAGAAAAAAGAGGAAAAGAGGAGAGATTCTATGCTTTTAAGGCCCTCTCCACGATGCGGAATAGATGCAAATTGGTCGTCCACACCCCTTCCTCATTTTCCCTGGGGACAATCAATCCCTTTTTTGATTAGCAAATTGCCGTCACCTCTGCCGCATCCCCTCAAAGCCAGCCGAAGGCAAAACCAACATCTCACATCCTCGCCGAATCCACGCTCCGATCCCTCTCATGCAGCGTCATCCTCACGGCATTCCTCGCCACCATCAGCCTACCAATTTCCCACACGCCATCCTCGGCCTGTTGGATGTAGTTGTTCCTCGCGCCCTCCCTGCCGCGCGTATCCTCCGGGTGCTGTGCCACCGCCTCGGCCTCCACGACGACGACATCCACACCCTCCTTGGTAGCGATGCTGCGGCCATCGCGTCGGGCGCCGGCAAACAGGACAGTCTCATCAGGGCGGACGTCAATGCGCCTGAGGACATCGGCGAAGCCATTGGTGCTCTCACTGCCGTCGGCATTCTCGTCGAGGAGAGCGATACGGTCAACGAAGTTGTCGAGGTAGAGGTGCTCGATGAGCCAGGCGGCCATGTCCTTGGTGCAGTGCGAGTTGGTGCTGTCGACGGCTATGACAATGCGCGCGGAGCGCTTGAGCAGCGAGCGCAGCAGCGGCAACACGCCAGGTGCCGGATGCAGCTGGGCATACAATGTCTTCTTGTAGAGGCGGAAGAGATCGTCGATCTGGGCCGAGGCCTGTTCCGAGGTGAGGGTGTGAGGCACGGTGGAGAGGAGGGACTGGAGGAGCTGCTTCTGGTGGGCGGGCCAGGCCTCGTGGGCCTGAGGCGGATGCGTGGAGCACAGGTCGCGGTAAGTGGTTTCGAGGGTGGCATAGGGCGCATTGTGGGCGTCGGCGACGGCTTGCAGAAGGGCATCGGTGGCTACCGCGGTGGCGTCGCGGTGATTGTAGAGGGTAGTGTCAAGGACGAAGGCGAAGCAGGTTTTGGTAGTCAGGTACTCGCTAAAGACCTCAAGCGGGCTAGCATTGGCGGTATGCTCGATGGTGATGGCGGGGGCAGCCATAGCTTGATCAGTATGGTCGGAATTGGAGGGAGGGTGAAGACTGTCGCGGCGGATAGTGGTGGCGGGCGAGGAGAGAGTGTTGGGGGCAGCTGGGAGCTTGAGGCCAGGGCTTGTGCCTTGAGCTGCTGCAGGTTGCGCAAGAGGCTGGGCAGCATCCGGGGTCGGGGTGAGCACGTCTCCCATGGCTCCACGTGGGCTCGCCGGTTGGGCGATCTGCGCGGCGACTTGCGAGTCTTGGGACATTGGAGAGGGCTTGGTCCGGCGTCGCTGCTTGTGTGTCCGGAAGTGCAGGAAGTGGACGAGCGGGGCGATGGACTTCGCCATTCAGCTTTTTGTACTGTGGCTTGGAGCACGGCTGGGGTAGGAAGCTGGCTAGCTCTGTGCAGGGATGGCGTCAGAAGGGGGCACAGCGAACAACGTCGACTCTGGCTGGCAAGAGCAGGGCGGCTAATCAGTCAAATACAGCGCAGCAAGGGGCATGGCGGTCGCGCGACGAGGGCAGGCGGACGTTGCGGTCAGTGCAAGTTCCATCGCATGCGCATGTCAGGTGCTGCGTGGGACGCAACGGGTGACGACGATGAGTCGCGAGGCTGTGCCGCGGTGGAGCAGACGGCGGCCAAGCTGCCCGCCATCTGACCAGCGCGACTGTAGCTGTGTGGTCAGCTCTGGGCGCCGGCGCGCATCCCTTCAGCGCAAGCGGGGAGATCGGCATCCGGTGCTCGTGCGCGCTGCTGCAGGCCCGCCGCGCAGCTGGGCAGGATCTCAAGGGACGCAGGGCGAGGCGGTCTGGTGTTGGGAGATGCGACGCAGGAACGGCGAGAGGGAGTTGCAAAATATGGCCCTCGGCGCCTGACTCGCGTGCCGAGGTTCGCTGCAGCTCTCCCCGCAAACGCCATCTACACCTCCCCGTGGGGCAATCCTCGACTTCGGTGACATCGCTGCCCGCCTCATATCGGATCCTGCGTGCTCTCTGGCGACCCTCACTCTCTGCGCTGCGTGCACTCGGTCGGTCTCCTCGCGCCCGCCGCTCTACCATGACGAGCGCTCCCAAGATGAAGCAGCAAGCACTCAGCGAGCAGCTCTCCAAGCCGCGCGAGGACCCCGGCATGTTCGAAAACATTCCCAGGATCTCCACAATAGCAGCCGACTCGGTTGGCCCGTACGTCAAGTCACCGCAACTGTGCTCAGACGACTGACAGCGCACCCCAGGAGAGCAAAGGACAAAGTCGTCATCATCACCGGTATGCACCACTACCTGCAGCTCCCTGCACATACGCTGACTTTCCTCAAGGCGCCAATTCGCCGACGGGCATTGGCCGCGCGTCAGCCCACCAATTCGCCCGCAACGCCGCCAAAGCAGTCTACCTGTGCGACTACAAGGATGAATTCCTAAGCGTGCACAAGCGGGAGATCAACCAACTCTATCCCGACGTCGACGTTCAGGTCCGCACTTTCGATGCCGGCGACGAGGCCTCGGTCAAGTCGGTGGTCGAGGATGCTTTGAAGCGTCACGGCCGCCTCGACATCATGTTTGCCAACGCCGGCATTGTCGGCAGCACCAAGCCCTTCTATGACTGCTCCGGCGAAGACTTCATGAAGGTGATGCGGACCAATGCCCTAGGGTAAGTCAAAGCCACTCGCTCAAATCTCGCTCCGCCTCACCTGTACCCCAGCGTCTTCCTCGCCACCAAGTACGCCGCCAAAGCCATGCTCGTCACCTCGGCCGCAAAGCCCTACCCGGCCGGATCCATCATCGGCACCGCCTCCGTCGCCGGCCTGCGCTCCAACGCCGGCGGGACCGACTACAGCGCGAGCAAGGCCGCCGTCGTGTCCATCATGCAGACGGCCGCCTACCAGCTCTCCGGCACCGGCGTCCGCTGCAACGCCATCTGCCCGGGCGTCATCGAGACGGGCATGACCAAGGCCATGTACGACGCCGCCCGCGCCCGCGGCACCGAGCGCAAGATCGGCCAGCTCAACCCGCTGCGCCGCGGCGCCGTCGCCGACGAGGTCGCCCGGGTTGCCCTCTTCCTCGCCAGCGACGAGGCTAGCTATGTCAACGGTCAAGCCTGGGCCGTCTGCGGCGGCTTGAGCGCCGGCCATCCGTTCGTGCCGGGGAAGCTAGCGTAAAACCATAGTAAGCAAAACACGGTCCGGAGGATATACAAATATGATGTGTGGAATTTGTTGTGATCGTGTCCTAAAAAGCGCGGCGTTGAAAGTTTAGTACATATGTAGTGACATCTCTCATGGCTGTTTTCTTCTTTTTTCCTGTTCCTTGTCGGATCGTGTTGAGGAAAGAGTAGATCCGGAAAGTCTGGCGCACTACCATGTGCCGGCATGGCAAGCGTACCTGAAAGGCACATGCCGGGCCTAAATCGATGTAGTGCGTTTCTCCAACCAGTGGTAGCCTCCCCGCAGGGAACAGTAGTCTGGAACGTCTTCTTTTGACGACATACCAAAAGCGGCCATGATCACGCGTGCCAGGAGAAGGATCCTCGGGACAAGCCAAGACAGAGATCGGATTCCGTGGGGGCCAGAGGGCCATAGACCACGATGAGCCTGGGCCGGGGCCCGGAGGAGAAGACGAGGTCAGGCAAAAGATCAAACAGAACGAACCTTTTACCCGTCCCAGCGTGCCCTGTACGTGGTTAGTGTATATGCATGTCATACTGCGCTACGACACACACCCCCAAATTATTAAACCCATCCAACCAGCAGGCGCAACATGCCGTATTCCAGCCCCCACACAGCGGCCAGCGGATCTCAGCCCTGCGGCAAGGCTTCGGGCAACTGCTGCCACTGCTGATGTTCCTTCCGCCTGTTTTCCACCCCGGTCGCCGATGCACAAAGATTGCCGCAGCCCCCCGGAGAATTTCCTTCCGCGCTCGTGGCGCCCGGCGTGTGGGCGTGGCGTGCAGAAACAGGGCCGGAATGGAGATCCTGTTTCGTGCTGACGCCTGCTTACTATCCCTGACTTGCTCCTCCGGTCCCTATCCCCTCACGCGTGCCGTTGACATGACTTTGACGCTTGAATTTCTTTCCCTTCTCCCGGAGCATCCGGGAGAGCGGACCGTCACTTTATTTGGTGGTACGATGAGAAAGAGACGGCGGAAGATTGCTGACGGACGGGTGGAGAGGGGTCGGTTCCCCAGGCAGGAGGAGCTTCCTCCGCTGCCGTGTTCCCTGCCATCTTGCTCGTGTCATCTCCCCAGGAGCTCGGGGCCTGCAGAAAGCTAGGCCCTCGGACTTAAGGTAGCCAGGCTCTCACCCGGAGGGAAGAGGTGAAGAGAATTACTTGGTCTCTGCCCCATTCCCGGCAGTGGCACACGGATGGTCAGGTTTAGCGGGGTAGACATGTATGCACTCAGCCGCGTCTCTCTTCGGTGGGTCGAAAACAAGGCCTCCAGCAAGGACAAGGAAGGCGCGGCTGCGGAGACGGTCGGTATCGGTCTCACTTTTTTTTCTTAGCGCATGAACAGCGGAGCGGGCAAGCTGCACGCCACCTACCCTTGCCGTCAGCTTCGCCGCTCGTGAAGAAGATATCTTTATTTGGTCACCGCGGCTACCGCTGCTGCGGTCCCATTTATGCCCAGTGTTGTTGTAATGGCTCGAGAAGAACAGTGAAGGGGAGGTTTCAATTGTATTAGTTTGCCGGGCTCACTGACAGAAGTCGGAGACATGTAGGATTCGACTCATTTGATATTCTACGCGAGCATTCAATGCTGCTTATGTTGTGTGACCCTCGCCGAGCCTCCATTCCCTGAAGTCTTACAACCGGCTATTTGCTCCCCTTTCAGTTCCGCGTGTGTCCTACATGACATGTGCTTGCCCACTGTTACTGTCTTTTAGTTCGGCGGGAGCTGGAAATATAAAAAAACCGAGACAAGCCGACGCAATCTCTGAATGATCAAGCACTGCTCGAAGCCAAGAACGGTGTCCTAACGACATAGAGCGTGAACAAAGAGATGCTCTATGAGAGCGTATTCTTACAGACTAAAATATCCTCTGTACTGTGCTCTGCTCCAGTTAAGATTTACTTTGCTTTGTTACTTCTGCTCGCGGTAACTGCTACAGGGAGTCGTGTGGAGGAATCCAAGACATTATGGGTTTGAGACATTAGAGCAAATAGAGGAAGACAACTCGCGGAGGTGCTCAAGTGACAAAAGGTACGCTGAGAGGCCGTTGAGAGCAGATAAGTGTTAAGAGAAAGGGTGATATCCGTAACCAGTTAGCGCTTGTACATACCAAAACAAAATGGTGAGACCAAAGTAAGCTGAGCCAAAAGAACCAACTATTAAAAAGCAATCAAAGAAAGTGGAGATAAAGATGTGCATGAAACACGTCCATCTAAGGGGTGCGACAGGACTGAACGATTGACGTCGGAAAACCAGATTGCGCGTGGGGCTATGTCATTCCTTTCTCAGCCTCTTCTCCACATCTGAGTCCGTAGCTGCAAGCCACTCGCTCTGTGCTACGACCGTCAGCAGGGGAGTCCGAAGAGAGCAACAGAGAAATGAAGGAAATCTCCTGATCCCTGACGAACGGGTAATGCCGTCTCTTTACATAGGAATGGCCGCCATGGGTCGCCCAAAAATAGTACGGTTGTGTTCCTCCAATCTCTGGAGCATTAAAGGAGCGTATTAAGATTAAATCTTTGCTGTAGAGCTGAGGTTTGTATGTGTGCGGGCGTGTCTGCCGGTAATGTCTCGGATAATGAGCCGTAGTCGAAATCTCTCCAACGCCAACGCTGGGTTCCAGACCATGAAGCGATTCCAAATACCCAAGGAAACGGAAAAAGCAAAAACAGACGGAAAATAGAGAGATGGATAGACCTGAACCGACGAGAAGGAGATGGATACGACGGAAACAATGGAAAAACTCGCGGATCGGCTCGCCTCCAAATCGAAAAAGCCGGGGTATATCCAAGAGGCACTTTTTAGGTGTTTGAACAGGTATGTAGCGAGATCAACAAAAAACCGAAAAGAAATAGCTTTTTGCGCCAAGTCAGATGTACCATAAACAGGCAACCAGGGCAGGAATACGCTGTCGTTTCCCGCATAGATCACGTTTCAATGTGCGCGCGGCAGATGCAGCCATGAGTAAGATATGAAAAAGCTCAAACGTAACAACATTTCCACCAAATTACAGCAGATCATGCTTTGAAATCGCCGGGCGTCTGGTTGGCGAAGATGTAATTCTTCGGTTGCATCTCGCTCTGGCGTCTCGAGTTGGCCTGGCCCCCTTGAGCTGAGGAGCTATCGGGAGGGGAATACTGGTGGACATAAAAGTTCTGTTGCTGCATGCCCATGTGGTGCTGCATCGGGCCGTTGCCCATGTCGGGAGAGAATGCTATCGACGGCTGCGGTTGCTTTGCGTAATTCATCGAATGGTCCTGGGCGAACTGCATCGGGTGTGCTAATTGCAGGTCACCCTCGGCATTGACCATGGGCACAGCATATTGCATTGCTGCCATATCGTACGGGACCATTCCGCCTTCCGGAAGGGACGGCCGCCGCTGGGCTTGCTGCTGTAACATCAACTGGCTGTGAGTATTCTCCATTGACTGGTGGTGGTGCAGGTGATGTTGCTGCGGGTGCAATTGCAATTGCGGTTGCGGCTGCGGTTGCGGCGGCGGCTGGTGCGGCTCTTCGGCCATGGATGTCTGCTGCGGAGTGAAGGCCGAGCGAGGAAAACTTTGCTGCTGGGCCGGTGCGGACTGCGGCGGCGTGTCTCTGACAAGCGACCCATTGCTGACCCTTGCGCGGTGTCCGTGTCCGTAGAGTGATGCAAGGGAGAGTGGGGTTTCGGGCGGCGAAGCGGTGGAGAAAGCGGCGGAGGTCGGAGCCATACTGTACAAGACACCTGCACCGTCTGCGCGACTGGTGGTATCCTGGTTGCTTGTTACATTGGTCTGCACATTACCGGGGCTTTGCCAAGACGGGAAGCGACCGGGTTCGCTTGGCGTAAGAGGAGTCGGCGGCGCCAGCGAACCAGTTGAGACCGGCGGACCGCTGATGCTTGGGCCGCCATAACTAGAAGCTGCAAACTTCGGCGAAACAGCGGCTTCAGCGAAGGTGAAGTGCATCGGTGAGCGCTGAGCGGAGCCGGTGTTGGCCTTCTGGATGCGGCCGCCGTTTACTAGACCAGTCGAGCGAATCCTACGGAGCGTGTGATCGGCCTTCAGGTTGTGGTTGTTGGTGCCAGGGGAAGAAGGCATGCCCGCACTGTAGGATGCACTGCGAAGGGCGGCCTGGCCAAGAGCCGCGGGACGGGGCCGCTGCCTCCGCGCAGCGATGCTCGATGGCTGGTCGGGTTGTTTGAAGCCCGCATCGCAGTTCGATTGGCCCTGGATCTCAACGTTACCCATCGATTGGGCGAGAGCTGTAGCAGGGGAATCGCGGCGGTGCAGTGCTTCGTCGGAAAAGGCGAAGGGCTGGTTGAAATCGGGCTGACTGAACTGGTACATCGACGACTCGCTTGGGTCGGCTGCGGTCGATATCAAAGTCTGGTTCGACGTGTTGCTCTGCTGGTAAACGCTCTGCGGCTGGAAATGGTTCGCCATCCACTGGCCCCCCGGACCAGGCACGCTGCCGCTGATCGATCCTTCTTGGGAATCCTCGCGCTGGTTGTCCATCCAGCCTGATTGCACAGATGTGGCCGACGAGCCCCCGTTCTGAATCGATTGGCCTGCCGAAAAAGGCGAGGTTTCCGTCGAAGCGGTGGTCCGCGCATGGTTGCCCGAGAAGGAAGCGGGAGCGGAGGATGCGAGCGTGTTGAAATCGAAATGGTCGGCTCCAAAATCGCCCAATCCGTCTCCAAAGGGATCCGAGCCTGGGAAATCGGCGAATGCGAAGTGCGAGTCACCACCCATGGAGTGGGGGATGTTGGAGCCGTCGAATGAAACGAATGGGTCTGTCGGCTGGAGGCCAGAAGGCATTCCGTTCGCGCTGCTCGCCTGCACCGGGTAGCCCGCATTGACCAGCGATTGCATGACGGCGTCGTATGAACCAGGCTGGGTGGACTCGGAAATTGAGGACAGGACGTGGCCGTGGCCGGAGGAGTAGTCTTGAGGGGGCATTTGTGGGGCCATCATTTCTGGGGCCTGCTGCACTGCGAAACCGTTCCCGGGCAACGACGACGAACTCATATCTGGCGGCCCGTACGAAAACTCAGGCCTCGGGGGTTGCGACTGCGGCGCACTCTGGGCGGGCTGCATCTGGCTGTGCATGGGTATTTGCTGCTGCGGCATCTGCGGCTGTTGCTGGAGTGGTTGTTGCTGTTGCTGCTGCTGTTGCGGGGGCTGCTGCTGCTGCTGCTGCTGCATCTGCACCTGCATGTTGTACTGCGCCATCTGCTTCTTCATGTCCTGCTTGACCTTGGCCCTGCGATTCTGGAACCAATTCTGCACGGTCGTGTTAGCAATGATGGGCGAGGCGCTCGCGGGGACCGGGCGCGTACGTTGATTTTCTCGAGAGGCACGCCGAGCGACTCGGCGAAACCCTTCTTGGTGGTGGTGCTCGGCTTGTGCTGCTGCTGGAAGTGGGCTTCGAGGATGTCATGTTGCTCTTTCGTGAGGCGCGGCTTGACTTCCTGGCAGACAGGGTGAACAGGCGGTTGGTGAAGCCGGACGTTTGGTTCGGAGGATACTTTAAGCAGGGTGTGCGGATGCGGGTTGGGCGGGTGCGAGGCGGCGTCGCCCGGCTGCTGCGCATTCGCATAGGGCGGCATTGCTGGCGGGTAGCGGTCCATGGCGGCGCGTGGAGGGCGTGGTGGGAGCGGGCGCTCGAGCGCGGCGCGCGGCGAGAAGGACTCAGAGGGCGAGGACGGGAGAGAACGAACGACGGTGGTTAGGACGTTAGAGACAGAAGCTGAAGGCAAGGCATGGACAGAGGCAAGCGAGCGTGGAGGCGTGGGCCGGCGGGTGGGCAGCGGACGGAGGAGGGAAGGGAGGGATTAGGGCGACTGCAGAGGCGATGGCGGACTCGGTTCGCTGGTTACAGAGCTGCGGGCCGCTGGGGGAGCACGGGGGACAGGACTTGAGTAGGGAGGGCCCTGGGCGCGCGACGCACGGATTGGCTGCTCGGAGCCGACAGAGACAGCGACGCATGTCTGCTAAGAATAATCCGCGCTGCATGAGAAGCGCGCGCCGTCAGCCCAGCGCAGCCAGTCATCCGACCGCGGCCGGTTATCGCGCAGCTGGCCAGGCCCGCGGCGTGCTGACGCCCTGGTGCAGCAGCGCTGTGTGCCTGCGGGCGGCGCTGGGGGCGATGCGCTGGCGCTGGCTCGGTGCCTCGCCCGGAGAGGGCCTCCGACGCGCCCTGATCTGGACCCACGCGGCTCCCGGCCTCTGGCTCCCCTGGGCGGCGGCGACGACGCTGCTGGATCACCGCTCCCGCCGCCCTGACCCGCAGCGGCCCCTGGCGCGGCTGATCACCAGGGAGGCTGGAGGCTGGCAGCCTTCACGCAGAGGCAGAGGGCTGCGGGCTGCCAGATGACGCTGCGCTGCGCCGGCAGCCATCGATCGCAGGAGGGCCGTGGTGCATGCTACTCGTAGCCGCCCGCACAGGCCGGGGGTTCGCCTCTCCACCGCCTAGCCCGCCGCGTGATTGGCCTCAGCCTTAGCCCGGCGGGCGTGGAGTTGACGCTGCGCTCTAGCGTCCCTTCCGCAACCGCCCTGCGCCTGCCAGCCCTCACGCGTGACGCTGCCTTTCCACATGCCTCCCGGCGGACCCTGCTTCCAGCGCACGCCGTACCTGAGCCGACCCGGCCGCGCGCCGCTGCACCTGCGCAGGCAAGCCGGGCGATCCACATCAAACCGCGCTGAATAAGGCGGCATAGCCTCCTCTGTGCAACCCCACCGCTGCCGTTCTGATGCAGCCCTCAGGGGCGCAGTGAGGCCTTGCCGCTGGATCTCGGGAGAGCCAGCGTGAGCCGTACCTTGCAGCTCGACGCCAAGTGCGACCGCGAACCGCTGTGAAGATGATGATATGAACACGACGATCTGCGGAGATGCCATCATGCCTCCGTACGTGGCCGCCGCCCCGCCCGTCGTGTCCCTGCTCTCCACGTCACGCACCACCGAGACCGCACCTCGCGCGTCCAACGTCGGACTCGCGCGCCATGACAAAGCCCTTCTTATAACGTGTCACCGCTCTCGCAAAAAGCCTTCTCTACACACATGATCTATAAATTTCTGCCTAAAGCAAGGAGGCTTCGTCCAATTGCCCCTCGCTGTCGACGACGCCTTCCCATGATGTCAACGCAATGCGCTGCAACCCTTCTAGAAAATCTGCTGAAGGATTCTAATGCAATGCAACCCAGACGGAAGAAGAGCTTATCAGCACCGTCAAGAGTGCGAGAGGAGCCTTGTGCTGCAGTGGACGAATCTCGCCCGCTGCCGTGCTCCGTCTCCCTCTCTATTCTTGCAAGGCGTCGGAGATTTCAATGCTGATTCGGCCGCTCTCGTTGTCGTACGCCTTGAGCGTGACACTTCGCATATCGCGCACGATCCAGTCCGCGCCGGCTTCCTTCAGCTGATCAACTGTGTGCGTTGTCGCCAGTGCCACCACCTTGCAACCAGCAGCTTTGCCGGCTTGCACGCCGGCCGGAGCGTCTTCGATAACCAGTACGGGCTCGTCGGGCCCGAGTCCCAGCATCGAATGGCCGAGCAGGTAGCACGCAGGATCTGGTTTGCCCTTCTCAACCATCTCGGCGCAAACCAGGTTCTTGGGGTGCGCCAGCTTCATGACGTCCAGCCAGCCGGTCACGAGGGGCCGAGTGCCGGAAGTCACAATAGCCCAGCGAGCTCCGACCTCCTCGAGTCGGTCGAGGAACGTGCGAGCGCCTGGGATCTCCACGGCGTCTCGGCCAAATTCCTTCGGGATGAGCCCCTCAACATGGCAAACATCTGCAGGTAGAGGAAAGAGAGTCAGCACCAAAGCCCAATGACTCTGCGTCTGGCCGCAGAGAATCCTAATCCCGGAGCACAGCTTATACAAGGAGGTGAAGCGTTCGTCCGAACGAGAAAGCACAGGAAACCAACGCGACAATCCTGTGGGGACACGATCTTCGTCTCCCCACGCGCGAGCACGTCGAGATCGTATGGTGGTTCATGGAAAACGTTCGGTCAGGGGCAACTCACGCTCCCAGGTTGCCAAGCTCGGATCGTAGAGCTTGAGCACGTCTATCGAGCGACGTCCGTGAGACGTTGCCAGGATGACATTCGGATCCACACCGAGCTGCTTTCCGAGCCTATTTCACTCAATAAGCTTCTGGATGTTGCGGGTGTGGCGCTGGGCTAGGGACGGTTGATGATTTCTGCCAGATCCGACTCCCGGAGATTTTTTCGCACTCACTTGTGCCAGTGCTTGACAATGGCCTCCGTCGAATCGATCAAACTTCCGTCCATATCTGAGAGGCTGTCGGGCCATAGTCAGCAATGCTATAGGCATGGTAATCTCTCCTGGTGGGGAGCGAAATTAAGCCTTACACTCCGGCGAAAGGGTGCACCTCGGCCGGTGCCGAGAACTTGGGTTCCTCCTGAATGTGCGGCATGATTCTGTACAGACAAGATTAGACTGATGCGAAAGGAGCAGGAAATGCGAAAAGGGCGAGGGGTGGAGATATACGTATCCTGGAGGTCTAGTCGGCGCCGAAGGCGGTCGGATGGCTTCCTCGTTGGGGTTGGGCAACCGCCATGGTCCGGGAATTCACGTGACAGAACCAGACGGGCGAACGGTAGTGACTCAGCGAGAAAAATCAGACTCGGCTTTAGAAAGTACACGTCGAGTCGATATGGTGCTAGCCAGAGGATGGCAATGGAAGCAGCCATACAGATGCAGGTGTATAACAAACGTTTGGCTTAAGCCATCTCCGTAGGAGGCGCACAACATTGACTCTTCCACAGCGACGGGGGTGAGCCATCATCGTAACTCATTTTCGCAAAGTATGATCTCGTTACGTGGGTATATGAAGCGGTTGTCCGGACGCAAATGTTGAGTTAACAATCACACAAGAGACGATGGCTTATTAGTCGAGTACCGTTCCTCGTGAAATACAATTGCGAAGGATCAGTTGTCTTGGAGACGGCGTGACGGTGTAAGGATAGGTACCACAACCGCGGTCTACACCCCCTCGCGCCGGTGGCTAGCGCGAATTTGTTTTTTGGACATGTCATGGGTAGCTGAAGCTATCGTCCGGACGAGAATATCGAATTAAAAATTCTACATACACGTCCGGACGATAGCTTCAGCTACCCACGTATGTTTTTTTTTTGTCCTGGGGCCTTACTATTCTTCACGCTAGCCATCGGCTGCGAGAGGGGACGGGACTGTACTCATGGATTAGCCGATGTTTTGCCGCGAAATCTTGGCGCGCCGCCTGCTTCCCAAAATTTCCTGACGGACTTGCGAGCGGAGATAGAGCAACATTCACCACCTCACCATAACTCACCATGAAAGTCGGCAGTATGTTCCTTGAAATCGCGTCTTTTATGCGGTACTGACCATGTGCAGAGCCTCAGTCGAAGCGCGTTCCGGTGCGTCTCCGGCACAAAATTGAAAAGAAGTCGGCGGCGAAGCAACGGAAGGCCAAAAAGGAAGCAAAGAAGGTACAGAGAGCCTAAACGTCTGTCTTCTCGTAATTGCATGCTTACATCAGGCTAGAACCCCGAATGGCGCTCCAAGCTGAAAAAGGACCCTGGCATCCCGAACCTTTTCCCATACAAAGACAGAATTTTGGCCGAGATTGAGGAGAAGAAGCGCTTGAAGGAGGAGGAGCAACAGCGCAGGCGCGAAGAGGCGAAAGCACGGAGGGCAGTGAAGGGCAAGAATACCGAGGTCGCTGAGGAGGAAGACATGGACGATGTGGAGAACGGCGAGGATATGATTGACTACGAGGCCTCTGACGACGACGCTATGGATGAGGTATGTGCTGCCAGCGCGCACCCAAAATCGTTGCTAATCCGCCCCTAGGATAACTCCTCTAACCCTATGGCTGCTCTCCTCGCATCCGCTAAAGCCCGCGCCGCCGAGTACGAAGCAGAGCACGAGGACGATGTGATGGAGGAGGAGGATGATGGTTGGACGGCAACAGGTGAAGATAAGGACTCGGCAGCGACGGCGCGTAAGGATTCTTCGAGGAAGGCGTTCGACAAGATCTTCAAGCAGGTGGTTGAGGCGGCAGATGTCGTCCTTTATGTCTTGGATGCCAGGGATCCCGAAGGCACAAGGTCCAAGGAAGTGGAGCGGCAGGTGATGTCCGCTGCGGCTGACAAGCGTCTGATCCTCATTCTGAACAAGATCGACCTCGTTCCGCCTCCTGTCCTGAAGGGCTGGCTGACCCACCTTCGTCGCTACTTCCCTACGCTTCCACTTCGCGCATCCAATCCGGCACCGAACGCGAAGACTTTCGACCACAAACAGCTTACTGTCAAGGCGACTTCGGAAGCGCTTTTCAAGGCTCTCAAGTCCTACGCTCAATCTAAGCAGCTCAAGCGATCCATCTCTGTAGGCGTCATCGGGTACCCCAACGTCGGCAAGTCTTCCGTCATCAACGCCCTGACTTCCAGAATCGGGAACCGGCAGGCAGCTTGTCCAACCGGCGCTGAGGCTGGTGTTACCACGAGCCTGCGCGAGGTCAAGCTCGATAACAAGCTCAAGCTCCTCGATTCGCCTGGCATCGTCTTCCCTTCCTCGAGCGCCGGCTCGAAAGCGCACAAGGCGGAGGAGCAAGCTCGTCTCATTCTGCTTAACGCCATTCCTCCTAAGGAGATTGATGACCCTATTCCGGCAGTCAGCCTTTTGGTCAAGAGAATGTCGGAGAACGAAGAAATGTTCAACAAGCTGCTCGCCGTGTACGAGCTCCCTGCGCTCATGTCCTCGGGCGACATCACCAACGACTTTCTTATCCACGTCGCTCGCAAACGTGGTAGGCTCAGCCGCGGTGGTATCCCCAACCTCCACAGCGCCGCACTTGCTGTCATCACCGACTGGAGAGACGGCAGGATCCAGGGCTGGATGGATGCCCCTGTCTTGCAGGTCGCAAACGTCGCGATGCCCAATGCGCCCGCCCCTGAGGCTGGCGTTGCGCCGGTGGGTGACCAGAAGGAGATCGTCAAGGAATGGGCTGCAGAATTCAAACTGGACGGTCTATGGGGCGATGGCGAAAGCACCGAGGCCATGGAATCTTGAAAGGGTGGAGCCGCCAGCCGGGTCAGAGGTCAACAAGAGTTATAAAAGGTGTTTGGCGTGCTTTGGAATGGTCTCGTGCGGTCTTGACTGGGATAACGTCTTTGAAATACCAAAGACCAAGATATTTAAGATACGTTGCATGCAGTGCTTATACGGGTTCTGCAAGCTGGATGATAGAATTTTATGACGTTCGCCAACTGTGCATTGACAGAACGCAAAGCCGGTATATTAATGTAGCAATCCCAGGACAAAATTTGCTTCTCGGTGAAGGTTGGAGGTACCTTTGCTTCATACTGTGGAAAAGCAGCTCGACGCAAGTGCAGCTCAATGATCCGTTTTACCACCAGCTTCGTACATGAAATTATTTTGAATTGGTGTCTAGCTTTGTTTCGTGAGCTACAAAATAGTCGTGTCTCTGTAATGATGTTTCGCGAGGATTTTTTAGTTGGGTTAAATAGGGAGTTTAAGCCCTCGTCTGTATGATTTTGAATCCCACATCTACGCTTATAGGCGTTTATGCATGACATGAAGGATCGACCCTAATGCGGCAGTGAAGAAGAGACCAATCGATGTGTCGAGAATTGCAGTGGGTTCGGAACACACGCCGGCGGGGGGTTTGTGTGGGGAGGAACGCCGATGATCGGGGATGGTGAGGGTGCGCAAAAGTGGCGAAGCCGACGGTAGCCGCCCGCAAGGTCAGAGCTTCCTCACCTTTCTGGTCACTTAACTATCCGCCTCGCGACTGAATTGGCCCACGTCCATACTGTCGTTCGCGTCTCTGTCCTGTCACTGCCTGCTTTGACAATGGCTGCGCCGAAGGGAGGTATGCAGAGGTTTGCCCAGCTCAGGTCGTGCCCGCGACCCCGCATCAACGCGCCGCAATGGCCTTCGCGCGTCGCTTCCAGGAAGATGGGCCATTTGGCTACCTTCAAGGTGCCTGCCGTCAACAATGAGCCCAACGTTAGTTCCCCAGTCCCTCGCCTGTCAATTGTCACCACCGCTAATCACTCGCTGTAGCAACACTATGCCAAGGGCTCCGTCGACCGGAAGAAGCTCGAGGAAGCGTTTGAGAGAATGAGGAAGCAGGGCCCCGTCGAGGTGCCTGTCTATGTCGGCGGCAAGGAGGTAATTGCTTGTGAAGATTGATCATTCCTGCACGCGGCTGACCTTTGGCAGATCACATCGTCCGCTGTCCACACTCAGAACAACCCGTCGTCTCACGCCGAACCCGTCGCTCGCTTTTCCAACGCCACCACCGCCAATGTCACCACTGCCATTGACTCTGCCCTGAAGGCCAAGACTTCTTGGGAGTCTCTCTCCTTCGCCGACCGTTCTGCTGTTTTCCTGAAGGCTGCCGACCTGGTCTCGACCAAGTACAGATACGATATCATGGCCGCGACCATGCTGGGCCAGGGTAAGAACGCATGGCAGGCTGAGATTGACTCTGCTGCTGAGCTTTGCGACTTCCTCCGCTTCAATGTCCAGTACGCTCAGGAGACTCTGGCCAGCCAGCCAGTCCACCACGCTCCCGGCGTCTGGAACCGTGTCGAGTACCGCCCGCTGGAGGGTTTCGTCTACGCCATCACTCCTTTCAACTTCACCGCCATCGCCGGTAACCTTCCCTGCGCTCCGGCATTGATGGGCAACGTTGTCGTCTGGAAGCCTTCTCCCTCCGCCATGGCCTCGAACTGGCTTCTCTACAAGATTCTGCTCGAGGCTGGCCTGCCTCCCAACGTCATTCAGTTCGTGCCCGGCGACGCCCAGGAAGTCACCAAGGTCGTTCTTGGCCACAGGGAGTTTGCTGCCCTCCACTTCACTGGCAGCACCCAGGTCTTCCGCAGCTTGTATGGTCAGATTGCCTCTGGAGTTGCCGATGGCACCTACCAAGGCTACCCGCGCATCGTTGGTGAGACTGGTGGTAAGAACTTCCACCTGATTCACCCCTCTGCCAACGTCGAGAACGCCGCCAAGCAGACCGTCCGTGGTGCTTTTGAATACCAAGGCCAGAAGTGCAGCGCCACGTCCCGCCTCTACGTCCCCAAGTCCCTTTGGCCGGCTTTCAAGGAGATTCTCGTCGCTGAGACCTCTGCTCTGAAAATTGGTGACCCCGCCGACTTTTCCAACTTCTGCGGCCCCGTCATCCACGAGGCCTCTTTCAAGAAGCTGTCCGGCGTCATCGATGAGGCCAAGAACGACTCTGAGCTGGAGCTGCTCGTTGGCGGCAAGTACGACGGTAGCAAGGGCTACTTCATTCACCCGACAGTTTACGCCACGAGCAACCCCGCCCACCCGCTCCTCAGCCGCGAGCTCTTCGGCCCTGTCCTCGTCGCCCACGTCTATGACGACGCTGCCCCCGATGCCTTCTCCAAGATCTGCCAGACCATCGATCAGACCACTGCCTACGCCCTTACCGGCGCCGTCTTCGCTCAGGACAGGGAAGCCGTACGCTTCGCCGAGGAGGCCCTCAGGAACTCTGCTGGTAACTTCTATGTCAACTGCAAGAGCACCGGTGCCGTCGTCGGCCAGCAGCCTTTCGGTGGCGCTCGTGCCTCAGGCACTAACGACAAGGCTGGCAGCGCCAACCTGATCAGCCGCTTCGTCAGCATGAGGGCGATCAAGGAGGAGTTCCTGCCTCTTGAGAAGGTTCCCTACCCTAGCAACGAGGTGTAAGCCGCCTCGCAGCTTATGGAACATAAATGCAAAGCTTGATTAGTTTAGAATTTCCGTTGGCGTTAATGACGGATGAGGGAAACAGGCGCTGGGAGGTCATCATCCCCCAGGCAGTCAAGGGGCCATGCAAAAGAAGCATTTGGAAATCCACTTAGATGAAAAATGACAAGATAAATTATGATAAGATCCTAGAACTCTTCTAAGGTGTGCTATCTACTTGTACTACTAATCTTCGCAGAGTGTTCTCTTAGCTTGTCGGCATAACGATGGCGTATACAGGTGAGCATTACAGCGGAATGCTAGAGTGAACAAGGCCAGACTTTTAGCCCAGGAAGTTACAATACCTCAGTGTAGAACTGTAAATTCCACGTACACGTCGGGGCAATTGCTTTCAAATCCTCCTGCCGACACCTTGGGTGCTGGGGTTCACATAGGCTAGTACGCATTATCGATAAGAAGCTCGGGGATATGATGATGCAATTGGACCCTTACAAATCAGCAAGCTCGGCCTCGGACGTTGAACACGCACGAATGCTTCATAGTTGATTACTATCACCTCATAGTTTACTCCGCATTGCATGCTCGAAGCTACTTATAACGGCCCGGTGCCGCCGCCCGCATTCAGTTGCTCTCCACAACAATACCCCGCCTCTTCTCAGCTACCAGCAAAGCTCCCCAACCAAACTCTCTCAACCACCAGAAGACGTTACAAATCCCAAGATAGGAGCACAAAGAATGTCAAAGCTTGTAGCTGTCATTGCGGGTGTGGGCCCAGGCACGGGCGGCGCGGTAGCCCGCAAGTTTGCGTCACTCTATCCGGTCGTGCTGCTGGCGCGCAACCCCGACAACTACGAAAGCCTCGTCAAGGACATTAACGGCACTGGTGGCAAGGCTATCGGCATCTCGACTGACATTGCCGACGCCAAGAGCGTGAAGGCCGCCTTCGACAAGATCGGGAGTGAGTTTGGCGGTGATTACGGGCTCGCTGTACGTCCTCTGCGGCTGACTTACATCCGCTTCCATGTGTTTGGTTGTGCTCCAGAGATTGACCTTGTGGGTTATAGGCCGCTATATTCAACGCCAGCGGACGCTTCGTGCGCAAGCCGTTTCTCGAGCTGAGCGAGGATGAGTTCAACGCCGGGCTCGACGTGTCGGGCAAGGGCGCCTTCCTGTTCGCACAGGCGACGCTGCCGCGGCTAATCAGCGCGGCGCCCCACTCCAAGCACCCGCCCTCGCTCATCTTCACTGGCGCCACAGCCTCAGTCAAGGCCAATGCGCAGATGGCGTCGTTTGCCACGGGCAAGTGGGCCCTGAGAGCCCTGTCGCAAAGCTTGGCCAAGGAGTTTGGCCCGCAGGGCGTGCACGTCAGTCACGCCATCATCGACGGTGTCATTGACATCCCCAGGACGAAGGAGTGGTTGAAGGATGCGCCTCCGGATGCGAAGATCAGTGCTGATGGGGTAAGCCCTCAACCACTGGATTGTACATGCGTCGGTGGGCTGACTTGCGTTTCCAGATTGCGGATGCCTATTGGCACCTTCATACACAGCCCAGAACTACCCTCACGTGGGAGATCGATATCAGACCATATGTGGAGAAATGGTAGTTGGCTTAAGAATCAATCTAGTGTATCAGCTGCCTATTACAAAAGGAAAGTGGGTATCTCGTCAGCTGAAATCGACTTTTTCTGCTTCTGCTCCTTTTCCTTCCTTGCGCTCGGTCTTGCAGGCTGCTCGGGGCTTTTCTTGGGACTTTTTACTGGAATGTCATCCTTAGTCGTGTCCAGTGCATCACGAGACCCTGCAAATGTATCAAAGAACGTGAATCTCGATGTTAGCGGTTTGCGTTTGCTTGATTTGGAAGAAGTCGTAGCGATCACGGTGTTAGGAGTAGTTCTAGCAGGTTCGGAGCTTGATGCTGATCGATCTGGGGCGTTCACTTGACGATGCGGTCCCGAAACAGAGACTGTCTGCTTTGTTAATGGTAGAGTGGGATGTCCAGACTGCTTGGGACGCTTCGGTGGCTGCATCGAAGGTTCTCGAGCAGTAGTGGAAGAACCGGATAACTGCCGCACAGACTCTTTGCTTATGCGTTTCCTGCCGGAAGAGAATGCGTCCAAGTCATCCTCATCACTGCTGGCCTCAGCACGCCTGATTTCTTTTGCCAATCCTTCGAGCGAGGAGCGAGATCCACTTCCTTTGGAAGGTTTCGGGGCATCATGTCTGCTCGAAGACGGTCTCGATCCGGCACCAGCATAGCCGGCAGCAGCACGCGTCTTCGACTTGATGCCGGCTAGTGTTGCCAGCTGGCTTGACGAGTCCTGCGAGCCCGACATCAGGCCGCCAAGGTGTGGATCTCGGGCCCAGGGAGCCTCCTCCTCGAGCTCGTCCCCGCCTTTGCTGCCGCCCTCAATTCTGCGCAAAGCCTCGAGTTGTCTTTCTGCCCGTGCTTTTGCTTCGTGCTTCATCTGCGACTCGACACTCATTTTGCCGCGGGATACCACGGGCCGAACAATGTTCTGGGCAGCAGATGCATTCTTTTCGCGGGCCGCACGCTTCAAGCGATGATATTCGGCATGGTGCAGATGTCGGGTAAATGTCCTCGCTGTATCGAGGAATTCATCTTCGACCATCATCCAGGCGTCATCGGCCGCGAGTCCCTCTTGCATAAATCTAGTTTAGATCAGATTGAGAACAAAAATGGAGTTGTCGGCAGAAGCGTACTCTTGCTTCGGGGGCTGCGGCGGGGGCGAAGACGACGGCGTGCGAGCTGCAGAACGTCAGCGCTGGCGGGCGCGTGAAGATTGGGCAGCATACTGGCGCGAGCCTTTCCCTTGGGTCGGGGAGTGCTGGCGGCGGGAGCATCGAGATCGTCCAGAGAGTCGGGAGATTTCAGGCGGCGCTTCTTGACGGACGCCTCAGCCGGCTTCGAGTTGGGATTCTCGCGGAGCCATGGCAATTTGCGGGGCATGACGATGGCGAGGCGAGAGAAGGCGGAAGAAAGAGGAAAGCGCGCATGACGCGCCGAGTGGTGACAGCGAGCAGGCGCGGCGCGGCGCGGCAGACCGCCGAGGGGCACGCGCACCAAGGTACCGTGTCGATTGCCAGGGTCTTGTGCTGCACTGAGCCCCGCGTCATAAGTGCAGGGCGCGCGCCCTGCAGCTGGACATTTCGGTGCCTGCTACACCTTCCCTTTAAGCCTCCACCTGGCATCTCTGACTCCCTGCACCCTCCGCCCTCCTTCAATTATCGACACACTCGCTCTCAGCCGCTGTCTGGTCCTTCCGCGCTCTGGCTGCGCCGATCGTTAGCAGTCATGCCCGGCATCAACGCCCGCATCCGCATCTTCTGTTAAGCTACTTTTCTCCCGCGCAGGCTCGCAACTAGCTTGGCAGCATGCCTTCACAGTTCTTCCGCTCCCCGCTCGACGACACCGATACCTCGTACCAGAGCGACTCCTCTGGTGCCTACGAAGACGACCAGCACAAGAGTCTCGATGAGCCCGCCAACGTCTATGATCTTGCCCGCACCAAGTCCGCTGCATCTACATCCATCGAAGAGCTTTCCCGCTCCCTACCAAAGAACTATGTTGGTGGGCAGATTTTCGATCACCGAGAGGGTGTGCTCCATGCTCTGCTGGAGAGAAATTGTCTGCTCGAAGCCGTCGAAGAGCTGAATAGAACACGCGATCCGAAACATGACCGCCTATACACCAAAGACGACCCTGAAGTCAAGGCCTGCGCAAAGGCCAATTTTTTCAAGGTTGCCTCGAGCCTTGCCGCTCACGGCATCAGCCAGTCTGGCCTCCACAGAGACGAGTTCAAGCCGCTCCGCGACAATTACAATCAGGCCCTCGATGTCGCCAAAGAACCAGGAGGTGGCGCCCTCGAGCGCCTTCGCAAGAAGTCCCCGGACAGGAACATCTATCGCTCGTCGAGTACTTTGGAATTGACCAGCCATGCCCACAACGAGACATCATCGCCCCAACGCTCGCCTGTTAGATTTGGTCCAGTGCCCTCAGGCCCTACCCCGGACATACTGCAAAGCATTGTTGGTCATGCGCATCCGCTTCTGCCTCCCAGCTTCTCCATGGCAAGCTTTTACAACCTCCAGATAATCGGAAAAGGCGGGTACGGCACTGTGTTTTCAGGCTACCACCCCCTCGATGGAGGGTTTTATGCCATCAAGCAAATCCCGCTCAGTGCCTCTCGTATGCGCAGCATTCGCAGCAAAGGCCAGGCTGAGCTCGACGCTATTTTGAAGGAGGTCCGAGCCATGCAAGGATTCGATCATCCAAACATCGTCCGTTACCACAGCGCTTGGCTTGAACGACCTTCAGGCAGTGTCCATAATCTCGTGAAGGCCAACCAAAGGCTACTGGAGTTCGGTTCTACCAATCTCTCAACCAACATGGAGTCAAGCGACGTCTCTAGCTCAAGATCGGGCCTCGAACCAACTTTCGATTCGAGGCTAGATTTTTCAAGCCCAGATGATGGTATCGTTTTTGGCGAGGATTCTGCACCAGGCCCGACGGCTCACTCTGGCTACCACCTGCAAGCCCCTCGCAGTAGACGTCAGAGCTACCGAACTTCCTCCTCACCAGCCAAATCCGAGCGACCGGAATCGGAGCTTGGGGATCCCATAGATTTCCTCTCGCCCACCAAGCAGTCGCGCAGGCGCAGAGAAAGCCACAATACACTGTCTTCGTCCGTCTCGAGGAAGAGTTTCGTCCACAGCACCGACGATGAGTTTGATGAAGAAGTTGAAAGAGACTTCGCTAATCTTGCACTTTCGGGCCCACAGGAGAACTCGTTCGGAATGGACATTGTTTTTGAGGACGACTACCATGCGCATCCACAGCGTCGCTCAGACCCAAGGACGCCTAGATGCTCTGATATATCACAGATCAACTTGGCGCTTCACATCCAGATGGCGCTTTACCCAATGACTCTAGCTGACTACCTCAAAGTCGAAACAGACTGTCTCACAGTGGGGCCAGGGGATGGCGCGAAAAGCAAGCCTGATGATGTCAAATATCGCCACTGCTTCCATGTGAAACCGTCGCTCCAGATTCTTCTGGCGATTCTGGACGGTGTTCAATATCTGCATGCGCGTAGCATGGTTCATCGTGACCTTAAGCCCGCCAATATATTCTTGTCTCCGTGTGAGCAGGCCTACCGCCACAAAGGACACGTGCACCTCGGCGTGTGCAGAGAGTGTGCAAAACTAGGCCCTTGTAGAGACATCCAGATGGGCGTCCGCATTGGTGACTTTGGGCTTGTCACTGAGCTTGCCCGTGCTGGAGGAGATCAGGCACACGGCGCAGAAAAGGCGGTTGGGACCGAGTTCTACCGCCCACCAGGTCCAAGTCGCCAGCCTAGTGAGAAGCTGGATGTCTTCTCCCTTGGAGTCATTGCGTTTGAGCTGCTATGGAAATTCGATACCAGTAAGTCCTTTCTTGGAACATACTCTCTGACGTAGGGGACGAGTACAACCCTCATCCCCTGTTTTTGCCACGACGTTCAGCGTCTCTTTACTAACTTTCGATCCAGAGTCAGAACGAATCCACACTCTTAGCGAGCTTAAACTCGGGAGGCTCCCCCCTCTCTTTACACCAAAACTGGAGGGGTGCGGTCCGCGCATTGCTGAGCTTATTCAGGGCATGCTGCGGAGTGACGACGACGAACGCCTCTCATGTGCTGAGGTTCAGAAAGAATTGGAAGAGATCATTGCAACTTAGGATACGTGACTAATGGGCATTGATGATTCTGACTCATGGATGACGCTGATGTCCATTTCGGACTCAGACCAGAACTTTCGAGGGCCGCGCAAGAAGTAAGTGGCGGAGTACTTGCCCACTAGGCGAGTGAGCTAACTTACCTGCCAGGGAATCCGCTACTGCCCTTTTGCGGAGATATGGGGTTCCGCGTCCTCCAGTCCACCAATCTCCACTCTTTTGCATCACATCGACGCAAGCGAAATTCTCAACTCAACCCCATCAGTACAGCTTGAGTAAAGAGGTCTGTATAAAGGAGATATACGTCCGGGTCAGGTTGGTCATCTGGCTGCGAGCGGCTACTGTTTGAACTTGTACAGGTCTGTGAATAACTCCACGGTGCTCAGGGTACCTAGGGTAGGAAATAAATCACATGGATTCTCGAGGCCTCCTCCCCAGTATCGAGCAATGGTAGCATCACGT
>RHKH01000015.1:271061-287022 GCA_009829795.1 Lasiodiplodia gonubiensis | reverse complement strand
TTTTTTTTTTTTTTTTTTTTTTTTTTTGTGAAAGAGCTGAGGCATAGCTACACCTAGGACCTTGATATTCTTCTCGCTGGCCGCCGACTGTGAGAGGGGACTGTATCTTCTGACCAATCCACGCCCTGACCCAAAACCCGAGTTTGCTCTCATCATAAAGGTTTTTGCAAAACTTGTGCGATGAACATGCTAAACTACTCGCAGCCCCCCTCCTCCGGGCTCCCCCTCCTCGCTTCTAGTCCATGTAGGACTACATTTCTTCCTCTTTTTGCATGATTTATACTGCGGATTTCGCACGGTACGAAAGTTGAGCGTTCAATCGGCTCGACTTCCTCGGACCGTGCTCCGCCAGGGTCCTCACCACATGCTCGCTGGTCGCAGTCCTACCTCACCCAACCAATGGCGTCACAGCACAGGATTCTATGATTCACGAATAAAATGTTTAGAACCGAATCAGAGTCGCTTCAGAAGGATTAACATTTGTTTCGTATGCCTTCCGATACTCTTCCGCATTTCGAAGGGTTGATAGGAGCAGTTGTGTGAGGTTGTGTGGGCTTAACCGGCACTAAAGCCAAGTTCGGTTTCCCTTACGCAACCATGGAGCCTCTCACCCATGACCCCTGCCTCTTGGCTTCCCCAAACGAGCAACAGCATCGCACGAGAAATGAGGGGTAAGCGTAACATCTCAGGCCACTGCTGCATCAGCAAAAAACAAAGCAGGAGAAAGGTTTAAAAGGGAGGCCTGTCCCGCCTCCGCGCATACCTTCTCCCCATACATATGAGAATACAAATGGCGAGAATTTACTCCAGCGACGTTCCTTCGTTTCTCTAGACAAACTTTCATTGGACGGCCGCCTCTGCCTCACTTGCCGAGATACACCTTGCCACGCGCTACAGAATATTCAAGACGGTCGGTGGTTGTCTTCAAGACATTCCCATACTGTGGCCGTTCGCGAATGTAGTCTGCCGACATATCCATATACGAATATATAGAGTAGTGTTGCAGCCTGAAGCGAGGGCAGAGAGTTATAAAGCACCGGAATAAGGGGCTCCTACGCCCTGAAATTCTATTTTTCTTGGTAGAAAAAAGGGTCATATTAGTATAGTCCAAGCTATCGCTTCGACATAAATGTCGATTTAATAATTATATATTCACGTTCCGATGATAGCTTCATATGAAGCGAGTAATAATAAAATCACGCTAGCCTTTATTTGTAAGGGTTGTTACTATCTGTCTCTTTATGACGGGCAAAGCTCCTATTGAACGCAGCGCTATACAAAATGCACATTACTTGAACTTCATAAGTATATCCGCTGATGATGCCCTCATCTTCTCTGTACATCTTGCTGCCGCCACCCCAGGTTAACATAGTCCGCGCTCTAGCTAAAGAAGCACTTATTCTTCCGTACGACCGTCACTGTATCCGCCGCGAACGCCGGCACCGGCCTCGCGCTGCCGACGCCTAAGATGTCGACCTATGGGGACACGATGACGACAGTAGCAAAGAGTGAAAGAGAGGTATGAAGAAGGTAGCGGCACGTAAACATTTCCATGGGGGAGTTGGTGTTGCAGGCCAAAGCCGACGTTAAGCGTCCCACGCTGACATGCGGGGAAGCGGAGAAGACTTAAACCCGACTCGTCCATAACCACATACGGGAAGACGCTCGAGCGTCTTCCCTGCAGTGACTCGAGTCATTTCCATGGATCGCGCTTGATGCAGGTACCACCGAAAGAGGTACGACGGCGTGGATCTAGCATGGTAAATCGACTTCGATTGCTATATTTGCCGCCTGCATCGGTCGTCTTGAAACCACACGCAGGCGCAAGCTCTGGGTGTATACGTGCAGCTCTAACGCCCTCCGATCCGTCCGTTTTGGTATCCCCAATGCCCTCAAAATATGAATGGTAGAATGCGCCTGTTATGCCGAACGCTCAAAAGCCAATAAAAGGTATCAGATAAAGAAAGAAAAGGCACAGATCATCATGCGGCAGTCGGCAGCGAGTCCTTCTTCAGCACCTCCTGCGCGAGTCCGAGGGCGAGGCCCTGGACCTGCGGCATGGTTCCACTGACATCGACGGCGAGGACGTCTTTGGAGAGCTCCTCTTGGTCCGGCTCCTCCAGGCTCTCGAACTGGCTGCGCACCATGTTGTCCTTCATGTAGTGGCCAGGACGCGCGCGCACTCTTGCCATGAGCATTTCTTCGGTGGCCTGGAGATAGACAAAGTGGACGAGGACCCTCGCATTGTTGTACGAAGCGACGCGGATGACGTCGCGGTACTTCTTCTTCAGAGCGCTGCAAGTCACAACAACGCCGGAAGCGCCGGTTTCCAGCTCGCGGACGGCCTGTTCGCGGAGCAGGATAAGCCAGTCCCAGCGGTCAGCATCGGTCAAGGGGATGCCGTTGCCCATTTTCTCAATGTTGGCCTGGGGGTGGTACTGCGACAATGAGTCAGGCTGATGCACGCCCAGTTGCGCAATGGGTGAAACAAACCTCGTCGCCCTCGACGTAGGGCAGCTGCAGCTGGTCCGCGAGGAACTTCGCGACAGTGCTCTTTCCGCAGCCGGCGGGGCCGGTGATGATCCAGATGTGGCGGTGGTGCGGCTGTGCTCGAACACCATTAGTGGCGGGCATGACCGGCGCCAAATTGGTGCTGGCCGGCTGGGCGCCGTAGAGCGACGGAGTAGTGTGGTCGTAGGTCAACATGATGTCGTAGTGGCCGGGGAGACGGTATTGCCTAGGGGAAGGAGGTATGCGCGAATTGTTGCGTGCGAGAGGGAGGCCCGGGGGCGCGGCTTATATGTTGGCAGGTTGTCTATGACGGGGAAGCGGGTCGAAATGCAGTCGCGAGGGCTAGAGTGGGCGGATTGGGGTTATTATGAGAAGCATCTGCTACGGCCGGGCAGGCAGACAGACCAGCGAGCGGCCTGAGAGAGCACCAGCCTCAGCCAGGGCGGTTGACATCACCCCCGGGCGCTCGGAAAAGATCTCACGCTTCCGGCTCGCGTTTTGCAGGCGTTCGCGAAGGCGCTGGAAGCCGGTCGGAGACGGGGGGCGAATGGGAGGGCGCAGCTGGGCCGGTCGGCGTTTGACGGCAGCGCCTAGCGTGGGACAGAGGCGGATCAAAGGTCTCACCGTGGCCCGCCCCCGCAGTCTCGTTTGTCAGAGTTGCATGGCAGCGTGCTCCCCTCCAATTCTCTGCCAGCTCACTGCGTCGGAAATGCGCCGGCGGAGCTGCCAGCGGGCCACATTTCCACATGCAGCCACGCAGCCATCACGAGGCCGCCCCGCAAAGTGCTGGGCAGTGACGCGGGCCCAGTGGTGCCGCCCAGCTCCGCTGCCCAACGATCCGCCCTCGGGCGCGTGGGGGTCATCAGTGGCGCATCGGCAACCTAATTCCAGCGCGGAACGCGCTCGCGGCAGGCAATTCGGCGCGGCCTGCACCTTTCATCGCTCAAGTGAGGGCTTCCCCCGGCCGGCCTAGCGTGCTCCAAACAAGGGGGCGGGCGGCTGCATCCGCGCATGGGGCGCGGCTCCCCGGCGCCTGCAAGGCGTGCGGCTCCTGCACGGCGCCGAAGCGAAGGGTGATTCCAGCGTGATGAGGCCGAGGGCCTGCGATCGCCTGCGGGCTGCGGACGTGTCTCGCCGTGGGCCGTGGCTGCCACGAGTACGTAAAAGCTCGTAAGGCTGAGGCCAAGCTTCTTCCAGAATTTGCGACCAAATTTCCCTCCTGAGCGCTAGCGCTGCGCTGAGGCCGAACATCAGCCGCCGGGAAGCTGCGTAGCCGCTACGGCAGCTGCGACATCACCAGCAACCACAACACCCGCCAAGCCCCGCCATCGCGACCGCGCCCGTCTGTGCCTCCGTCGACCGCCCGCCGTACACCGATCCGGGGCCCCGCGATCCACCATGTCGATCTTCTTCTCGACCCCGGTCGACATCGACATCGTCCTGGAGGACAGCGATGATCGCGCCATGGTCGACACCAAGCTCGACAAGAACCGCCGCGAGAAGGTGCCGCTCTACATGGATGGCGAGTCCGTCAAGGGCCAGGTCACCATTCGCCCCAAGGATGGCAAACGCTTGGAGCACACCGGCATCAAGGTGCAATTCATCGGAACCATAGGTCTGTCTGCCAGACGTCCGAGGGGCTATCGACGTGGGGCTGACCATCCGCAGAAATGTTCTTCGACCGCGGCAACCACTACGAGTTCTTGTCATTGGGCCAGGAGCTTGCCGCTCCCGGCGACCTGCAGCACCCCCAGACCTTCGATTTCAACTTCAAGAATGTCGAGAAGCAATACGAGTCATACAATGGCATCAACGTGAAGCTGCGCTACTTCGTGCGCGTCACCGTGTCGCGGAGGATGGCCGATGTTGTGCGCGAGAAGGACATCTGGGTCTATTCGTACAGGATACCCCCGGAGACCAACAGCTCTATCAAGATGGACGTCGGCATCGAGGACTGCCTGCACATTGAATTCGAATACTCCAAATCCAAGTACCATCTGAAGGACGTCATCGTTGGCCGTATTTACTTCCTGCTGGTCCGATTAAAGATCAAGCACATGGAGCTATCCATCATCAGGAGAGAGACAACAGGCGCTGCACCCAATCAGTACAATGAGAGCGAGACGTTGGTTCGGTTCGAGGTACGGCTCATCCATAACCAACATGCTCAGCATCCAGCTAACGCACCCCCAGATCATGGACGGTTCGCCTTCCAGAGGTAAGCAGTCCGCAGGGTCCCATTCGGTGGGAAAGATCATCATATTGACAATGCCTAGGCGAGACTATACCGATTAGACTTTTCCTTGGAGGCTTCGATCTTACACCGACGTTCCGCGAGGTCAACAAGAAATACTCGACTCGCTACTATCTCAGCCTGGTCCTCATTGACGAAGGTAAAGCGTTGTTGTCATTGACGCTTGATACGTTATTCGCCAATTCCAGCGCTAATACACACCACAGACGCCCGCCGTTACTTCAAACAGTCCGAGATTGTTCTTTACCGACAGGCACCCGACGGCCTTGCGCAAGCAGTGACGAAGGAACAGCCGATCATCACTCCCCCATGAAAGATAGCCGCAAGGACCGGACGAATCATGGAATGCGAACCCGACGAATTCCCTGCACCTTGCTTACCAGAGTCGACGGTCGACCCAAGATACTAGACCCGAGATCGCGACGCACACTGCAAGGTCACGCACAAATCGAGTGATGCCATGTGGCGAGCTTATGCAGCTAGCTCTGGTTTGTGGCTTGTCCTGACAGGCACACAGGTCGCTCACCCGGCGGATAATTATCCGCACTTCCGTTTCGCATCCCCGCCCACACGTTTACGACCCCATTGAGCGATACCGAGAGTATGAGAATCTTGTAATTACTATCCCCATAACAAACCTCAAATGTCATGACCCTCTTGCTTGACCCACGCTTGAAGCAATGTGCCATCGCAATGGACCTCAATGGCGATGGGGCCAACGCTGTGAATCCACAACGTCTCCATGGTCCTACAAAGGAGAATGCGCCTTGCTGGATTGATCCATTGAGTTCAGGAGACGTCGGCCCTTGTGCCTCTCAGAATACTGCACTTTTCCTACGTGAGCAGTCGAAACAACTGCCGGAACGTCGGCGCGACATACTGGATTCAACTACTCGAACGAGCAGGCAGTATATTTCTTGTGATGAACCCACACAGGACTGTAACCACGAGGAGATTATGATAACGGACATGCTGTCATGATCTAATAGAAGTGCCAGTGAAGCGTTGCGACAGTCATTGGTTTCTTGCGGCTAGTGACTGTTTCATTGGTTTTTCTCTTGCTTATAGAAGCGGTCAAATTAATTATCGTATCGACTCGATCCTAACTCAGATTCGTCATTTCCTCGTTGGGTGCTGCTGTCCTCCACGATTCGGCGCGTGGGAATGGAAAGACCCGTGTACTCGATAAAGACTGACCCGGCGCTATTACCGTGTCCATGAGAGCGTCCTTGAGCTAATGGGAGTGTCTTAACTTTCATGAACGGCCTGCACAGAGCCCGACCTGCTTGATTCAACCTCCAAGGTCCCCCTGATTCTTCAAAGCTTGCTTGAAGGCCCTCCTGCAGCTCGCTTAGGCAGTGTGCCCTGAGAACGGGCCAGGGTGCGCGGCTACCTCACCAAGCCGTTGTCATTGGCTTGGACGAGACGGCTTACTTCCTCATGTTGTAGAGTGATGCCGTTGTCGCTCTTTTGCTGTATTTCACCCCAAGAGTTTTCGCTCGACATCTAGAAGAACTTTACGCCCAGGGAATCCTCACTCCCAAAGACCTGAGCTCTTCCACGTTTGACGAGAACCTGGAGAGACTTCTGCAGGAGTTCTGCGTCCATGCCGTGGAACTCTGCGCCAATCAGCATCTCTTCACAACACCGACTGGAGCAGGGGCCTATTACCTTGAGACGCCGTCGCATCGCTCTCCGTGAGTTCGTATAGCGTAAGCACCGTGTTCTTTTGGCCCGTCGCATCGACCTACATGGCGCAGACACCGTCAGCACACAATCCCACGCCTGGCGACCCACACTCATCCCGTGCCCACCCTCAACATTCCATTATCAACCGCGAATCCCACTCCCAACAAGTAAACGAAAGGGTATGTAAGGAGCCGAGACCACTCACCCATCCCTCAATCAGACTCGCCCACTCCTCCGGCCTCCGCCAGTAGATCCACGCCTGCGCAGCTTCGCCGGCGCCATCACCACCACCCTTCTTCTTATCGCCGTCCACCCACTCGGCGCGATGACTGCCCTCGGCGCCGCACATGTAGTTGATGACCTCGCGGGCATCGCGCAGGGCGAGGCGTTTGCCGAGCTTGCGGTTCCAGAAGAGGTCGGTGTCGAGGGCGTCGATGAGCGAGAGCTGGAAGCGGCGGTGGTGACGGCAGTAGGCCTGGATGTGCGCGCTCCAGCTAGAGAGCTGCGAGGCGCGTGTCGCAGCAACGGGCTGCAGCGTAAAGAAGGGCGGGAAGCTGTAGTGCGGCGGGAATTTGTAGGGCGTGGTCGCTGTCGCTGCCATGGTGGGTGGGGAGAGTCTCTAGGCACTCGCGCGCGGTATGCGGGCACGAAATAATCGGAGGTCAGTCGAATCGGAGGGACGAGGGAGCGAACCGTCTCGCAATGGAAGGAGAGGTAAGCGCATAGGCTGTGCTATTAAAAGCTGAGCTATGGCAACGTCATGAGGCAGAGACACAACTTGTGCGGCGCATGCCCCGCGATGGGAGTTCCGTCATGGCGGTGCATGATTCAGGCTTCGCTTGTGGCCCGAGCGCTCGCTGGTGCACTTTCACCAGGTCCTGAGTATTACAACGAGGATGGGCAGTTGAAGCGCCCCACTAGACTGGAATACACAACATGTTTGCGAATAGGGGCGTCCGGTCAGTGACTTCAACTACGTCAACTTCTTTGCAACACTAAGTACCTGAAGTACCTCCTCTCTTGATCAGCAGCGTGACTACCTACAACACTGTACTAAAATCGGGTTGTAAGAGTAGCTGCCGAATGATCCGCCCACATGTTTGCCTTCAGAAGCCTCCGCGTTATGGAAAACCCCTCTCTAATTGGCTTACTAGCTATGGCTGCCTGAAGACCCAATTCAGCAGGCAGTGATGCTCACCTCAAAGGGCCTTATCCAAGCCTTCGTTCCGTGGCGAGTGTCGAAGAATGTCCTTCGAGGGTTGAAGTTTTTGTGGATCCAGAAGCTAAATAAGGTTTATGGAACTCTCGCAAATGCGTTGGGAGATAAATGGGCGACTCGTGATTTAGAGAAAGGCGGCTAAAACAATCATCTATGCAGGTAGGCTTTAGGGCGCCTATTTCATCTGCAAGGCCTGCAATTATATTATCTTGAAATCGGGAAGCTCTTGATGACCCGCAGTTAACATTCAACTGATGGTTCTACGGCCTGGGGCACTGGACCTATTCTTTGTCGTTTGGGTCACGCGCAGGTCAAAATGATCATGTGAGAGCAAACACGGCCAAAACTGGTTTGACGACATTGGGGAGTAATCAGAATTCAAGGCGTATGTAAGATGCGTTCGGCAACAGAATATATCTCACCTTCAAACTTTCCGCTTCATTGACAAAAGTCTCACCGGAAAGTCTGCAGGCGAGACAGGTCAGAGTATGACCCTGTTAGTTGTTCTTCGCTAGTCGTGTAACTCTTTGCAGTCATCGAGAAGGCCTGCCGAGTTGATATTCTAGCGGTTACAGAGGTGTGGGCTTCGTGCGCAGGCGTGTCTGCGGAAAGTCGAGAAACCGTCAAATCAGCACTCGAAATCTCACCAATCCCGCACTAATGCCTGTTGGCCGGAATGGATGTCGTTTGATTATTGTCAAGTCCATAATCCCTAAAACATCCCACATGCGGCTTTGCACTTTTGGACTGATCATTTTTTGAGACGCCGGTTTGGATAGTATTCCGTTCGCTTGACCCGAAGAACCGACCGCGCCCCTTGTAGCCGGCTCAACCAAGCAATGAGAATTTCGTCAACCCATCAACTTCCCTAAGCACGAAACCACTTTACGCCTTGGTGGTCTTGGCCTTGACGGCCTCGCGACCCTTGCCTATCCTCTCAAGAATGCTCTCACGATCCTTGTCGAGCTTGAGCTTGGTAACGACGACCTTCGAGGGAGCGATGCCGAGCGGGACGGACTGGCCGTTGGACTTCTCGCGGGAGACGCGCTCGACGTGGATGACGTACTTCAGGCGGTAGACGGAGGTGACCTTGCCCTCACGACCCTTGTTGGAGCCGCGGGTGATCAGGACCTCGTCGTCCTTGCGGATGGGGATGGAGCGGACCTGCTCGCAGACAGCTGTCAGCGTCTGCCCATGTTCTTGTTCTTGGCGGATGTTGTCCGGAGTGTTCATGTTCGCCAATCGCTCGGAGTCCAGACAAAATGGGCGGGGGAAATTCGTACGTTGTACTTCTCGCGAAGCTCCTTGGAGAGGGGGGCGCTCATGATGACGCGGCGGACGCTGGAGGGGGCGCTGAAGTGCGCCTTGCGCGACTTCCTCCGCGAGGAGGCAATGGCTGTGTGGCGCTCAAGTCAGCGATAGTCTACGGGACAATTTGCATCGGCGCAGAATGTCGTACAGGGGTTAATGACGGTCATCGCGGAGGTGGTGTGGGTGTCGTCGAAGTTGGGGGTAACGTCGTCTCGTCGTCCTGCAAGCAAAGGCCGGGCAAAAACGTTGTGGGAGAGATTGACGAACGGAATCTAGTTTCACCGGCGCGCCGACGGCCTAAGTCTTGGCACCTCCGACGCGACGCCGGCATGCATCCGTGAACTCCAACGGGAACGCGAAGCGCGAGCGACTGCACGCGTCGCCCTAAGAGCGCCTGCGTTTCTTGGCCCTCTCAGCGCTCAGATCGTCCGCCTCACCTCGTACGACGCGTTGCGCTCTCCGCGCGACCTTTCCTTGCCGTCGAATTCCTGCCACGTGCGTTTGTATGTACGTTATGGTCGCCACTCTCCGCGCTCCCGCCGCCCCGTCTGCTCGTGATTTCTGGACCAACACTCCCGGCGCAGGATCAATTTTCTGAGCGGACCATCCATTTGCTCGCCTTCTGCCTGAGATGTCACACCAGAACTATTACGGCGCTCCCGGTCGTCAAAACCAGCAACATTACACGCATTACCCTTCCCAGAGACCTGCATCGACCGGCCCCTCTGCGCAGTACGCCTCCCAGAACCAGCCCGTATCCCAGTCGTTCTCGTCGTACTCAGCGCAGGCATGCGCACCCTCCGGGACCTATAACCTTTCAGATTATTCATACAGTTCGACAAACTATGGCGCTGCTTCAGGAACAGCTGTTGCTGCAAGAAATAATGCCTCTACAGACTTGCAGAACTTAGCATATGCGTCTGGCCTTCATGATACTGTCCAGCGCGCCGCTGCCCAGTCGAGCGCAGCAAACCAAGCTGTATCCGCGACCCAGTCGCAGCATGCCTCATACCCCCACGCCTCTTACACCACTTACAGCCAACAGCAGCAACCGCGCCCAAAGAGCGTAAATGCTCTTGTAGGGAGGACTGAACAGCGATCTCCCCATCAGCTGAATCCTTCTGGATCATCTCTACCAAAAACGGGTTCCCAGGCCACTGGGTCTCCTCACCCCAGCGCTCAACGTGCCATAAGTTCACCGCAGAACCCCACCGCCTACCGTGCGCCGTCGGCAGTACAGCAAGCCTCATTGCAGACATCTGACTACCCTGCTCGTACCCTACCAACAGTGACGCAGCCACAGGCAGCATACCAGTGGGGTAGCCAGCACTCAGATACAGCTGGGTCGCGTGATTTTGAAACGGTCGACCCAACACAGGTATACGACCCGTGGCCAGAGATTCAACGGAAACGCGAGGCTGCGCGGGCCGCGAAAGCATTGGAAGAGCGCGCTCAGGCGGAGCGAGAAAAGCAAGCACGTGAAAAAGCCGAGAAAGAAGCCCGGGAAGCCAAGGAAGCCGAAGAAGCCCGCAAAGCAGAGGAACGCAGGAAGGCCGCAGAAGAGGAAAAGGCGCTGCAGGAAATGCGGGAGGAGGAAAAAAGGAGAGAGGCAGAGGCAGCGCGACAGTCCCGAAGAGAAAACGACCAACAAAAGAAAGCGAATACGAAATCCAAGATGGCAAAAGCTGTGGCTGCAGCAACGTCCTCTTCAACCGCTCAAGCCCCCTCGACGGAAACAGATGTTGAGGCGCAGATGAGGGCCTTGATGGCGCAAATGAGACAGTTGAACAATCAAGATCCGGCTCTCCTGGCAAGAATATGGGAGGAAGAAAGGCAGAATCATTCGCAACCAACTCAATCCGCTCAACAAGCCATCCAGACACCAGCGCCCTCGCAGAAGCCTGGTAGAACAACTGCTCAAAAGAAAGCATCGACAAGCCAACCGCAGCCGAGCTCACATGCGCCAACTTCGACCACGCCTGCTCCTCCCGTTCATACTCAGCAGCCTCTGCAAGAGCTTCCTCAAACACAGCATGTATCCCAGCAGCCGCCGCAACACCAAACACAACAGCAGCCCGACCGGCAATTGCACCAACAAACCACAGAGCCTCGACAGCCAAACAAGCGAATGCCGCCAACTGGCACCACGGCGTGGCCAAATGATAAGAAGGATCAAATATCAAAGGCAGCAGCCGATTGGCTCAACGCTATCCCAGAGAACTGCGACAGGCAGGTCACGCCCCAGGAAATCCTGGACTTACTTGACCGCAACCCAAGATACATAGAATTATGCGAGTGGCTAGAGTCTCAAGGGATGAAACTAGAGCGAGCATCCTTCGCAAGAGCTTTACTTGCAGCCGTACCTGACATCAACAAGCCGAGCCAAAACCCGACACTGGCCAGCCAAGCCAATGACAGAGCAGTAAGTAAAAATAATATCTTGGGGGACAAAGGAAGACGTGAATATGTTCATTCTAACGCGCGTCGTTGATAGGCACCTTCCTCTACAGAGAATGCCAAGAAGCCAGGTAGGCACCCGCAAACCTATGACATTTTCTATTGTGTACTAAGAGAATTCCCGCAGACCAAAACCTCAATCATCATGCCAACTACTCGAATGTCCCGGCCAGTCGTCCGAGCACTGTTGGTGAGCATTTACACAGTGTCCAATCACCTTATCCGCCTGTGGACCAACCTCAGTATCGAAGCCCGTACTTCGTTCCAACAACTACTGGCACGCCGACTGTCGTCCAGACCGCGATACCAACGCCACCTCCCCAGGTTCCTGTCGCGCCAATGCATCATGCTCGACATGACAGGCAGAATTCTGGAAGCAGGCAAGGCTCGTCGCAACGGGAAGACAGCCAAAAACCCGCGACAAAAGCCGATGCGGCAAGAAAACGAAACTTCAATGAGATCGTCGATCTGACGCTACTCTCGGACGAGGAAGAGCCGCCCGCCAAGAAGCAGCCGGGATTCAACAGCGACATCGCGCCTGCCTGGGCTCCAGCACCCAACCCGAACAATTTTTACAATGCAAACTTGCCAACAATGGTGCCTGTCGATGACAAGACCAAAAACATGGATGTTGTTCAACCGTTGAATCGGAAGTATGCTCTCCGCAGATCAGCGTATGAGGTCAAAACCATCGCTCGCGACGTCCTAATCGCAACTGGAAAGCACCCGGAGATGAGGCCCCTCAATGGGCACCTTGAGACCCTTAAGGAAAACTTCAAGCGAGTCGACAACATTTCGGATCTGAGCACGCTGAGATGGGATCTCATCGACCCAGGCGACCCGCCTCCAGAGACGCTTCAGCCGAACGCAATAGAGATAGAAGACGAGGATGATGCAGACGATGAAGAGGATGTACAAGAACAACCTCGTCCTAGACCGAAAGCCGCACCATCCCACCCTGCAAGCCCGTCTAGCCTGCAGACTGTACCCTCACGTCCTGTACCGTCGCCTACTTCTCAGCAAATGCCTAAACGCAAAGGTCGGCCTCCCAAGCTCAACACGCCGAGAGCCACTGACGCACGTGACGCACGTGCCACCCCATCTATCCGCGACCGGGAACGCGAACGCGCTTCCTCTCCAATTTTCAATACATCCACAGATCAATCCCCAATGGCGAGCACTCCTGTCGGATATTCCGCCTTTCGCCAGAGCGAATATGGGCCTGACGGACAACCTCTTCCCAAGAAAAAAGGACGGCCAGTCGGTTGGCGCAAGTCACTGCACTCGAAGGAAGCGCAAGCAAAAGCTGCCGGCCTATCGCCCCAGCCGTTTTCGGCATCGCGACCAAGCGGCCTGCGCACTTCTCAGTCATCCAACGGCGTGGTTTTGATCGAGTCGCGCTCGCGCAGTGTGTCGGCAAACACAAAAGGCCCGGTTGCCTATAGCGTTTACACATGCGAGTGGGAAAACTGCAGCGCTGAACTGCACAACATGGCAACACTGAAAAAACACGTACAGAAATTCCACCATGGCCAGAACGCGCACCACAAATGGCCTTGCTTTTGGGCCGGCTGCGAGGAAAATGAGCGCTACATGGACAAGCGCACAGGGAAACCGAATGGTTTTCGGGTCGAGGAGGACCTGAAAGATCACATGGAGTTCGCTCACCTAGGTCCGAAGTTGTGGAAGCTTGGGGATGGTCATGCAGGGGGGTTTTCGGGTTAGTTGCTCTTGTTGTCGCAACTTTCTCGAAGCTGAACCTCGCTGATACGGAATGCAGACGCCCATGAATCCGCGAGCGAGGCGTATCTATCTGACAGCAGAACGGGAAGAAAAGTGACCCCACTCATGCCAACACCTTCCAAGGAAGTGCTCGATGAAGTTATGCCAGCACTATCGCCGGTTCCGAAGGGGCCTGGCAGACCAAAAATCAAAACCGATGGGGAGAAGGCCCTAGATGTCCAGGGGAACCTCGAAAGGAAGAAGAAAGTTGTCGGACCCGGTCTTGATCGTGGGGGTGCAACGCTCGCAAATGCGAAAAGAAGAATTGGCTTTATCGACGACGAGGATTTCGAGGAAGTCGTAAGCGACAGCAATTGAGATCACGCAGTGATCCCCATGGAAAGCGGCCGTCTAGATCTCAGTGGAGGGCCCGTCTCCGAAATCATTCTAACTATTATCTTGGATGCATCACTGCAAGAGACACCACAACTTTGATTCTAGAGTTGTGTTCGGAGAAGCCAGGAACGGTAGTTTTAGACGCTGGAGACGCTGCATGATTGCGGAGATCCAGATACATAGTCTTAATTCGAAGGACTCTTGGATGAGTCTGACTTGTAAAGTCTCGATTAATATTCCACCAACGCCTTGCAATCAGTGTTTCCACTTGGTATCCTCAACTGCTCTGTGTTTTGACATCCTCCACGTCAGATGAAGCGCTATACTCCAATCTTGTCCACTGAACCTGACAGTCGCCTTCCAGTATTCGCAGGAGGTGCAACAGGACCCGACTCTTCCGGCGTGAACTCCTCCCTCATCATGTCATCGTCGCGCCACCAAGGTGACGGCGCAATCTAGCTCCTTGCCTTGCCGGCAGCAGGAACGGCGTCCGCCTTGCGAGCATTGGACAGAGCCTCGCCCTCCTTGGCGTTGACCTCGAGGAAGTGGTAGAGGACGATCATGAGCATGGCAGCGCTGCCAAGAAAGATGGCGAGCGTGTAGAGAGAGGTGTCGGTAATCATGGTGGCTGATTGCTTGCGCGTCCGGGGGTGCTGGGAACGTATGGGTCTTGTGGACTCTGGCTCTGTGATTTTCGGTCAATTGCGAGGATTTGGAGCGCACGAAGGACTGCACGCGTACAGCGGGACAAAGAGCGACGTCGCGGTGCGGCGGGAGCGGGTGGATGTGCGGAGAGCAATTGATGTATCTGTTCACTTGTCGAGCTCCGGCCAGCTGCAACCGCAACCCTGTCGCCGGCAGTCGTAAGCGCGGGCGGCCACGAATTCCAGCAGCCAGCAACACGCAAGAGCCAACTGACCTTACTTTCGACAGCCTTTGCTTCGGCGATCGGGTTAACTATTCCGCAGCGGGCCTGGCGCCAGTGCCCCCACCAAATCAGCGTGCCTCCGTCATCGTCTGAATCTTTGCCTTTGCGCACCCTGCCTTGCAGCTTGCCTCGCAACCTTCAAGTCCGACGTCGACACCACCCGTCTCCTCATATCTTTCCAACTACACCCACGCTCTCTGGGCTGCATCCCCCTCTTCCTGCGCGCCATCTGCCTCTCTCACGTGCGCCCTCGATCGCGGCGATCCGATCCACAAACCTTAACGTTCGATTAAGCCAGGCACAACCTCTTCCCCTCCACCACCGCCACCATGCCGCCCAAGAAGCAGGACAAGAACCAGCCCAAGGCCTCCAAGGCCACGGTCGACAAGACCTTTGGCATGAAGAACAAGAAGGGCGGCGCTGCGCAAAGACAGATCAAGCAGATCCAACAGGCTCAATCATCCTCCAAGACGCCCGACCAGAAGCGCAAAGAAGCCGAGAAGGCACAGCGTGAGGCCGAGAAGAAGGCGGCCGAGCAGGCCCGCAAGGAGGCCGCGGAGCTGTTCAAGCCCGTGCAGACCCAGAAGGTGCCGTTCGGCGTGGATCCGAAGACGATCTTGTGCCAGTTTTTTAAGAAGGGACACTGCGACAAAGGTGCGTCTCTGGGACTAACTTTCCGATGGGCATCTGCGGGAAGCATAGTCTCTTTGCTAATTCGAGCGGCTGCAGGCAAGAAATGCAAGTTCTCCCACGATCTGTCCATTGAGCGCAAGACGGAGAAGAAATCCTTGTACGCAGATACGCGCGAGGGTGAGGAGGAGGATGAAAAGAAGAACGATGATATGTCTCAGTGGGACGAGGAGAAGCTGCGCGACGTGGTCAAGTCGAAGCACGGCAACCCGCGGACAACTACGGACAAGGTGTGCAAGTTCTTCATCGAGGCGATCGAGAACCAGAAGTACGGTTGGTTCTGGACTTGCCCCAACGGCGGCGACAAGTGCATGTATAGGCACGCTCTGCCTCCAGGCTTCGTCATCAAGACCAAGGAGCAGCGCGCGGCCGAGAAGGCATTGCAGGACAAGAACCCCATGAACACGCTCACTCTCGAAGACTTCCTGGAATCGGAGCGCCACAAGCTCACCGGCCCGGGGACGCCCGTCACTGCCGAGACTTTTGCCAAATGGAAGAAGGAGCGTATGGACAAGAAGGCCGCCGAAGAGGAGGCCAAGAAGCTCAAGGATGCAACCGGCCGTGCACTCTTCGAAAAGGGTGGCTGGGAGAACGACAGCGAGGACGAGTCAGACGACGACGATGGCACCTTCAACCTCGAGGCTCTGCGAAGAGAAACCGAGGCTGCACGCCAGGCCAAGGAAGAGGAGCGACTGGCCGAGATGTCTGGCACTGCAGCTTAAGTTATATTTCTTGTCTATTGGCGGTCATTTTGGAGTGTGCTTTGGGATTGGTGTCGATACAA
>RHKH01000015.1:249342-270907 GCA_009829795.1 Lasiodiplodia gonubiensis | reverse complement strand
TGTTTTTTTTTTTTTTTTTTTGAGAGAGAGACCATGAGTGTCAGCATTTCTGCGGGGACCTTCTGCTGAACAGGCAAGGTCGAATGGGGGAACATATGAATACGATCTGCGTTCTGTGTAGAGCGAGAATGCATCATGATGGGCGCCAGAAGGTCAAAGAAGGCATGTAGAGAGAGCGCAGGTCGACCGGAGAGGATATGCTCGACCCATCATCCTGCAAAATCGATACCATTCATCCATATCTCTCACTAATATCAGGTTTCTTCTAGTCGATGATTCATCAATTAGCGCAGGAGGCCTGCTAATACACAAGCCAATCGTCTCACCCCCTCTTCCAACCTTTCTTCATCCTCCCACATGAAGCAGAGCCTCACTCTATCGGACATACCCTCCCCTGCGACTGCAAAAGAATTGCCCGCTGCAATCAATAGGTTCTCCTCGTCCAGCGCGGCACCAGCTACGGTGCGTGCCGTAAGCGGTTCAGGAAGTTTGAGCCACACAAAGTAGCCCCCATCCACCTGGTCGAACGAAGCTCCAAGAGGGCTCAGATGCTTGCGTATGGCAGAAGAGATCACAGAACATCGCCGGGAACAAGCAGGAACAAGTGTATTCTTCAAGTGTTCCGCGATAGATCCGTCTGCCAGCAGGCAGTTGATGAAGGTTGACATCAGCTGTGATGGTGCTCCACCGGAGCGGGTGGATCCGCTGACAGTCATATTAGCACACGTCGAATGGGGTCTCGTATAGTGGCGGAATCCTTACGCTTGTGAGAGTCCATAGATGAATTTCTCAGTCCCCTCGGCCCAGCCTACCCGACACCCAGGCCCGGCTATCTTACTGAAGCTGCCGTTACTGACAACGTTGCCGAAGGAATCCTGCGGTCCACCATCCAAAACCTTGTCAACATCCACGATCCGCGGGAGTGGTGAAGTGGCCTCCTCGTTACGTGGCTTCGCCAAAAGAAAGTCATACACGTCGTCACAGAGGATAAGAATATCGTACTTTCGCGCAAGCCGCACGAGGGCTACGCGGGTAGCCTTAGGCATTGTGAGGCCGGATGGATTTGCAAATGTTGGAACGCAGTAGACGACATGGCTGTAAGTTTTTCTGCGAGGCGCTGTAGGCTTCGTTGGTGGCTGTGTCTGGGCCCGCGTATGGTCAGCCTCCACCGTTCGGAGCGTGTCCAAACCACATACCCTTCCATGCCGCTGCCTTTCAATGTCCTCCAAGGCATTCTCCAGGTATGCGAGGTCAATCCCACCCAGCTCAGCATCATCTCCTCCGGGGATACCTCGAATCCTTTCATCCCCGAAGCCCGCGTCCTCAAAGATCCGTCGCGCCAGATAGTATGCAGGCTCGACCATCCAGATACATCGCGTCACGGCGGGATCGGTGTATACCTGGAGAATGCAAGCTATGTTCTGGCTCGCACCTCCGGTAATGCAGATGTGCTTCAGGGATACAGGCTCCGCCGGCAGGTAGAACTCGGTCATCCATTTTGCAACACTCTTTCTTAGGGGCTCGTAGCCTTCATCCGGGCCGTAGCCAAACCCCGGAAAGAATATACTCGGGTCAGATAATGCTGTGACTGCAGCGTCCTTGAGCAGGCTGACAGGAAGGAGGCTTGGCGCAGGCCAGCCGGCAAAGAGATCGATGCGCTTTCTCGAGGGAGACATTGAGGAGTGCAAATACTTGGATGTAGGACCGAAAGAGTTTTCCTCCTGCAAGTGCCAAATTAGCAAGAGGTGATAGTCGTTTGGAGGAAGCACACTAACCCGATCGGGCAGCATATGCGATTCGACCAATCACGACGCTAGCTAGGAATGATAGACTGGTCCACTACTTGTCAAAGCTGTCAACCGCAAGGCGCGCCGCGGCTGGCATAAAAGGTGCCTTTCCGAGGGGTTTGCCGATTACTGCTCTCTCAACCTTCCATCCCCCACGTCGTCCAGCTCCAAGCATAATCAGCCGGCAAAAATGGTGCAAATCAAGCAGTTCGCCATCGAGCGCGTAAGTCGTTAAAGCAGGTAGTCTGCTGAATACTCTTGCTGAGATGTGCTCTTTCAGTGGATGGACGACTACGAGCACAGCGCGAAGCTCAACCTCGCCGAGACCTGCTGCGCCTCCATTTCCCTCCACGATCTACAATCCCTCTCCTCGGCCGAGTCCTCAAAAGCCATCATAGATTACTCGCAAAAGCAGGTGTACGGCGCCATCCGAGGAACCGAGACTTTGCGGTCCAACATTGCAGCACAGTTCATCCCGGATGGGGCGCGCCTGGGTGCCGACAACGTCCTCATCACGAACGGTGCCATCCAAGCCAACTTTCTGGCTCTTTACACCAATCTTGGCCCTGGGGACCATGTGATTTGCCATTACCCGACATACCAGCAGCTGTACTCGGTCCCCGAGTCTCTCGGTGCTGAAGTCAGCCTTTGGCGGGCGAAGGAGGACGATGGCTGGCGCGTCGACATCGACGAGCTGAGAGCTCTGATCAGGCCCAACACCAAACTCATCATTATCAAGTGGGTGATAAGTTACTTGCCAATCAGGAATATTGCTAACCCATACTGACCAAACCCAGCAATCCACAAAACCCTACCGGAGCAACCCTCTCGCGCACCGTCCTTTCCAGCATCGTCGACGTCGCGCGTGAGCACGGCGTCTTCATCCACAGCGATGAGGTTTACCGTCCGCTCTTCCACTCCCTCAACCATGATGAAGAGCACCCTCCTTCCATCCTCGCCTTCAACTACCCCAAATCCCTCGCCACCGGCTCCATGTCCAAAGCCTTCTCCCTCGCCGGCATCCGCCTCGGCTGGATTGCTTCGCCCTCGCCCGCGCTTATCGACGCCTTCGCGTCCACACGCGACTACACCACTATCAGCGTCTCGCAGCTAGACGACGCCGTCGCTGCCTTTGCGCTGAGCGAGGCCGTCGTGCGCAGCCTGCTTGCTCGCAACGTTGCGCTAGCCCGCACCAACCTCGCCCTTGTGTCCGCATTTGTTGAGGACCATGAAGCGGCGTGTCACTGGGCCAAGCCGACGGCAGGGACGACGGCATTCGTGCGCTTCGAGAGGGATGGGAAGCCGGTGGATGATGTAGAGTTCTGCAAGATGGTGTTGGAGAAGACCGGGGTGCTTCTCGCACCAGGTAGCACGTGCTTCGGCGAAGGGGAGGTATTCCAGGGGTTTGTGAGGATCGGGTATGTTCAGGAGAGACAAGTGATGGTGGACGGGTTGAATGCTTTGAGGACCTTTATGAGAGAAGACTTCGCAAAGGTGCCCTTGGCAAGTGGCAGTCTCTAGAATAGGACGAGATCGAGACCGGAGTTGTGAAGATAGATGTCCCACCGGAGTGGGCTGCTAGAAGACCAGTAATTGAGTAGAACCTGTCTGGCGCGTGTGTAGTTACCCATACCGAGGATCTGCATGTTGAGCATCCGGCTGTTGATAACTTCTCGTTCCCAAGTCTCGTCAGTCTCGCAGCCAGCGCTGAAAATGGGCCAGAGAGCGAGTATGTTTGTGGTCGATGACTTTGGAATGTCGTTGACTGCAGAGAGAATATTGGAGACGTCCTCGCGGACCTTGACATGATCTTTCGGAAGGCACATCACCCGACGGTGAAGATGCAACAGAGAGGCGTGGAAGAACGCCATGTTCGTGCTTCGGAGCTCTCTCGCGTTCTGCTCTCCGTGAGCATCCGAAGAACTGTTCTTATGGCCAAGTGACAGAATGTTTGCCTCGATCTGCTCTGCTTCTTGAGACAGCTGATGGTTGGCAGCATCGCGTTGCTCCAACTGCGCCATGCCCACATGCCCGTCCACAGGAAAGCTGGAAACCATCTCTTCTCGTTGCGTCGACCTCGCTAACCTCCCAATTCTTGCCATGATTGGCATCAGCTCCAACCTGTACCCGCAGAATTCGTCCGCCATACCGCTGTGTCTCTCACGCGCTCCCATCTCCTCTACTAATGCCCAGCACTCCGAATCTCCACCGCCGTCCGTATCTTCACCCCTCTCAAACCCCGACACCCTCGCCACCGTATCCATTGTCGCGAACCACCTCGCCAAGAATCCAGCAAACGAATCATCGACGGTTGTAGCAAAAGAAGCCCTCTTCCTGCATGCCTCCTCCTTCTCTCTAAGGAAAAGCGCATTTAACAGCTCCCGCACCCCGGACAGGTGGGCGCGCCACCACCGACAATTATTACTGCCATCACCTGCATCGATACCATCGCAGACGTCGTTGGTGCAGAGCGCCATAGCCGTCATGGCTGTCTCGGCTTGCGTGACTTGTACGGGGTCTGCCATTGCAGCGCGCAGGCCCGCGACGGCGAGGTACGTGAACTTGAGGGCGGCTTCGGGAATGGCTGTCCGCGATCCAGAAGACGAGTGGGAAGATGGGTTGACGGCGAGGGTGGATCCAGTCCCGGCATTGACGAGGCGGGCGTGGTGGCTGCAGGCCGAGGCGAGCAGAGCGTGGAGGAGGTGCGGCGTTTGCAGCGCGGCGGAGACGAGCCGTTGTGTGAAGGCGTGGGGCGCGAGCGGGAAGAGAACGGGCGCGGTTTGAGTGCCAAAGTGGTGCATGAAGAAGCGGGCTGTTGGGGAAGATAGGGAGGGCGAGGGGATCAGTGAGACCTGCAGCGGCATTTGTGAGGCAAGCGCGGTGAAGTAGGCGCCGCTGTGGTCGCGCTGGCCAGGCCTCGTAGCTTGCGGTGCCGGGCGTTTGGCGACGATACATTTCAAATCGTACTTGCATTCCTTGGGATAGCGGAGGCACCGGGAACATACCGGTCTCTTCAGATCGCACTATACGCAGCCGATTAGCACTGGTCGCACCCATTGTAGAGTGACGATTACTCGCCTTGACTTTCTTCCGTTTACATTCAGAGCAACCGTCACGCCGCCTGCGCGGGCTTCCAGACAAAGTGCTTTGCATGCTGTCTCTAAGCATTAGCGGAGAAGCAGGTGTCCGTGTGATGTTCAGATGTCAAAGGGCGTTTGGAACGGCAAATCTGCGGGTATGACATCGCAACTAATTAGGTAGCATCCGGACGCAAATGTAGAATTATTGAATGTACATCTACGTCCGGATAGTAGCTCCAGCTACCTACGTGAGTCGGACGATAACTTCAGCTACCCACATATGTTGATTTTCCAAGAGGGATAGTCACGCCTGCGGGCTTTATTACCTTCGGCTGCGATACTCCCTTATATGTGCAGCCCCATGTTTCTGCGAGAAAGCAATTCATATTCCCCTCGCTGTCAAAAAGTCAAAGTCGGCCCCCTCATCGGCCTGATTCACGGACCTATCATACAACGCTCTGTAACCCCTTCTCACCTGCCTCGGCCTTCCTGCAGCCACCGCTTCCACAACCTCCGCCTCTTCCCGTTTCCTTTCCATCTCCTTCCTCTCCTCGATCCTTCCCCGGATCTCGTCATACCCTAGCAGAACGTCGAGCCGGCGGCCCTCCAGATCGACTCTCACCACGTCTCCATCCCTCACGATGCCCAGCACACTGTCAATCTCCTTCGCCTCGGGGCTGACGTGCAGCACGACGGTGCCGCCAGCAGTGCCGGACATGCGACCGTCGCTGACGCGCACCATGTCGGCGACGCCCTCGCGGGCCAGCTTGCGCGGAATGGGCAGCAGGCCGGCCTCAGGCATGCCAGGGTGGCCGCGGGGGCCGATGTTCTGCAGCACGAGCACCGAGTCGCGCGAGACGGGCAAGGCCGGGTCGTCGACGCGGCGCGCCAGGTCGGCGGCGTCGCGGAAGACGCAGGCGGGTCCGCTGTGCTGCAGCAGGCGCCGGTCCTTGGACGCCGACGCCTTCATGACGGCGCCGCGCGGCGCGAGGTTGCCCGTCAGCACGACGAGCGACGACGACGCGTACAGCGGGTCCGAGAGCGGCCGCACGATCTGGCTGGACGCGGCAAAGGGCCGGAAGCCGGACGAGTCGAGGGCTTCGCCCAGGGTGGCGCCGGTGATGGTGCGGGCCGAGAGGTGCAAAAGCGGCCGCAGTTGATGTAGCAGGGCGGGCATGCCGCCCGCGTTGTGGAAGTCGGTCATGTAGTTGGCGCCGGAAGGCTTGAGGTCGACGAGCAGCGGGGTACGGCGGCCCACAGTGTCGAAATCTGCCAGGGTGATGGTGCCCGCCAGGGTTGGGTGCCGGTTGATGATGGCCAGCAGGTGGACGACGGCGTTGGTAGAGCCGCCAATGGCCTGGAGGACAGTGATGGCGTTGAGGAAGGACTCACGCGTCAGCACATCAGTGGGCAGGAGGGAGAGCCGGTCCTTGTTAGTGGCTGCGAAAACTGCATTCTTGCCTGTCTCCTCGGCGATGCGCAGCCGCGCGGCAGACACGGCGGGTGCAGTGGCGCCCCGAAGTGGCATCAAGCCGAGGGCGGCGGTGATGCATGCCATGGTGCTGGCGGTGCCCATGACACCGCAGGTGCCGGACTGGCCTTGGTCAGTTGAATCACTCTCTCAGGGTGCTTTTCAACCCCTCGGCCACCTTTCGTCTTCTTTCTAGGAGGAGGGGGGAAGGCAATCAACATACCGTCGGCGCCAACTCATCATTCACCCCAGCAATCTCCTCGACATCCATCTCCCCAGCCCTATACGCCGCCCAATTGCTCCTGCAATCCGTGCACGCCCCAACCCTCGCGCCACGATGACTGCCTGGCATCATCGGTCCCGTAACAAGCGGCAGTGCGGGGCACTTGGCGGCCGAGATGGCGCCCATGAGCTGGGCAGGGACCGTCTTGTCGCAGCCGCCGATAGTGACGACGGCGTCGAGCGGCTGCGCGCGGATCATCTCCTCGGTGTCGACGCTCATCAGGTTCCGCAGGAACATGGACGTCGGGCTTGCGAACGACTCGTGCAGCGAGATGGTCGGGAAGTCGACGGGCAGGCCGCCGGCCAGCTGGATGCCACGCTTCAGCGCTTCGACGAGCTGCGGCGCGTTGGCGTGGCACGGGTTGAAGCCCGACCCCGTGTTGACGATGCCGATGACCGGGCGCGATAATGCGTCCTCGCCGTAGCCGGCGGCTTTGATGAAAGCTTTGCGTAGAAAGAGCGAGAAGTGTGCATCGCCGTACGCGGTCAGGCCCTGGCGGAGTCCTGTCGAAGTGGGGAGTGGCTGGGAGAGGTCGTAGTCGGAGAGGAGGGAGGAGACATCTCTAGAGGCGTCTGACATTTCTTCCTTCCTTTATTTTGTCGAATGTTGTTTTCTATTGTGGATTCGTAATTGCCCAGCACGTCGTGGGCCAATTCACTTCAAGTGCTAAGGCATGACGCGATTGCGGGGCAGGGATTGCTTAAGTGGCTCTTTTTCCGCCATGGCCTTTTCCGCCGTCACCCCCGCATATAGAGTGGGGCAGTATTATAATCTATTACCTGTGAGTGGATGGACGCCTTTCCCTCATAATAACATACAAAGACCCTCACGCGTGCTCTTGCACCTTTTCCCCTCTTGCTGGCGGGTGTTCCCGCGCCTCCGCCTCTGCCATCTCGAGTGCAGCCTTCTCATCAGCCGTCAGATCGCTCGTCGCCGGCTTCAGTTTGACGAAGCCGACCATCAGCACCTGCGCGAGGCCAGCCATGGCCACCTCCAACCAGAAGACGGCCTTGTAGCTCTTCATCAGGCCCAGGTCGGCCGTGTTCGATGCAGTCACGTCCGCGAAGCCGAGGAAGATGGCGATGCTGAGCTGCACGAGTGTGTTGATGAGCGCGCCGGCGAGTCCTTGCCGCTTCAATGGCAGGCTGGTCGTGAACTGTTGTGGACTGCTGTCAGCAACTCTTACAAAGCAGGGAAATGCGTCAAACTTACGAAAACGTTTGTCACGGTGAATGTGAGATCGATTGCGATGGTTGCGCATATCATGCTAGGGAAAGTGTAGGCCCAGTAGTTAGCGCCACGGGGTGCGATTGCGAAGAGCAGAGGGGCAATTATCCACGCGAGGCCAGCTAAGATGATGATGCCAGTGCCAGGAATGCGGTGGAGGACCAGTCCACCAACAGTGGAGATGATGCATCCTCCAAGAGCCATGGGCGTGAACCAGGCCACAAGCTGGAGTGGCTCGCCTCCCATGATGTTAGTCATGTAGAAGGTCGTGTAAAGCAGGAAAACTCCCAAGCTTCCGTACGAGAAGAGCAATGCGATACAGAGCGGCTTCATGTATTTGACATGGAAAATGTCGAATGGAAGGAGCGGCTGCTCTGCGACCCAGCCCTCAACGTAGACGGCCGCCGCTAGGAGCAGCACGCCCACGATGAGGAGAACGTAGATGTAAGGGGTGCCCCAACCGTGTGGGGCATTAGAGCTGTCGGTGATGGCGTATACGACGAGGACGAGGCCGACCGATATCAATATGGCGCCCCACCAATCCATTTTTATACCCATACCCTTACGATCCTCTCTGTCGGACGGGATGGCGAAGTAGGCGACAATGCCGGTGCTGAGGGCGAGGATGGTTCCGATGAAGAAATACCATCGCCATGTCGTAAACTGAGCGGCGACGCCGGCGAAGAAAATGCCACAGTAGAATCCTAGAGGGGCCATTGCGCCGTAGATGGCGAATACCATGTTCTTACGTGGTCCAGGGCGATAGTAGCTGCCGAGCAGCATGAGACCAGTGGGGAGATAGGCAGCGGGGCCCAGGCCTCCCAGTGCACGGCAAAAATCCATCATGAGCTCGTTCTGGGACCAGCCGGCAATGAACGACCAGATGGTGAACCAGGCGATGCCACCGACATAGACCGGATAGCCACCATACATGTCCTTGATCCGTCAGCACCTTTCAGCAACGATCGACGGAGATAGCACTCACACCCAAGCGCCCGAATGTAAGCAGGAAACAAGCAACAACAAGCGAGAAAGCGTTCGCAGGCCAGGTTTTGGAGGTGGAAGGGATGTCGAGTTCCTCTACAACGGTGGGCAGAATCACATCGAAGCCAGACACGAAGTATTCCTCGAGAACATCAGTTTTTGGCTCGCAGACGCTGTCGGAGTGCTACCAACCGTAAGCCCTTGAGACATGGTCACCGAGTAGACGAATCCGATCTCCGACCAAATCGAAGGAAGCTTGTCCGGCCTCTGTCTACCAAGGCGCTCCAGGCGAGCTTTCTCAGACTCGCCCTCAAGGGTAGATGGTGTCATTTCGGGGGTGGCATTTGAAAGGTCCGGAGGCCTTTCGTGCATGTCAGTGAGGGGAAGATGGGCGATTTCGCGATGACGCAGCTTACTTGGGAGCACCAGGCTGAGGACTTGCAGCAGCCATTTTCGTCACCCGGTAAGAATCGGGAATGAGAGTAAGGATAAGCGGGACAGGGTAGTATTGGCAGGAAAGGTATTTGTACAGTGGATGGATTAAAAATCACGTAAGGAGCCAAACGCAGAATGACGACCGCTAAACCGTTGCTGGAGCGGTGCACAGAGCAAAATCAGCAAAGTTGGCCCAAACATGACGAGCTGGCGGTATTTGGCCGTCATGGCGGGATGGAAAGGAATCGCTTAGCAAATCGAAGGGCGTGAGGGAAACCGACAGCGAGCGTTACGGCGAGGCGCAGGCAGCCCGCGGCGCCCGTGGCCTCCGGCGCCGGAAACTCGGCGGCATGCACTTGTAGGTCGCTGCAGTCGGGCTAGCGCCTGTGCACGTATTCGACGCAAATGCTCTCGTCGTCTTGGTGTTTGAAACGGTCTTTGTCGAAGCTGCAACCTCGACGGCACGACCTGCGCTAAAAATGCCCGCTAACTAATCGCGACTAGCGCCAAAATTCTGCCTACAAAAACTTCGCGCTCCCTGGAACCCTTCTTTCCTCCTCATCATCAGTCAGGTAAAAAATTACCTACCGAGGCTTCGCTACGGCGACTTGCTGAGTGTCAGTCCTGTTCTCTGTGACTTTCGTTCCGTTCCCGGCCTCGTTGAACGACGCGTCCGTCTTTCCTACCAATCGCGTGCAGTCCATTCAATGGACCGTGGTTGTGGGATGGCCGCTACACCGCTGAACGCAAATGAAGATTTTTGCGACGCGCTTTGCAATCGCGTCCTGTGTCAGCGTCGCAGCCTGCGCAGTCCGCCATGCGCCATGACTTGCCAATAGCTGGCTTGCCTTGCTTGATAAGAACCATGCCGCCGTCTGACTCCGCTTTGCTCCATGTCGCGAACGCTCAGCTGCAGGCGTTTTTGTAACGCATGTCCCTGCCGGGAAATATGCCCACCGATGTGCAGTCCCCTCTCGTAGTCGACGGCTAGCGTGGATTTGCTTTTTGTTCATGTCATGGGTCGCTGAAGCTATCGTCCGGACGAGAATGTCAAATTAAGAATTCTACATACACGTCCGGACGATAGCTTCAGATCCCTACATATGTTTTTTTTTTGTATAAAAGAGCTGAGGCAGGTTACGCCTGGGGCCTTGCTATTCTTCACGCTAGCCATCGGCTGGGAGAGGCGACATTATCAAATTGCTCAGCCTGATGATGGCGCTTCCCGAGGCGCTCATAAAAGCCGGCCAATCCACAGAATCACAAAGGTCCAAATATTCATCGCATGCATATCCATTGCATATCTGGTATCAAGTACGCAGCGATCATGACGACTGCGCTACGCAAAGCCCAACGGACTGCACACCCCGCCAATGCACCACTCTAGTAGAGGCGCTTGGGAGGAGACATGGTAGCCTTGATGGTAAGGCTACCAACGTTCTGCCAGCCCTTCTTCAGCAGGGAAACGAGGTAGTTGATGGAAAGCATGATGTTGCCAATCAGCTCATCCTCGGTCATGTCGACGTTGCCGACGGCGACACCCATGCAGAGAACCTTCTTCAGCTGGAACTTGATGGTGGACTTGACCTCGGTGATCTTGTCCGACAGGTTCTCAGCGTGCGAGACGGGCGTAGGGAACTTGCCGGCTGTCCATCTTGTTAGCGCATGCCATTGATTTCCTGATGCTGCAAAGGCTTACCCTTGGAGAGACCGGGACCCAGGAGACGGGGGATCTGCTTGATCAAGGTGTCGGAAGCGATGAAAGCATCGTACTTGCGAGCGAGCTTCTTGATCAGCTTCTTGTTCTTGTTCAGCTTCTTCAGGTCATCGGCGCTCATGGCGTCAACACCACCGTGCTTGGCACGGTCAATGTCGTGCTGGTCACCGAGAATGCTAATCCAGAGTCAGCGCTGCCTCTTTCTAGTCCCTCTCCACATTGTTCCCACAAGGATCGCCGCTTCGAGGATATCGGGAGGAAATCGTACCAGATGGCCATGTTGGGGCGGGGGACCTTGGGGAGCTTGACGGTGCCCGAGAAACGCTTGTCACGCTGGGGGTCATCTGTGGCGAGTCAGCGGACGTCTTCAGCGCTGAACGGTGGACCGAGACATACAGTTCTTGAGACCAATCTGGAGCTCAACGGTCTCCAGGAAGTTCCTCTTCTTGGTCTCGTTGGAGTACTCAAGGAGCTCCTTGACGTTGGTGCGCTGCGGATTGACTTAGTAAATGCGATTCGTTGTAGCTTAGGCGGGAACGAGGCTGCTTACCACGCCGGCGACGGTGATCTTAGACATGATGAATGACCGTCTTCCAAGAAACCTGTGGGGTCTTTTGGTGAGGACTAGGCGCAGGTGTCGTTGTTGGAGGCGGAAAAGTTCGCGGCGCGCAGTGAAGTCGCCCACCCGAGTGTGGGCGGCGCCCGTAAGCGAGCGCTTGCCCCGTTAGGGCTAGCCCCAATGCCGGGATGCTCGCATCTCGTGCTCTTCTCGTCTTTGATCTCTACTAATCCATCTTCTACGAAGCGTCGACCTACAAAGCGAACACGCCGCGCCTTATTTTTCCGATCCTTCCATTTGTCGAGGAGACTCATACCCCAACACCAGAGCCACTCCGTGCCGGCGCTACTCGCTGCTTTCACTTTCGTACATCTCTTCCCGGACCACCTCGAACCCGCATTTCTCGAGGACGCGTCTTGCCGACTTATTTTCCGCCCACACGATGGCGGTGTACCTAGCACTCCCCGGAGTGCTGCTGGCGATGGCATGCTCAATGAGCTTTTGAGCTACTCCCTGGCCGCGCGCAGCCGGCATGATGAACATGCCGCTGAAGTGATAATGCGGCAATTCATCCTGCAAGGACGTCCCCGGAGATGTGTTTGCTGACAGCCTTTCCCGGCCCTCCTGGTACATCCTGGACAAGGCAAGCTGTCCAAGCCACTCATGGTGCAAGATCTGGCGCACGTCGAGATGATTTGGGCCTGTGCTTGGGATGGCGACGAATGTGGTGGCCTGCGGGTTTGTGAGACGGCTCTCCCAAACGTCCCAGGCGAACTGCAGCTCCCGTCCATACGTCGAACCAAAAGCTCCCGGGCGTTCCTGAGAGAGAAAAGCCGAAACTTTTTCTGGCGGTCGACAAGATGGTCCCATACCGACTTTTCAAAGTAGCGTTTGGGCAGCGTAGCTACGGCGACGGCGCCGGACACCATCGGGTGCCGACGCCTCTTCTGGGCAGCTTCTAGGCACTATGACGAATAGTGAAGACACGAACAGCCAGATGATGGGTCTGACGTAAATCCAGCCCGTGTCTCATCGACGACCGTGGCTGGTTTGCGGGATGGTTTGGAGGAGGTCGGCTCGATTACGCGAAGCGCGGCTGCGTGTGACCGCGCGGCTGAAGCGTGACCCCGGCGCATGCTTGCCATTTCGCAGGCTTGCACCCGTCACAAGGCTACCGCGTCAAGCTACCTTCTGCTGCAACGCCCATTAAAACTCCCGTGCCATCCTAACTGCATCTCCACACTCCCTGCTTGGCATTGCGTGCGATCAGAATGGCCGAGAACAGCAACCACCTGCAACTACCTGGAGCTGAGCCACAGCGCTATTTGCCCTCCTTTTATCGCAGCCTTGACAACGAAGAACTCTTGCACAAAATCAGAAATCTCGACGATCCGAGGGACTTCCACCGCCTCCAAGCCGAGGTCCTGCTCCCCACGAGCCGCAACTTCTTCGTCGACTTCGGCGACGACCATGCCTGGTGTGCTTTCGATCTCAGCGACGACGCCTTGAAGGCGCTTTTGAGTAGACCGAGACCGTCGGGTCTTTACGGAAGATGGATTAATATTTGGATGCCGTATAAGCAAAAGGATATCATCGGGGTGAGCACTAGTCCGTCTTGTTTCCATCTCGTCCCTCCAGCAACTCACGTGCTCTTCAGACGCTTGCCAAACATTACGACTTTTCTCCTCGCCTTTATGGACTGATGAAGTCGGAGCCCTTCCCCAACGCCTCCAGGCACCCGGACTCAAAGCACAGCTCTTCTCTATGGGAAAGAAAATTCCGGCATCCCATGCAACGTACACGCAATACGTCGAACAGCGTGGCCAATAGTTTCACATCAGGAATCGATCCAGGAGGCCAGTCGGGTACAAACATATCCGACGGCACCTTCGACGAAGACCTTTCTAAGATGATCAGTCACTACCGCCTCATAGATGAAGTATGGCATTGGTCTACCGTTGACGAAGGACGCCGGTACGTGAGCTTGGGCTACAATTCTCTGCACAGCACGTCAGGCAGCAAAGACCCATCGAAACCGCTGGACAACAAACCAACAGACACAGAGCGTGGTGATTTACCCGAAGGCAAGCGTGTATGGAGTTGGCTGGTGCTGTGCGAAGATAAGACTGTCCTCAATATCCACGAAGACCCCTACCCTGAGAAACACGGCTTTTACGACCGAGAGGAGCTTGCCACCCTCTATTCCATCCGCCGCAACCTCCTCAACGTGTTCCGCAACCTCTCTAAATGCTTCGACATCAGCCGCTCCGCCGCCATCGCCGTGCTGCCCATCCGGCGCCGCGTCGGCGACAGCGAAGAGGAGCGCGCACACCGGCCGAGCGATGCGCCGGGGTTGCTCTTCTACAATCTGTTCGACGATTGGTATTCAACCTACGGCCTAGTGGCACGGCGGGAGCACAAGTACGCCGCCGCGCTGGACCGGCTGCGTGCAGACATGATGCAGAAGGCGGAGCTGGTGCACGTCGAGCGCCTGCACCGCATCGGCCGCCAGCTATCGGTGCTGAAGCGCATGTACCAGAGCTACGAGGTCATCATCGACCGCGTTCTCGAGAAGCAGGAGACTACGCTCGCCAGCCTCAAGAATTCACACATTCTCTCGCCTCTGGACGAAGGGAACAGTAGCATGCTTGATGACGGCTCATACTGCGACAGCAGCAATGCGCACCGGATCGACGAGGATGTGAGCATGCTGGGTGTGGCACTGAGCTCAGCCGCGAGGGCGAGATTCAAGCGTTTGAAATACCGGACTAGGCTGTACGCCATCAGCGAGATTGAAGAATGCCTAAGCCAGAAGGAGAGCTTGGTCATGATGGTAAGTCCTTTAAACACCCCTTCACTTCTGCTTGAGAGATTGCTAATGCCATCTCCTGCGCAAACAGAACTTCAACCTCATCGCCATCAAGGAATCGCTCTCGGTTGAGCGACTGACGCGGGTGACCTTGCTGCTCGCGAAGGCGACGCTTCTTTTCATGCCCGTCTCCATTATGGCTGCCTATTTTTCTTGCCAATTCAACGATCAGGAGTTCACCGTCGCCGAGTTCTGGACCTGGTTCGGCATCGTTCTCGCCGTCAGCATAGTCTGCATCTTCATCTTCAGCGTCGTCTCCGGCACCATGGAGGGCAAAATGCTGTATCGCAGTTTCAGCCGCGCCGTAATGGACATCACCCAGGCGTGGTGGGGCAGAAGAAGGGACAAGAGGGCAAGCAGAAGGAATGATGACGATGTTGGGGGTGGCGGCGAAAGAGGAGGAGGGAGTGGATTGGGGTTCGAGGAGGAGATGAAGGTGCTATGAGATGTTCCCGCTAATACAATACGATGATTGGAGGGAAAGATGGGTTGTTAGTGGCGTTTATTCACGACTCATGACAATACGGCAAGAAAGCAAAAAAGGGATGAGCGAGGTCGGCTATCTGCACATCGATCTTCTCAAACGCCTACGGATATTTTCGGGATTTCAGACATTTGTACTCAAGGTTTCATATCCAGCGGCCAGCCTCCCGCATTTTGATCACGGTCTTCGCTCTTGCGAAGTTTGGTCTCGGCCATGGCACAGCACAGCATAGCATAGCATAGCAGCATGTTGTTTCGGAGGAATTCGAAGGCTCATTGGTATTTTGACACCTTTAGATGTAAGAGAGGGAAAACTACCTATTCACGTCACAGTTCAGGAAAGATCGGCAAGTTCCGCGTCACATGTTTCGCGCCTGCGTTTCAGAGGAGAAGAAAGAAGACGCGACAGGCGGAAAAATAGTCCTGACGAGAAGAAAACAGTAAAGCGCCGCGCGTTTCTGCACTGCAGCAGAGCATTCTGTGACGCGCAAGTATCTACGCGCGTATCCGTAACCGAGAGACCAGACCAACGGGGGAACCTTAAAACACGAGTGGCGGGCGAAAATCATAAACGATAGACACGCATACACGAGGCAACGAGAACACAGACACCCGAGACCCACGATCAAACGTACAGAATGCATCCACAATTCTTCCGTCGTCCCCGTACACCCACAATTGACCACGACAAGCGGACGGAGAAACTGTAGATTCGCCGTCCGCTGCGTTCGAAGATGTGCAAAGTGTTTACGTGTAAGCCCTTCAGTAGGCGAAGATCGCAAACAGTGGCCCCGGGGGTCAATCAACACGCGACGGCGAACCTGCGAGCAGGCGGCGCGGCTGATCCTTTGCTTGCCACATCGCAGACCCGAGATACTGAATATCATGGTCGCCGCCGCACTCGCTTCCTTCGACCACCTTCCGTGTCTCCACCTCGTTGCCGGCCTCGGTGGTGAAGGGTGGAAATTTGGACGATGGCAGAAGGCGAGGCGGCAAAAAATCTTTCGGTGAAGCCTAGTTTCGCATTCGATAGGTAACATGAAACTGGTGACAATAGACGTCATCATCATATGAAACCATTGTGGTCGTTCTACACCAGCCGCGAGCGACTCTTAATTCATTACTGTACTCGACTTCCAGTGCAGGCACTAACAAGCTGCACGAAAAGATCAAAAATGGGGGTTCTTTGAAACACCTTCTCTACAAGACGCTCAATCCAAGAAGACTGAATCAAACGCATGATCCAATGCCCCCACAGCCCCTTCCCCACACATACGCATTGAAACAATGAAAGAAACAGATTGAAGCGACGGTAGTGGCGGCAACGAAGAAGTGGAATTTTTGGGTGATGATATAACACTGAAAAGGACTGGGAGAATTAGATAATTAGCTACTTGGCATGCGCGTGGTTGTGTTAACGACGACAACGTGATGATAGAGAGTCATGCTAACATTGTCACCGTTTCCACTTTCCCCCATCTTCATTTCTCGCTCCTAGCTCCCTCCATCGTGCGTGAGAAAGAAGATGACAAAAAAAAGAGAATAACTACACCGCCTTCTCCTCCTCCTCTATCGCTCCTACATGAGACCTCCTCCCTCCTTTCAGAACGCTTTCAAACAAAATCCAAACGACAACAATGGCCACAAATCAACAGCCGACATATCGTAGCTCTTCAGATGGTTGGCGTGCAATACTGCTACGTATTCGTCGGCGCTGTGGTTTTTCGCAAGCTGGCTCGTGAAAAATCACAAACATGACAACAGGCGCAAGAATAGCGGAGGGTATCTGTAACGACTGCAAGGTGCCGTCAAGGCAAACGCGTGGCACCTTTGAGAGAGCTATCAAAGTACGAAAGGCGAGACGGAAATAGGAAATGGTGGCAAGGACCAAATATCGACAAGAAAACGCATAGCTGCTGCTCCTGTTGATGCTGCTGCTACAACAGTGGCATTTGGGTATTGAGACGCTGCGCTAGGCGACATGGGAAAAGAAGCGAATAAGAAGGAACGCCTGACGCCCGTCCGCACCAGATGTTGGTCGGTGTTGGCGCGGCTAGTATGTTGCGTCCGGATCTCAGCCTCGGCGCCGGTTTGGTCCGGCGGCTGTGGCAAGAGGTGGACAGTGAGATGAGTAGGATGGTTTTGTGGTTTTGTTTTTGGTTGATGTGTTTAGAACTTCAACCAACTCATGTCTTGATTGCCAATAGCCTTTTGCCTTTCTTCGTCCGTGGGGACCGTCGACGGCACTCCTCTAGGGAAAACCGTTACTGTGCTCTCACGGCCGGCAGGGGGTGCAGGCATCTTGGCAGTGTCGGGATGCAAGCTAGGCGGATACAAGGAGTTGGTGTTGCTCTTAGGGTAGTACGAGCTCGTGCCATCGTTGGGATAGTAGGAACTGGTGCCGTCGGCGAAGGGAATTTCGCTCTGTGGCCGGCTGTCGGGGTAGAGGCTGCTGGGTGCCCTGTTGTTCCACCCACTGCCTTCGATAGGCGTCCAGGTCTGTTGGCCCTCAGCCTGAGACATTCTCTTCGACTCAAAGCTCGAGATAGTGCTGACGCTATTCGCACGTGCCAGCTCGGCACGCATAGGCGTACCCACTCCCATGCCGCGACTGGAGAGGTCCTCGCGGGAGTTGCCGATGGTCGGACTTGCAGACATGATCTGACTGACCTTGTTGCCATCGAATGCGTTGTTGGCGAAGCTGATGTCTAGAGGTGGTAGTATTTGGTTGGGGTTGCCGAACTTGGGAGGTGTGCTCAGGTAGCGCGAGTTGGTGTCGTATACTGACTGACTCAGGTCACTAACCCGAGACGACCGGTCGTAAGGCTCATTGGCCAGATTGGTAGCCTCGTTGTTAGCGAAGTAGCGGCTCCATCCCGAGCTCCGGCTCCGGTCAGGCTTCTCATCGGCAACAGCCGCAGGCGGAGGTTCGGCCATGGGATTCTGGACGCTGTACGGCGGCGCCGCTCCAATGGGCGACAATTCGTGTGATTCGTAGCTGTATGGTGTCTTCTTCACCAGACCAGCCGTGCTGGCATCACTTGGCAAGCCGCGAGTGTGTGTCTTGGGCGCCTTCGCACCGTTGCCAAATTTGCCGGAGATGATGGCCAAGGACGTTTGAGAAGCGTTGTTGTCTTGCATGTAAGGGGGTGCCGCTGGTGGTGGTGGTGGGTACTCGCCAAATTGGCTGACGCCCCTGTCCGCAAAGCTGAGCCGATCCTTCTCTCCTCCCTTCTCTCCGCCAGTACCCTTCTGCTTCTTCTTCCTGCAGCGGAGCATGAGCAGGATGATGACGAGAATGGCCGCAAGCCCAAAAATGGTTCCCAGAGTCGCTCCCAACACGGTAAGCATGCGATTCTTGTGGTCGTCGTCGGAGCTGGATGCATCGGAGGAAGATGCGGATCCTGCTGCAGAGGAAGCCCCGGAAGCGGTTGCGGAAGCAATGGCGGATGCGACGGTGGAGGATGCAGCAGCAAGCGAAGACGATGTTGCCGAGGAAATCTTTGAGGAAAGAGATGAAGAAGAGCTCGAGTGGATTTTGGTAGGTTCCTGGCTGCCGTAGAAGAACTGGGTAGAGTTCATCCAAGTGTTCTCCCGTTCGTCAAAGATAGCAATCGGATCGTCGTCATCGCCGCCGCTGATAATCGCACGGCCCTTAGAATCCTGGGCAATGGAGGCGCCAGCACGGGGGGTGTCGGGCGCGAGGGAGCTGTTGTATGAAGGCCAGTCGCTCAGACTCAGATCTCTCTTCCTCTTTGCACCAATGGCCTGTCCGGTTTCTGCCTGAGCTCCGTCGGCTCCCAGCAGAGCAAGTCTCGTGACCTCGTTGGGGGAGGCACCAAGGTTGTACTGCTCGAGCACCTTGCTGCCATCGTCACCATCGACCAAAGTGCATTTGGTAGTGGTCTGGTCAGCAATGGCTGTGGGGAGCTGCACATTGAGGTTTTCCCAGCCATTTTCAACGCTGAACTTAAAGATTTGGGTCTGGGCGGCACCACCGCCGAGCATGAGCGCATGGCTGTCATCCCAAGGAAGCAAGATGGGAGAAACCACGTTGGGTGCGCCTCCAGAAGGGTAAGACGAGATGCTGTAGGGTTCGGCAGTGTTGATGGTGTAGGTTCCAGATGACGTTCCAGTGTCTCCGGTCACGGTAGTACCGGCATAGACGAGGAGCTGGGACGAGGCCTCCAAGTAGGCGGCGCCATGGTTCACTCTGTTGGCCAGGATGGTGTCGGTGGGATAGAGCCACTCCCAGTCCTTGGCGGAGAAGTCGTACTTCATGAGACCTGGATAGTTGAGACTGGCATCAACGGTTCCTCCAACAACGTACAGAGCCCCTCCGCCGTACACACACTGTGCGCCGGTGGCCGAGATGTTGTACTTCAACGTCTTCCATTCCGCGTCCTCGTCCAAGGATATGGACTGGAAGGCATCGGGGGAGTAGGCGTAGAGGGTGTTCTCGTGTACGACGGTGCAATGGTTTTTGAGCGCCACATCGGGTTTGGGCGGCGTCATGGTAAGAATAGAGCGAGTGTTAGACTATAGGGAACGAATGTGGGTTGGTGCGGTTGGTGTGTGAGTAGAGAGCGGCGTGGTGAGAAGTCCAAGAATCCCTAGTATTCGGCTTTCGCGATCATGATCCAGACTCGAGAGGTGCGGTCCTTCCGGCGGCGACTGGAGCGCGCGCAGTTCCTTTTCCTCCCACCCACGGATCCTCCTCGGTCCCAGTACGGCAGAGGTCAGTTGGAAACGTCGTTGTTTCTATTTGGATCCCGTCCAGAAGAGGCAACAAGGGGAGGGTCGACGAAGAGGCCAGCCGGGGCTTAGGCAGTCGGGCTGCGGTGGACCAGAGAACGAAACACGGGCAAGCCTGCGCGGGAGCGGACTCTGTCAAAGAGCGTGGGGGAGCTACACGGCTCGCGGTGGGGAGAAGGAATGTGAGACTGCGTCGTCGACGGGTCGGTCGGGAGAGAGGCGCGGCGAGGAGGGAGCGCGCAGACTCGCGTTTGGCAGGCAGTTATCGTGCGATGCGCGGCGTGACAGCGCGGTGGGCAAGCTGGGGACAGGCCGCACGCACGCACGCTCGTAAGAGACAGGGGACGTGTGGTCTCTCTCGAATAGGCGCGGGAGGCAGCCGACGGCCTGAGCGCGCGGCGCTTTCGGGCTCGCCCAGGGTGCAGAGAACACGCCCCACCCTTGAAACTACGCTGGAGATGCGCATGCGCAGCCGCCCGCGGGCGCGTGGGCATGGCTGCGCCGTGCCGGTGCTCGTGTCGCCGCGCAGCAGCGCGATGTTGCGGCGGCGACACTTGTGCCTCGATGGCCCAATTTCCCCGGGCAGCTGGGCGGGGCGCGACGGCGCATTGGGAAGCGTGCCCGCTGCGCATCCTCCGGCGATGGTGTCGCGTCTGATGGCCGGGTACAGTTCATGCGCCGGCGAGGGCGCACGCGAGGCGGCGGAAGCGCGCGATGACGAAAAAGCCGGCCGTAGCGACGGCCGCCGCTGCACCTGCATTCGCTTCCGTGCTCAGGGGCGCCTGCACAGGCTAGCGCCGCGCCTGAAACAAGCCCGCCCTGCTTGGCAGGCACGGCCTGCCCATCTGTGCCGAGTGCGTCGTGATTCGCCCGCCCTCCAAATGCCGCATCTCCAGCACCACCACAGCATAAGAAACTCCAGTACCACGCCTGCTATCTCGCGCCACCGCCAGCGCAACAGCGGCTCCCGTGCCCGCGTCGTTCGGCGCGCTCTCGCCCTGCCGATCGCCACCCGCTGCCGTCACATCTACAGCTGCCGAAGCGCGCGCGCTGTGCCGAGACACAAGCCCCCGTCACCTCGACCCGCCCTCGCTGCCTTCCGACTGGCTGCTCCCGGATCTGGCATGCCACACCTCTTGACCCCCATCAACACAATCTCCCAGCCCAGGGTCCGCCCCGCCGGTCCACCCTCGCAGCCTTCCAGAAATGATGACATCAGCCAGATCAGCATTGGAGCGCTGCGCAGAAGCTCGAGCGGCCAAATTCCGATCGGCCCTCGTCCAATTTACCACCCGGCCAACCAGCCTCACCCGCTCACCTCCCACCTTCCGCCCTGCCGCCTGTCCGATAACGGCACTGATTGGCCCTCTAACACACAATTGAAGAAATTGCTTCCCCAGTTTTTGGCGCTTTTCTTTCCTGCCTGCTCTCCCATCGTCTCCCGCCGCCAGGGACCTCGTTGTCTTTGCACCACCACGTGCTCCTGCTGGCCCCCAAGCTACACGTCACCCATGCTGTAAATCTTGGAGGCAACGGGGTGTCTATCTTTGTTTCCAGAAGGCTGTAATTTGCCCTTCAAGATTGCCCGAGGAGAGCGCGGGAGCCCTGATGCTCGGCATGAAATTGCATAGCTCCTCAATGAGCGTCCTACGGGAATGCAGCCCGTCGTTGAGAGACGATCCGATCGCAGCATTCGATTTAGAAGCTACCTGCCCTCCAGCGTCTTGGTCTGTATCCTCATCGGACCCATCGACGATGGATACAACGTTGGGCGACGATTCACCGTGCGTCTCGGGACCATCATTGCCTCTTCCAGTTACCCAGGCGGCGGCAGGTAAGGTTTCCCTTGTCCACTATCTAACCCTTTCAATCCTTTCGGGACCCCACGCTCTCTGAGTTCACTTAGCTTGCATTA
>RHKH01000015.1:233111-248774 GCA_009829795.1 Lasiodiplodia gonubiensis | reverse complement strand
TTTTTTTTTTTTTTTTTTTTTTTTTTGGATAATATCCCAAGACCTTGAGCTGTCGACTAGCGGTCTTTGGTGCCAACAGCATGCATCTTCTCTTAAAGACTAATAAGTGGCTGCGAGTAGCCTCTCAGCTACGGTGATTTACATCAATCATATAGCAAAGTTGATCTGACACTAACGTCTCATGTCTTACTCACGTCACTTTAGGGCACTCTTCGCCATTCTTTCATGCCGTATGTACTCCGACAGGGTACCTGACGCGGACCCTGCTGAGTATAAAAATGTAGAATCCAGTCTGGACTCTATTTGCATTCCGCGTGGGAATCCAACAAAGTCTGTTCACATGTAGACACCAGTAACACGGATACGAGAACCTACTCGCCTCCGGTGCCACCTCCGTCAATCTATTCTGAGCCCACTCACCAACGCAGTGACCCTGAGATGTACATCTGCGCAGCCGCAATCGCCACCGCTAGCGCCTGGAGGATACGACCAAGCAGAAGTGAATGTTTGCGAGCGCTGTCCGTATAGCCCAAGCAAATAAATCTTAAAGCTCCAGCTCATTGTGTAAATGACAAAGGTAAAGGAGTGTTCAACACTTGATGTTGTCGGGTTCTGGAATCAAAGCTCCAGACAACCTGACTATCTCACGATGCGGTGTGTGCAGAGGGAGACAAGACGTATATGATTTCCTTAATATCAAAACACAGACCACCGTGCGCCCTGGATTATTATCATGGCCTGCACGCTCTTCGGAAATGATCCCCCCCTAAATGTGGGCGGACCGACCGTCCGCGAAGGCCTTGGCAATATGGTCTTGGCATTATGCGATACTTAGGCTCATAACGTCCAACACCACACCACGCGGCTTTCCAATTTTGGTCTTGAGTGGGTGACTGTGCTTCTTTTCCTCTCTCTCCACCACAGAACAAGGGGCGGGGGCGTTTGAGGGAGAGGGGATGGGGCGGAAAACGGTGCCGAGGTCCGTCCACTCCTATCTCAAAGGCGATGTGCGTACATGGTGGTACAATATGCATGATTGGAGGAGACTTGCGTCTCAGAGTCGAGCATCTTTTTGCTCTGTCGCAGTGGTCTGTGCAATTTTCGGCGTTAGTGCGATTACAGAAGGTCAGGTGTTGTAAGAGCGTTGATAATGTTCGTGGATGTATAATGAGAGGGTCAGAAGTTCGTATCTAGGCATGTGCTATCAACTGCCCCCACAGTGTTGCAATGCCGTGCTGATCATGCTGTGGTACCCTTTTTTTTCTTCTTGTTTCTTGGTTGAACTTATGTGGTGGCGGCGGGGATCGATGCGCCATAGCGGTGGCGGGAGATCGGTTCGGCCTTGCCGAAGGGGAAGTGGCGGCGGGCTCTAATTCGCTTTGGGGTTGGTGGCCCCTTTTTGTTGGTGTTGCTCACATTCGTCTCTTGATTGGCCCACCGGGAGAATAGCCTCCTCACGAAGGAGTCCAATAGCGTGTGGTATTTTCCATGCTGGACGGTGCGGTGTGCAAGGAGCTCATCGTGCGGCGGTGTCTCCCCCTCTTCCTTCATCCTGGCCCAACTAGTGCTTAGAGTGGATTCGTAGCGTGGAAAGATCGATGTGGATTACGCCGACACCTGTCCGATACGCGATGGAGTCTTTCCAATCAGAAAACAGTACGTTCAGAGTGGGTAGACTTCGTTTTCGAGGAGCTTCTGTTCCAATTTCACAGAGACACGGTATTGTTGGCATCCGGGAAGCTATCCAACAGCGATATACCGTGGACAATCGTGGTCTTTCAACATCCTCCTTAGATGAGGTGACTGACTCGGCTCTGGAGTGAGTCGGTAGGTCTGGTAACAGCTATACTGCCTGCAGAGCGTCACTTGCTGTCGTATAGTAGCTTGTAAAGATAAGCATTCATAGATCCAGTGGTTGTGTACCTTCTAGAATAGATCGGCGGCAATCCTGTCCTTCCGTCCGTTGCTGCTGACGAAAATTTTAAGATCAGGGCCATGGACGTCAACAAACGTGTTTCATCCACAATCTCAAGGCCAGAGCTCTTGGGAGTCAGCCTCCGTAACTAAGTTAGAAAGCCTGTATTTGTGACTATCCAAATCGATTGTGGGACATTCGCTTCTTCTACGGTAACCTTGCTGAATTCTTACAAGAACTGCAGAGTCGGTGGATTCGCCACTTTGCATAACCAGTGTTCCGATCCAGATCCAGATGGTTTCTACTCGGACCTTGGGCATATTGTATTACCGTGCACTACATGGTGACGCCTAAGTACTCAGAACATTGGTTACGGCGGGAAGTCCTCATGACTGAGTGGCCACAAATGAGTCAAGTGCCTTATCTAATTAGCAGAGGAAGGCGTTCTGATAGCACCGTTTCTGGATAGATCGATCCTCTGGATAGCCACTTACATTTGAGAAAGGAACAAAACTGGTGGTTCTGGAGAGCACGACTGTCCTTTGAGGTCCTAGATCTTGGCCGTGAAGGAAGTTGCAGTGTGAAAGTCGAGTACCCTATGACAGTTAAAATGCACACTCGCTCGTGGAGTATGATGCGGTGATAGTGTCGCCGGAAATGAAATAAAATCCACTGTGGAAGCTGCGAGTATTTACCCGGTGGACACAAACCGTGCTGATGGGATGGGCGCCTCTCTACAGCTTCCTCACATTGGTAACGCATCAGTTGACCGCTAATCCAGCAACGAACATGCGTGAGATGGGAGTTACCAATCATGAACTGGGGCCTTCTGATTCATATGACCAATAGCTGCGCTGGATCGTAATGTATACGACGGGTTGTGTACCCTACTGTTCTGTGACTGCGGTAGAGTGGATTGCAAAAGCACTCCCCCCTCCTCGAACGTGTACCGCTAGAGATTTTGACTATACCTTTGTTGACAGTTGAAGACTTTGTCTGGACGTTTCTGTACAGTTTTGGGAATTGCGTTCACATCCAGATACCTACTTCGACTATCAATCTAGGGAATGAGTGATGCGTTTTTCGCCCACACGGAGGGGTAGGATATTCTGGAATCGTTCTTCGGGGATGCGCGTTGCGCATACGTACTCCGGTCCCTTTCCAGAGTAAGGGATTTGTAGATATATAGCGGGAACGGCCAGAGCAATTCTCTTCCCTGTCACGCTCTTCGACTTTTGAGTTTCTCCGTCATTCGACGTTGTTGACCGTGCTGGCATCATCACCTTCTCGGTTGTCGAAGGCAGCAACGCCCACCTCGTCGTTGGCTGTTCTTGAAACGAATATTCCTTGCACTAACCGTCCTATGCAACGCTTTCCAAGGTAGGAATCCGGTTTAAATGCAGTCGAATGCAGCGTAGCAGTCTCAAGTGCCTCTCCGAATGCGGGACCGAATGCATTCATACGAAGCCCGTTCCATCAGTATTGCAGCAAGTTGGTAGTTCAAAGGTCCATCTAGACATGAATGCATGATCTAAACGGGAGCAAATGTACCCAGACAAGAGCTTCAACTGCCTCGACTTGTTGTAATACTAATGGGACCGACTTCGTAGTTGCAACGATGCTCTCACAAGCGGAGCCGCTTCCGTGCATGACGTAGGATGTGCAGAGTGGCGGCCGGGATTCTTCCGGAGGACGCTGCAAGACATGGGTGGTTGAACGCCTTATGGACACTTTTGCGGGAGAGCAGCGAGTCGCGGAAAGTGAGTGTGAACCGTTTATTCCGAGAATCCTTACCGGTGACTACGCCCATATCCAAACACCTTTACCATGAGTATTTTGTTCGTATGCCTTCATTCTCTTCACCTCCTCCCCTCTGCTGCGACCTCCCACCCATCAAACAGCTTCTGGGCTTCCTTTTCATTCGATGCAATCACATCCCCTCTTACGACCTTCACGCCCCTCGCGCTCAACCCCCCCGCCAACACTTCCAGCACTGCCCTCTTCTCGTCCCAGTACCCCTCCACCAGATCCGTCCAACTGACGCAGAGGCCCCTCAACTCCCTCGCCGCATCCAACACACCAACCAACCTCTTGGCCAACCTCATCATATCGGCACAGCGCCCCCTGTCCATGACATGCCTGAAAAACGGCACCCCGGCCTCCAGGCCGAACTCGAAGCCCGCGGCACCGGCATCGCGCGCGTACGACGGCACCTTGGGAAGGTCCCAGTCGAGCAGTACGCCGAGGTTGCGGATGCGACGCAGCTGCGGCAGGTGAGCCAGGCGCTGGAAGTGCGGGTCCGCCAGTGGCGCGGGCGGATTGAGCATGATGCGGAAGCGCGCGACGCGGTAGAAGTGGTCGAGCGCCTCGCAGGCCAGCAGCCGGCACGTCAGCAGCAGGGCCCGCGGCGGCGGGCGGTGCGACAGTGCGCTGATGGCCGTGTTCGGCCCCAGCGGGTACGAGATGGGTTGGGCTGGAGTCAGGTACGCGTAGATGAGGGTGCGGAGCTCCGGAGGAAGCCGCAGGAGCGGCGATGTCGTTAATCTTCTCGGGTCGAGGGGTGTTTGTTCGCGTGGTTCGACGGGCAGTGATGTCGCGACATTGCTAGGTTGCAGTGAGGTGGGTAGTGACGTTGAGGATTCTTTGGCGGGGTTTGCAACAACGGGCACGGCTTCGACAGCGGCCATGGTGACGGCTGATGAGGAGATGAGGGAGTCTCGGGTGAAAGAAGAGAGCAGGTGGAGGGAGGCCGGGGAGTTTGTGGAGTTTTGGAAGCTCCGTCATCGCGGAGGAGAGAGCGCCACTTGCCCAATCAGGAAATTATCTGCATGCCGATCAGGCCGGAGGCAAACTCCGTGGATGTCTTAGCTTCTGGGACATGCGACTCATGTTAACGAGTCGTGAACAGCAGCGCACGAATCGAACTTCAGAGGGGTATCGACTTCTTGGTATTGCGCAAGTGGGGACTGCGGTGTGGGCCGGTGCCGAGTCGGCTCCAAGTTCAAGCGACCTGCTTCTCCCTCATTTCCAAAAAGCTGTTCATTCCAACGATGCACCTGACCAGGTCCCAATCCCCGTCCTCGCCCACCCAATCGCACACCACCACCCCCGTGCTCCCGTCTCCACGGCTTGCGTCACCGTGATGCTTCATGCACAGGTACTCTACAATCGACGGGTTGAGCCTTGCAGCAATCTTCTCGGGCCAGCACGCCTTCTTCCAGAAATTGCTCGCGCTCAGGAAGTTCAAGTATAGCGGGCCTGGAGGCACAGGGTGCACCGCATCCGTCGTGATGCCGGGGATCGGGCAAACGCACTCGGCTGCACGAGCCAGGTGCTCCTCGGCATACTTGGTCTTGACCTGCATCTTGTCCGGCTCCAGCACCTCGCAGAAGTCTTGCACGCGCACCGTGCCATGTGTATCATCCGGCGTGTTGTAGGCCCAATCCTCTGCATCCAGCCCCCAGCCCGTGCCGTTGTGTTCAGCCTTGAGTCTATCATCGATGGCAAAGCGGCGCAGCAGCACCAGCTTGCCGCGCACCTCGCCCAGCCTGGGAATGCGCGGCTCTGTATACCACCAGCTGGGCTCTTCATTCGCGTAGTGGTCGTGAAGAATCATGCTGAGCTGCTGATCCGTCGCGTGACCAGTGCCCTCACGCTTGAGGCTTACGATGACCGTCTCGGACGGATTGCGCTGGAGAAAGTCGTGAATGTCGCCAACGAGGCCACGCAAATGCTTGGATCCGGTCAGGGAGATGGGAAAGGCGCCGTGCACGAGGGTGAGTCCATCTTTGGACGCATCATCGGGGTGATCCGGCTGCACGCGGATGTCAAAGAAGCGCACGCCGTTCTCGAGCTGCACCCCGGACGACACGGCTTGGCAGCGCACAGAAGGCAGAGCTCGGTGGCATGTGGGCGTGTTGTGTGTACCAGGGATCGAGAGGCCAGACAGCGGGGTGGCATCACTCAGCTCGCGCATCCAGCATTGCAGGTTCGCCGACGAGTAAACAGCGAGAAAGCTATCCTTGGTGAAGAAAATGCCCGTGAATTGATGCTTCGGGTCGGGCACTAGGGGCGTGAATGTCTTGGATGCGTGACCATGCGAGGGCGTGTCGATGCGGTAGCGCTGGCCGTCAGCCTCGAACGTCAGGCGCAGCGTATCGCCCACTTCGCGTTCCGACGCCTCGATATCGGTTGTGCGGCTGTGCGAGGGCTCGAGACGAAGGTTCACATCTGCAGACACAGGTCAGTATGCAGCGTCAGGCTTCAATGGCACCCTGAGTTCACCTTGACGAGTGAAGTTCTCGGCGCTCTCAGCAAGTTTCTTGGACGACGGCGAGACAAGAGTGGCTTTCAGCGTTCCCAGGCATCTGGTCGTCTTGGTCCCAGGGGCCTCATAGCGCTCGACGAGCTTCAAGTCGAGGGGAGTCGAGGTCAGGTTTCGGATGGTTAGCGGTGGAGCCATGGCTTGTCGGCGCCGTGAGAACTGCGGCTAAACTGGCCGACCCCTGGGGCTCAATCGCGCTACGGCCTGGAAGTTGCTGTCGAGGCTTGCGGTGCGACAACTAGAGCTCAGGCGAGAGCGAGACGAGGGAATCTCAAATCCGTCTCTTTGTCTGCAGGTACATGGTTGTTGATGTGTTGGAGAGGGGTTGTCACCCGCCTTCCGCCCAATCGCCGGCGCCGCTCCTGTGCTCAGCCCGACCCCAAACGCCGCCGCTCATTTCCGAATTGCGTCGCAGTCGATTAATTGCTACGCTATCAAGCCTTCTTCGTCAAAGATCCCATCGCCCAATGGCTTCCACATGCACACTTGTTCTGTCCACCCATCCAATCCATGTCCTCCATTTCGCCGCCACACCTGACACACCTCCTCCGCCCGCTCTCCTTTCTGCTTATTACCACCTTCCGCAGAACGTCAACCGTGTTCTTCTCGAGATACTCTTTCTCCCTCTTGTCTTCGCTCAGCCCCAGCCATCTTAGATCCCAGTACATCACCTTGGCCGGGTCCACCGTGTCGAGCAGTTTATCCATGCCATGAGTAAGCAGCCGCGTAACCACAGGCATGAGCACGTCGGGGATTTCCGCGCTGATGAGCATCTCTCGTTCCGTTGCCCTGCGTCGCTCGTCCGTGTACTGTGCCCTCGTGTAACAAAGACGCACTTGGTTGTCTACTTCGAGCACAAGCGCCGCCATGTGAGGCGGATGCACTGGAGAGCTGACCATAGCCGCCAACAAGCCGCTGAACACAGAGCGGTGGATCACTGTTGGTGCATTCTTGTTGTGCCATTGGCTGATGGACAGGAGCAGCTGCAGGGGTTGCCGGGTGATTCGAAATACTGATCGAGAGAAGCTGCATAGCAAGAGGAACAATCCTGGCGAGCACCTTTCCTGCACTACAAGCTTCGTCAGTGAACGCACGCACCAGAACTGTCGCCGAGAACTTACGCTTCTTCTGCACGAATCCCCTGTCGGCTTCGTGTTTCTTGCATTCTTGCGACAGTTCGATGAGGTCGTTCATCATGTACACCATGAGATCCATCATCCACCTGAGCAGGCCACTGACAGACTTCGCGGTTTCTTGCGGCAATTATCCGTTAGTACCATGGCGGCCTTTGAGGCGAAACAGAAGCGAGACATACCCATCGTGAAAGATTCCGGCCCGCCGCCTCGAGCGTGGTTCGTCGGTATGCTGAGGAGGAATGAAGTGAAGCGAAGATTAAGAGTTATCCAAGCAAGCTTGCTGCTCAAGTTCCGCGAGCCGTTGGGAGTCATACCCAGAAGATTCTGAGTGCTGAGACATCCACGGAGAACGTTGTTGCGGAAGATTTGTTCGTATGCCTTTTGAGATGTGTCTTCGGGTGGATAATCGGCCAAGACATTCATACAATGGTGAGTTCCCCTCAAGAACAAACGTTTCAAGTCTTGTACAAGTTAGTAAAGGTGGATCTGAAGTCGACCTTAGACTTACTATCATCCATATCTGACGGCATGATTGCGAAGAGATCGTCTCCAGGCATATACTGCAACGAAGCAGAACTGTATTGTAGAACCAACGCTGCGATAGCTGCATGTATTTTCGCTATTGCCTGTGAGTAACACGCTCTCTATCTCGGATGGTTCGTACTTACGATCACTGTCCCCACCATTCAGCGAGCCAAGATTGAACTCCATGTTCTTCAACGTAATAGTACCGTCCGGCTGCAGTAGTGCCAACATGCAGGCGCTCGGCGACAGGACCGTGTGAAGCGCTTGATAGGTGTTAGCTATGAGACCACAAAGATTTACCAGGAAACGCGTACCAGGGTCGCTCATTGAGAACGAGAAGCCAGCTTGTGGCAAAGAAGATACTTTATTCTCATTCAAATCCGCCGTAATGATGTCCATTGTATACCGGTCTCTAAATTCCACGCCGCCGTTGCTCTGGTAAAGGGCGAACTTCGTGTGAAAGTCAAGACTGAAGAGTCCCAACGTAGCGCTGCCTAACACAACATCCGGTAACCGTTTGAGGTTCATTTTTTGCTTGAAAAGGGTGAATAAAGTGCCCAAATAACATCAGGATAGAACTTACGCGTTGTCCAGCGGATCCTGGAGCTTTCTTTTTGGCAGTTAATTGCTCAAACCCAGAGTGTAGAGCGTAAGATGAGCTATGCAGCTCCCACCGAGATATGATACTAAATGGTGGTTGTTGAGCGTGGGTCTGGTCCATCAGTGAAGGGACAGGTGCTGGCGTGTGACAGAAAATGGCCATGACAGTAGGGTGCGAAGGGGACGGCCCTGGGTCGGGGCCGGTGGGAACGAAAGAAAGGTGAGTAAGCTTGGCAGGGAAGGATAATTTCTGGCTAGATCCGAGCGTAGCGTCACTGGCATCGAAATTGGTACCAAGTGGAGAGCAGTCATCCTCTGCTTTCAGTGGTGAGATTTCGAATGCTGGAGAAGCACTCTTGCCAGGCTGAGCATTCCAGTTGATCTTGACGCGGTAGACGAGGATCGACCCTGCAACGGTATGGGTGGCAAGGAGCAGTGATTGTTCTAATCAGTTAGCTCGGTGATGGTGCTGAAGGAGAATACTCCTACCTGAGTCTGAGGTGAAAGAGGCATGAGTAAACGCATCTTTACCAGAATTGGATGCTTCGACTTCTGCGGTTGCCTCGTACCATTGCTGATCGGGCTGCTGGAACAGTAACCGAATTGTGCCTCCGCGCGTAAAACAAATGAATGCACCTAGGGACATGCGCGGATGAACAGGATTATGGGGCTCTTTCCATGGATGGCTGGTCATCCGATATTGCCATTTGTCTTCGTTACGATCGCCTGACCAGATCATGTGGTACTGATAAAGTCAGCAATGCGCCCAGGGCCAGGGAGGCAGAACAGACGGCGAGCAGAAACATGCGTCCGAGCACGAGTAAAAGCAGTTTTAAGCTCATGCGTCATTGGACCAATGGGCGTCTGCGTGTATCACGTACCTTGACTTGCTGCGGGGCAACAGGCAGCCAATGCAAGCCAACAAGAGCGTTAGACTCGCTCTCGTGGTCCGAGAAGGGTTCTCGGGAGAGCTTCATTCTGTCCGCGGCTTGGGCTGCTGTGTAGACAAGGATGCGTCCGGCGGCGTCCACAACGGCGAGATCAACACCGAGGTGGCCCCAGGAGACATGGACGAGCGGGAACTCTTCATGGACAGAAGGAATGTGGAGCGGAGCCTCGTCTCCCAAGATCCACCTGCCGTCAACGGGATTGCGCTGGAAAGCGCGCAGGTTGACACCACGGCCATCTCGGGTGATTGAAGCCACGCAGCCGCTCTTGGACCATGAGATTTTCCTGGATCCGGTCAGTGTGGAGTCGTGTTTCTGGCAAGCTACTGCGGGCTTACTGGCAGCAACCAGACTCGCCCAGCTCATCGAGACGTTGTGCAAGCCGCTTGAGAGGCGGTGTCTGTACGGCAATGGGAAGCTGCTCGGCCTCATTGAAAAGGTCCATGTACTGATCGTCGTCCATGATCAAAGGCATGCCGCGCGACAATTCGCGGGAGGGTGGGCTTGACGTGCAGGTGTTCAGTGATGTTCGGCACCGATCGTTGCCATAGCCGGCGCGGACAGAAGCGACCGTTGGGCACAAGGAACTGGCGGCAGGAGTGCAGAGCAAAGGCAGCTAAAGTCAAAAAAGCACGTGAACATGGGGCATCATGGACGGAAGGCTGTTGTACCTAGGCGGGCAGGGAGCCGGGGCCGTCTGACAGAGCGCCGGCGTTGACTAAGATGCAGCTAGCGGCTGCGCTAAGCCTGTTACGGACTGTTGTTCTTTTCGAACCACCGCGGGCTCGACATCACCGCGCGCGCAGCGGCCGCGGGCCCCCTGAGATGGCGGGCGCACTGCTGCGTCACGCGTGCAGGGGCGCCGCAGGCTCGCGGTGATGCGCTGCGATCAATTGCGCGGGGTGGCCTGCGACGCGTTCTGCAGGTAGATGCACACGGGCGCGGCCGATGAAAGCCAGCGACGGCTCGCCCACGGCCGCAATGCAGGCAAACCAAGCGATCCAGCCGGAGGCCAGGCTGGCAGCTTTGTGCTTTGCCGGCTGAAAGTCGCGCGAACAAGCACGGACGGGGCAAAATAAACACAGCGAGAACCAAGGCCGGCGTCACTGGTGCCGCCAAGCAACGCCCATCAGCTCACGCTTCGTTCCTCAAACCTCATCTCAACCCCATCCGCACCCGCGCCCTGGCTCTTGCCCCCGTCCCCTTCGCTGTGCTCTCCGCACACGCGCGTCGCAGCTGTCCGCCAGCCACTTTCACCGCCTCACCGGCCGGCGCCCCTCGCTCATGACATAGAAGGGCCCCGCCCGTCTCGTGCCTGCCGCATTCCCCTCCCACAACCGCGGCCGCCCCGTTCCTGCACAATGGCTTCGGACGCCTATTGTGCGGGCAGCTCGCGCGAGAGCTCGCCCTTGAGCTCGCCGCCCTCGTCGCCATGCCCTCCGTCTGACTACGGCTTTCCCTCTCCACCTCCCTCGCAGGACCCGTCCACCAAAGGTTCACCGCTCCCGGACGCCATGGAGCCCGCGCGATCCTGCGACGATGACGGCCCTCCGCGCAAGAAGAGACGCACCGCCGAACCGAAGCCGCGTGTCACTCGCTATTTGAACCTGCACGAGGATCTCATCGACGACACGGAACGCGACGCCCTGGATCTGCTGCTCAAGGTCCTGCATAAGAAGCGCAAGATTGTGATGATCGTGGGTGCAGGAATCTCGGTCGCAGCCGGTAGTAAGTCCCCCAGCTCCCCACGCCGCGTCGAACACCGCATTGAATCCTTGCAGTCCCCGACTTCCGCTCCTCCAAGGGACTTTTCAACACGCTCAAGCAACAGCACAATCTCAAATCCTCTGGCAAGGACCTGTTCGACGCTTCTGTATACAGGGATCCCGACACCACCGCGACGTTTCACGAAATGGTCCGGTCGCTGAAGCGTCAAGCCGAGGAGGCCAAGCCCACCGCGTTCCATCAACTCATTGCAACTCTCGCCGACGAAGGCAGATTACTGCGCCTGTATTCCCAGAACGTTGACGGCATCGAAACCAGGCTAAAACCGCTGGAATCCAAAATCCCGCTGCCGCAGAAGGGCCCTTGGCCGAAAACGGTCCTACTCCACGGAGGGCTGGAGAAGATGGTCTGTGCGAAATGCAACGACGTGACGGATTTCGAGCCCGAGCTTTTCCACGGCCCCATTCCACCCCCTTGCAAGACGTGTGAAGAGGCGGACCAAGTGCGCACTCAGCATGCGGGAAAGAGGAGCCATGGTATCGGATTGCTGCGGCCTCGCATGGTACTCTACAACGAAAACGGGCCCGATGACGAAGCCATAGGTTCCGTGACCACCGCAGATCTGAGAGCACGCCCTGATGCTGTCATTGTGGTCGGGACGACACTGAAGGTCCCCGGAGTGCGGCGCATTACTCGAGAGATGGTCAACACGGTGAGAGACCGCAAAGATGGCCTTACTGTTTGGATCAACAATGAGCCGGAGCCGAAGGGCGTGGACCTGGAGAACTGCTGGGACTTAGTAGTGCGCGGTCCGTGTGACGCTGTTGCCCGTCAAGCCGCTTTGCGCATCTGGAACGACAGGAGCGAGACCATGGCCAGAATCCTGTCTGAGGAGGAATACGAAGCTGCCAAGCAGAAGCCGAGCCCCGAGGTTCGCATCTTCAACTCTCCACGCAAGGACCGTGTCGAGCAGGTGAAGGGCATTCCCACTCCCGCGTCAAGCCCGAAGATCCAGCCGCAGGACTCATCGATTGGAGAAGAAATCACGGTCGTTTCCAGGCTAGCCACGCCGTCGAAGAAGGCTCCTGCGCAAAGCAAGGGCAAGGGTAAAAATCTGAACAACGTCCCTCTCGCGGAGCGGCCCAAGTCAAAATCTACAGGTGCGAAGGCGACGGCGCCCAAGAAGAAGGCGGCCCCGAAAAAGAAATCAAACGCACCCGCGAAGCCCAACGATAAAATTACCAATGTGTTCAACGTTTCTAAACCCGCAGCGCAAAACACGTCCGAAGGGAAGGCTAAGCCGCAAAGGCGCGGGAAGAAGATGGACGCTGTGAATGGCCCCATGGCACCGGTTTCACCGCAATCAGCCAAAAATAATACAGCGCCTCCTCACAGCGACCCACACACGCCCAAGGCCCTCAGTTTGGAGACGAAGCAGATAAAGCCGGAGGCCGACGCCGACGCTTCGGCTGGACCGAGACGGAGTCCCAACGCACCGACAGGGACCATCTCTCCAAGCGGCTACATTCCGAAAGATTTGGTGAAGCTCATGGACTGACTCGCAGACATTGTATGGCGACCAAGTGCCAATATCGGCTTGACGTCACGATGGAAACGCAAACGTGAAGGAGTTGAGTGATTTGGTTGTTTCGTTTCTGGTTTCAAAGGTCATAGAGGGAGGCGAGAGGAAGGGACTGGGGCGTAATTGCTGAAGACGAAGGAATCGATTCGTACGCACCAACGAACACACGGTTAATGGCCTATTGCATTTCCACGGCGTACTAGGGGAGGCGACAAAGGAAGGATCCAAATAAGGTCCTTGGAAGGCGGTGAAAATACGGGCTACGTATTCAGTTTTGCATCAACGGCGGATGGGGGGATGGGAAGGGGTTTCCGCGCCTCGCAAACGCTTTATGGCTTCTGCCTTCTCGTTTTTATACATATTTTTTCGCGGCTGCTCTGGCTCTGGATTCACATTTCTTCGATGATACCCGGGCATTCGGACATGGTCGGATCGGACTAGGTGCGATGTTGGGTGAAACGCGCAAAAGCATGAGCGTTATTGCGCGTTTCTTCTCTTTGGCTTTGGGTTTGCTTCTTCCGGACTGTTCATGCGTAAATTAGCTGCAGAGAAGGCGGTGCAGTGGGAAATGTATACAATATGGCGCGGATTTGGCTGACTGGACTAAGATTCCGCAACGCGGTTTGGGGGCGTTTTCATTCTACAAGGCGTTACAATAGGCTGTACATAATATGTGAAAGGCACGAGGAGCAAGGCGAGCTAACAATTCAGATCGCCGATGATATACCGCTATCATTCCTTGGCAAGAGGGCTCTATCCGACACGAAATTGGCAGAGCCGAAATCTGGCAAGCGCTATGAACGTGCGATGATATGGGCATGGACGTCATGGAATACCGAGTGAGCAGAGAGATAGGTGACTTAGATCCCGCCCGTTTTGCGCGCTTGTGGCGTCGAACGGTGACTCCTGTCCGCGGCGCCGAAGATTTTGCTTGCTTCCTACACGCGCGCCCAACCAAACTTGTACAAAGAGGAAGGAAGAAGCGCAAGGACCCGGCTCGCTCTCTCCACCGACACTCTTTTGGGCTCATCCGATTGCTCTCCACTCGCTCTGTATCCAGCACAGCCTTCGACATACCAGGCTCGCCGATCCATCAAAATGCCAGAGTATCTAATCCGCTGCGTGCAGCAACATGAGAGCTTTCGCAAATCCGAGCTGGAGTCATTGGCAACCCTTGCCGGCGTCGAAATGAATTTCCTTTCCTATTCTGAAGATGTAGGTCAGCTTTGTTTATTGCGTATTTTCGCTCACATTTAATTTCGTCTTGCCAATGTTTCGTTTTGTGACATTTTTCTTCGTTCTTGCTCCATCTCAAGGCTATTATCGCTTCAGTCATAGCGAAGAGTACATTTGTCTCAGTCATACCATACAACAAATACTCATACCGTCCCTCTCAGACCCCCTTCGCCCTCGTCACTCTACCGTCCGACACGGCGGCCCGAGCCATAATACCTCGAAGCATCCTCACCATGGGCGTCTACGAGCTCTGGGGCAGCGGGACCGACTATCCCAGTCTGCACGCCTCGGTCACGTCTCGAACGTCGTCGCGGTGGGCGGACTATGCGCAGAGCTCGTTCCGCTTCTCGGTCGACACGTTCCAGGGCAAGCGCAGCAGCACGGCGCAGCGCGAGCTGATCAACGAGTTCCGCTACCTGAAGTTCGCGGGGCCCATCCGCATGAAGGACGCGGAGCTGCATCTCTGCATCTTCGAGGAGTACGAGCAGTTCGCGCCCGAGCCCAAGCGCGTCTTCCTCGGCCGCTGGGTCGCCGACGGAGGGCGCAGGGCCGTCGTCACGTACGACCTCAAGAAGCGCCGCTACATCAGCACCACGTCCATGGATGCTGAGCTGGCCCTCGTCACCGCTAACATGGCCATGGCGGCTCCTGGTAAGATCTTCTTCGATCCCTTTGTCGGCACGGGCAGCTTCAGCGTTGCGGCTGCGCATTTTGGCGCTGTGACGGTGGGGAGCGACATCGATGGGAGGAGCATTAGGGGGAAGGGAGAGGGAAAGGGGGTGATTGCCAATTTCAGGCAGTATGGGCTGACGGGAAGATTCCTTGACAACTTTGTGAGCGACCTCACAAACACACCATTGACGAGAGGGCGGTGGCTGGATGGCCTTTTGTGCGATCCCCCCTATGGGGTAAGAGAGGGGCTGAAGGTGCTGGGCAGGAAGGACGGAAGTGGGCAGGAGGCGGTGATGATTGACGGGGAGTGGGCGCATCTGTGAGTCTCTCCCGGAACATGCGGAGTCTTGTGCACGTGCTGACCCATGGTCGTTAGGCGCGAGGGATACATTCCTCCGAAAAAGCCATATAGCTTCGAGGCCATGCTTGACGACATCATGGAGTTCTCGGCGGATATGCTGGTTGACGAGGGAAGACTGTCGATGTGGATGCCGACGGCAAACGATGAGGATGTGGAAATTGCAATCCCCTCGCACCCCTGCTTACAGCTCGTCAGCGTCTGCGTCCAGCCGTTCAATAAATGTAAGTCTCGCTTGCCTCAGCACAGTGGTGTATTGTATCCTAACAATCATCTTAGGGTCACGGAGGCTGCTCACTTACCGCCGTATCCCGGATACGCAGGTGGACAGGTCTGTATCTTGGACAAAGCGAACCAAAGAGCACGGCAGCCACGCCGATGAGCTGAACTCTTTCCGACGCAAGGTATGTTTTTTTCGTTAAACAATTCCATACAGATGTTAAGATATCCACGAATAGTACTTCCAAGGCTTCAAAGCACCCGAAGCTGAGGAATCGACACCACCAGCGACACAATCTCCGTCCGAGACGGCCGCTGCTTCTACAAAGGAGACGTCGGAGCTCCCATGACTGCCCTCATACCTCAGCACCATGGACGAGAGCGCAAGATAGGGAGAAGGGACTGAACGATCAATCTTAGCTCA
>RHKH01000015.1:122718-232951 GCA_009829795.1 Lasiodiplodia gonubiensis | reverse complement strand
TGAAAAAAAAAAAAAAAAAGAAATCAAAGCTTGGAGCGCATGTCTTGCCAATGAGAGGTATACTTTCTGGTCCGGGAGCCAGCGCGGTCTGGGCTCTCACCTGAGCTGCGCCGGGCCGTGTGGGGTTGGGATGGTGAGGCGGGGATGACGTCAACGCAAGGTACTCGAGTCGGGCCCGGTAGTCATCGTCATAGCCTGCTACGAATGAGACGAGAGATAAAATGATAAACATCTCACCCTCAGACATCCCCCTTACACAACAAACCAGCGCTTGCAACCTGTAATCCAACAACCTCACACCGCTTTTGCCTGAGACATCTTTCACAACATGTCTTCCAACAACACCAGCAACCCCGCCTCCAACCCTGGCCTCGTCTCTGGCCACGCCGAGTATGTCAAGGGCGCCGCAGAGGTATTCCAGGCCCCTTCGATTTCTTGAATTCCCACTAAATGGTTGGGTACAGAGCACCATCGGCTCCCTGACGGGCAGCAACGCGTGGCAGCAGTCGGGCGAGCAGGCCAAGGCGCACGCCGTCGACGCCATGAAGCAGGCCTCGGCAGACCGCAATCCGACCAGCAGCGGCTACGGCCGCGCCGAAGAGATCGCCGGCAAGGTCACGGGCTGCGAGGGCATGCGCGAGGAAGGTGCCGCGAGTTCCGAGAGGAAGCAATAGTGCGTCTTTGTGCTTGTGTACGATACGGTGTAGTTGATTATCACGGCATTAATGAACTGAGACTCCGTGTGGCTGGCCTGCTGAACAGTGATTCGACGTGGAAATTTGGTGCCGAGACCGTGGCTGGTGATGTTGTCGTTCTGCATTATTCTTCGTAATCCTACCGATAAAAACATACATGGATAAAACATATTACAACGTGACTTGAAAGAACGAGACGAGATCGAGAGCCGTGGGTATCCGTAAGCATATTTCCACCCATTCTGTCCATGCAAACCTTCCCGACGCCTTGAACGGAGACCAGATGAGATTGTTCCCGGTGCCTTGCCCATTTGCAATGTTCGACCGTCTCCTTGCTTGGTGGAACCCAATTGTCTCATGCCACTTACGCATTCGATTCCACCCCACTGTCCCTCTGTCCATCCAACCCGGGCCCATTCAAGCTCGTCATGCCTGCAGCCGCAGCACCGCCCTGCTCCAGATCCGGGTCTGGTCCGACGCGCTGCCTGTCATCCTTTGCACTACCCCAACCTTCGGTTCCGACGTAGCTGCCCATTCCCAGGCCGATGCAGAAAGCGCGGTCCCTGCTGCGGGCACCCCAGGCCCAGCCAGCGCCTTGGCGGATGGGCAGATGGTACCAGCGGAATGAGAACCAGGCGCAGACGATGCCGATCAGCGAGCCGACGATGAGGTCGAAGCCGTGGTGGCGGAAGTCGAAGAAGCGGGAGGCGGTGATGTAGATGGCGGCGCCCAGCGGCACCAGTGCGAGCACGAGCACCCACGTTGGCGGCGCGGCGGCTTGGTTGCGGATGGGGACGACTGCTGGGTTGCTGCCTTCGGTGTTGGTATCGAGCGAGGCGCTGGTGTTGGAGCGCTTGTTGCTGTTCTGACGGTGGAACGGAAGTGGGAATGACAGGCGATGCTCGCGCTCCAGAGCCGTATGGTCGGGGTTGGCCGAGTAGGGGCGCGGTGGGAGAAAGGGGATGGCGATGGCAAACTTGGAGCAGAGAAACAGGAAGAGGTAGAGGAGACCAGACCACGCAACTGCGAGCATCTAATGTCAGAGCGATAAAAAAAAAGTTACTGGCGAGAAGACTCACAAGAGGCATGGCCGCTGGGGAAACTCTTGAAGCCATCATTGAGGATGTCCATGTCAGTCTGTGAGCAGATCTCGGAAGTGACAAGCACCCAGCGAGGCGAGATATCCTGACCGTAGCCGCCCGTCGTGGCGCTTCGGAGCTTAGAAAGGTCGGGCTGGCAGCGGTCAAGCAGATCAGGGCGCGGCTTGCCGAAGAGAAGCTTCGAGCCCTGGGTAAGCATGAAGGCAGTCGCAAGGCTAAGTCCCAACCCCATCCAGCCAGCTAAAAAAGAGAAAAATCAGTACAGAGCAACAGGGAGGTAAGAGGTGGGCTGGCTACTGTTCCACTCCCAAAATTTGCGGCGCCATATCAGCGTCTTCGGGGTCGAAGGGTTGGCGGTTGGGCCGGGGACGAAAACCAAAGCCACGAAAAAGATGGCAACGGCGGGAACGACGAGGGCGACGACAACGAGCAACCAGGTGGGGATAGTCTCCGGGTCCGTGTGCGGAAAGGAAATGGAAAGGTCGAGCAAAGAAAACGGGCGGTGGTAGGGCTTGATGTCATTCCAGCCGGCGCCGACAGCTGCAATACCGCTGTGTGGGGAATGAGTGTTAGTGCGAAGGATGGAGAGTAGGGGAACGTACATGATAACGATCCAGTCGAAAACGTACGAAGCCACAAGGCGCTTCGAAGGCAGGCCGAGGGCGCTGATGTTGAGAGGCATGGCTGGGATGAGAGACTGGGTGTCGTTGGAGGAGGATGGGCTGTGATGGTTAGGGAGCGGCGGAATGCGCAGCCACGCCATGTGCCCAGGTAATCTTACGCTTCACCGGCGCGGTGCTGGAGGGCTTGGGAGGGCGCGCGCAGGGCCCGGGAAAGGGCCGTGAGACAGCAACCCCAGCGCAGTCGTGTTGGAAAGGCACGCGACACGGGAGGGAGGAGGCTTAGACGCAAATCGCTTGGCCCGCGTCAGACGTCGTCGTCGCGCCGCCAACCCGCGCCGCAGCCGCTCTCCGCCCGCGGCGTGTGGGGGAGCTGTTGCGCGTATTTCGCGAGCTTCTGAGCCAGTGCTCCAGGTGCCGGCGTGCTTCGCGCGCGCCTGAAGAGCGGAGCGTGCGGAGCCCACCCCTGCAGCGATCGCCGCGCCAAGCCTGGGCGGACCTAGCTTTCAGACACGCTCCGAAAAATAATTCCGCCAAGACACCACTGCTCCTGCAACCATCTCGCCATGGCCCAACTAACCATCGATCGCCTGCTCAACCTCGCCGCCGACGACCCCGCCGCCGTGCTCGCCCAGCTGCCCTCCCACCCGCAGCTGGCCGCCGCCCGCGACGCCCACGGCTACTCGCTCGCCCACGCCGCATGCTCCTACGCCCACTTCGACCTGCTGCGCGCCCTCGTCCGCACCTACAATGTGTCTCCCGACATCCGCGACGAGGACGACGAGACGCCGCTGTTCGCCGCCGAGTCCGTTGACGCCGCCCGCTGCCTGTGCGAAGAGCTTGGCGCCGACATCCACGCCCGCAACAGCGACGGCCAGACCGCCGAGGAGAAGATCGAGGCCGAGGCCGACTTTCCCCTGGTTGCCGCGTACCTGAGGAGTAGGATGAATGGCGATGCCTTTACCGCACGCCAGAATGGCGCTGACGCCCTGGCTCATCCGCCGCCGCTGCCCGATGGCATCAAGGTGAACGTTGGATCTATGTCGGCCGACGATGTGCCTGAGGATGTCGTCGACCCCGAATTTAGGCGAAAGATCGAGGAGCTGGCCGCGCGGGAGGACTACCAGAGTGAGGAGGCGCAGGCTGAACTGAGGCGTCTGGTCGAGGGTGCCATCGGTGGAATGAAGTCAGAAGCACAATCCCAAGCCAGGAACGTCAGGAGACGAGAGGAGTGATCTTTTGATATGCAGGAAAGCATAAGAGGAGGTATACCCTGGCTAAAGACCGTAGTAGGGGCCGTGATCGTACATAAATGGGGGATCGAAAAGAATCCACTCGTTGCCAAACGGCATAGTTAAAGCGACCTCGCTTCGCCAAAACCACGAATGAGTAATGCCACGACGAAGAATCAAAGTTACGAATGATCATTTGCCTTTGGTGCATTTTGCCGTCTCCCGCGCTACTTGCCATTCGTGCGCTCATGTCAGACGCTGACTATTTTACATAACCCATAAACGTATGCTAAAAACTGAGCATCCACAGGCAATCTTACTAAATATAATGTGAGCGTAGTCGTTGGCACACAGAACTAAACAGCGTCATGGACCTAAAGATAGTCTAACAAAGTCGCACAGCTCCAAGATGCAGATCTCGACGCTATGGTGCAAGAAATTGCAGACCCAATTAGCGATGGTCAAGCGTAAGCATGGATGGAAGGTAGTGCGGAGGGCGTTTGTCTTCATCTATGTTCCGAAACAAGACAGCAAACGCGGAAGCAGGTGATGAAAGCAGACTCGCCGAGCGAACGACCAGTACCACAAAAGTAGAGGTTAGATGATCCCGTAGCCCGACGAAGGGCTGAAACTTCTCTCTCCCACTTCTGATGATAGTGGAAGAAACAAGACGCAGATTCCTCCAAGACATTAATGACACAAAGGCACAAAGGCATATCCCGTCATCTGCCTTTGACTTCCTGCACCTTCCCTGGTGGGAGGCTGCTGCGCATTGGGCACGTGTGATGTCCTCGTCTGATGTTTCCATAGAAACATCTGGGTACATATGAAGCGGAGACGGCTCTCCAAGTCGCATTCGACTCTTCGCCGACCACCTCGCTCGACACGCACAAACCCACGGTCGCAGCATTGCCGGTCTTCTTTCTGAGAAGAACCAAATATCAAACCCTCCGTCCAGTAAGTCTGCGCCATAGCTGTGCATCTCTCAGGCTGCTGGCAAACACCCGAATGATTCTCCATGTTTGCATGCCGCCCTCTTTCCTAACCGCTCGCGGTTTAGATAAACCCTCGACTACTTACTACCATGTCCCAAGACAGCATCTACGGCGAGGACTTCTATGAGGAGAGCGGTCACTTCCACTACAAGCCGTACGACATCGTAGTCCCCACTATGGACTGGATCGCCGAGAGGTTCTACCGCGAGCGCGAGGAGTTTGAGAGCAACATGGCCAAGCTCAAGCAACTCATCCGGAAGACTCAGCACATGATCGATGACCTCGAAGTAAGTGAATTCTCTTCCCCTCTCTACTGCTCTCTTTCATGTCAGCCCCTCTTTAACCAGCACGGCAGGCCCACCACCAGGCTGACTCGTCCACCCACACCCTGCTCCGCCGCTACTACTCCCGCGCCTACCGCGCGCGCCTCTTCTACAGCATCCCCCCTCTGTCTCCCCACGACACCCGTGAGCCGCGCGTTCCCGCCGAGGCTGCGGACCTGCTCCACGCCTTCCCGCCGCTCGAGCCTGGCCGCAGCAACGCCGGCGCCGTCGAGGAGAGCATGCGCAAGGCCGACGAGAGCGCCATGCGCGCCCGCGCCGAGGTCGAGCACCTGGTCCGTTACGTCTTTGAGATGGAGCCGCGCATCATCACTCTCTGGCGCCTTGCCCGCGACGAGCATGATGAGAAGAAAGAAGAAGAGGACAAGCATTTCGTTGACTCGGCCTATGCCGCCTTGGATGCCCTAGCTGAAGACAAGAAGAAGCAACTGGAGGGAAAGGGCGGCGTTGGCTGGCAGGCCGAGCTTGTTGTCTGTGGACGTGGCAAGAAGCATGGGCTCAACGGTTCTGAGGGCAACACTGTCGAGAAGTAGGCGGGCTTCCCATATGGTGCCCGTCTTCTGATCCGTACACCGATCCCGGCAATTTCGAGCCGTTTTGAAGGGTCTACGAGTGCCGAGCCGGTGGGTGGAGTCTCAATAGGTTTTTTTTGGGTACGCCGTAACCCCCGGTTTTCTCGAAACGTTCGTTGGGAAAATGGGCATTACAGGGTTGATTCGCTCTCTGGTGGCTGCTTTGCGTAAGTTGACGCAGCATCTTCTTCTTCTTCAAATTGTAGAATATTGCCCAAACTGAGGAATCAATGAACCGCGCGTGAACCTTTTTGGTCGAAATGCCCGATAATATTTATTTATACGCTCGCCCTCCTCTGCCCTCGGTGTTGAAACTAGCACTAGCATCTTTCATCTTTTAGTGCAATAGTGGGGCGTCAGAAATTGGTCGGCCAAAATAGAGAACGTTGGGGAGGGCCCTGTTAAATTCCGGCACGCAAGCCGCTGGATGTTCCTGATAACCAGAGGTTGCAATGATCAACAAGTCTGATGTCCGGTGTGCTGTGAAGTGCTAAAAGTGTGCACTGACTTTCACGGCCTCCTGCATGCTTGAGGTAAGGCCCGCAGGAACCAAGCATCTCCGCCCTATAGCCACTCTTATCGAAGCTTATCCATCGGTCGAGTAACTCAACACCATCACTGATTAGTTGCTGGCGACGGATATCGTCCAGCATGTATGTTAACTGGAAAAGCGCTAAAGTTAGCGGAGGTCGAAGTGGATGTGGATGTGGGTCTGCAGGGCGGAGGTGATGGCGGTAGTTCAAATTTCACTGCGAGTCAAACATCCGTTCAGCAATCAATATCAGAAGGAGACACGTACACCGTCCTTCTGCATATTTCCGAACACCAGGAACCATGGTTTAACACTGCTAAACCCTTACCATAACCCCAACATCTGATCACCAGCAGAAGTTTTGCTTCGCTACTGCGTACACAAGTCCTTATATAAGATACCTTCCTCGCCCTAGTATTGAGCTTCGGTCGATCCGAGATAATCATCATGTCATCTTTCAAACCTTCAGACGACAAATCAGGCATGGAGCCTGCTGGTCAACCGGCATCGTACAGCGCGACATTCCAAGTTCCCAAACCATGCGCCAGTGAGACAAGCTTCTTCTCGATTCAGCAGCTGCTGAAGGAACAACAACTGCAGAAGGAAGAGCACAAAGTGTGCGCCAACGAGATGGAAGTCAACGACCACCAAAATCCTGGTAGTGGGAAAGACAACAACACGGAGAACCAAGGGCCTTGGGGCCCGATGGTGTCTGAATGCGGCGTCGATGGTGCGGCCGAGCAAGGCTCTGAGTGGAGCAAAGAGCCTTTAGCGAGAAGCCGCGTGCAGCAGCTCTCCAGCAGTCCCGTCTCCTCGAACACCGCGGGCGTCCAGGACGCCGAAGATACCGAAGGCGACGAGTCCCTTGGCTTCGAAACCGGCCAATCCGACGACAACGACGACACAGTCGAAGAAGAGTGGGACAACCTATCCCGGGCCTCGTCCTCGACCATGGCAGGTAGCTGCTGCGGCGAGATGCGGATGAGCTGGGACGAAGAAGCACTCGAGCGCCAGGAACAGCTTCGGCGCCAACAGGAGGAAGCGCAAGCTCAGCAAGCCGCCGCCGACGAGCGCGAAGCCTTGACCCGGCGGGTCGACGGCCATCGAAAGGCTGTCGAGGCGTTGAATGAAGCGTGTGGAGAGTACAACGAGATACTAATGAAGTTGATCCGCTGTCAGCAGGAGATCTGCCAAAAGGTGGAGAAGGTAGAAAATAAGATGGAGGAGCAGAGAGGCAGCTCGCTGAGCGAGGAGCTGAGGTTGTCCCGCTCCATCAGCAGGATCAACGACTACTTGGAGCCGTTTGAGCCTGGCAAGACTCTCAACACGAGTCTGGAAGAGGTCAGGAACCACCGCAACTTGCTGGAACACAAGAACAAGGCGGTTATGGATGGACTGCAAGCCCAGGCAGAGAAGACGGGCAGACTCATGGAATCTATGGTCAATCTCGACAACCAGGTCGCGGAGCAGGCGAACCGTATCGAGCAGCTCCAGCAAATGATGATGCATGAGATCAATGAATCCAACGGTCGGTGGGAGGCGCAGATTGCTGAGCAAGCATGTGTGGAGTACAAGATCGCTCTTCTGGAACAACAATGCGAGGTACTCCCTACAGACTCCAGTCTGAGTCTCCACCAGGAGTCTCTTCAACAACTTCGTCAAGCAAATAGTTCAACCGTGGAAACGTTGGGTGCGCTGGAGCGCCGTACCAACAAGCTGCAAACTAGCCATGTGGAGCTTGTGGATAAGCAGACGGCTTGCGAGAAGAAGACCAATGCCAAGATGCAGGAATTTCAGACATACATGTATGGCACGGCCAACACTCTTGACTCTCGCATCAACAAGCTAGAACAGCGCTGTGCGGCGTGGGCCCAAGAAGCCAAGGAGAACAAGATGCTGGAAGACAGAGTCCAGGCACTTTGCGACAGGGCCGAGCGTCTCGAAAGCGAAAATGAGGGGCTAAGGCGGCTCTTGAAGAAGCAGGTTAAGGCAGGTGAAACGGCGCAGCGCGGCATTGGCGGCAAGTTACAAGGCATCCAGAATGATGTGAAGGAAAGCAATTACTACCACTCCAAGCAGCTCCACGAGGCGGGAAACATCAATAGATTGATGTTCGGGCGAACAGACCGATAGAAGGGTGGCAATTTCGGATGACTGGATCCCTGTTGAACTGTCAAGAACTCATTTCGTAGAATTGCTGTAGTCGGAACCAAGTTGAGCATAGACACTAGGCTGAAAGGCGTTGGAAATGCAGTGTGCAGCGGGCGAAATGCAAGTCATGGGGAAAGGCGCGGGTTCCGTCGGCGTAGCGGTGGTGGTGGATGAGGCAGCGGCCGGACTTGAGACTTGCCCCACTTGCACCGTCATGACGTATGCGGGGCTGCGTCTAGCCAACGCATCCAGCAGACCGCGTCAACAATAGGCAGCAAGGCAAAGATAGGAAACGCATATAAACCAACCTCCAGCCCGCTCCCCTCAGCACACCACCTGCGCACAGACATCTCCACAGCTTCCCTACACACCGAACAACCGATCCGCCATGCCTCTCGTAGTCCCAGGCCTCAACTCCACCGGCGACAAGACCGAGGAGTGGAGCAACCACCTCATGGGCAAGAAGATCGGTGACACTTCAGACCACATTGTGAGTGATTCAAGCTCACCTCCATCACGCCACCTCATGCTGACGCAGCACCAGACCTTTGCGAAGAAGGACCTCCCTGAGAGCCACCGCATCGTCAAGGAAGGCGACGTCATGACGCTCGATCACAACCCAGACCGGTACGCTAGCCCGTACTACACACAACAATAACACATAAAAAGGCTGACACTGAGCTAGCCTGAACATCCACGTGGCCGACGACGGTACCGTCAAGAAGGTCACTCACGGCTAAATTGCCTCCCCTGTGTGGCCATTCTTTCCTTCTTCTTTGAACTTGTTTTTATTAGTTTGTTCTACGTTTCGCCACACACGGCCTCATACCCCATGCCTATCTTTGAGAATGCTATGTACGCTATGAACGAGTCCCCTTTCAGCGAGAGCTTCTTCTCTCGTGTCGAGATTTTAGACACCACGACATATTTAGCATGGAGCAAGAATGAGTAATCACATCATTGTTTCCCTGGCCCGCAAAGACATGATGCTTGAACGATGTTATTGAAGAGCTGTGCAGTGATCGAATATATATATATCTCTGCCATTTGCATACAAGGATGTTTCCGGGAATTGATTTGATTAAAGACACATGGACTTAGAATACAGACCAGCTGGTGTTCCTTCTCCGCCACCCAAGAGTGCGAGAGGGGGAAAAAATACCACCTCAATGCCCAACTATTAGAAAGACATAAGAGTCATAAAAATGACAGGGCAAGAAAAAAGGTCGAACCGCCATTCCTTCCTCGCTCTCTGAAGCTCGTGAGTTCGTGGTATCAGTTAGTTTCCCTGTCGGACCCAAATTTGAGTCTGACAGTAGGTAGTCATCATCCTCGTCAATCCAAACGCCAGTCATCGACTTATCCGAAAACGCCATCGCCAGTCCCGATGCAATCGCTTTCCTCCTCTCAAAACCTGGCGACCATGCTCCTGTGCATCTTCCTCAAGCTCACAACCACCGCACTGCGATGCTCAAACGCCAACACAATCGCACACCTCACATTCAACGCCGTCAACCACCTGCGCTGCGGCGCCTCCTCTCGGGCTGCCGCACCGCCCACGAGTGTGACCCAGTACAACAAACCCGTCATGTCACCCCAACACTCCGAGAACCCGCAATCGCTCTTTTTGATCGCCTCGACAAGCCTCTCTAACGACACAGCCTCAGGCGCCTCTCCTACCGAGCGCTCCGAAGCCGGGGTGGTGGATTTCGCTTCCAACGGCAGCGACGACAGCGGACGGCGGTGAACCAGGCTCTCGGCGTGCAGGATGGCTGCAAGCCGACATGCCTCGTAGCGCCAGTGCGCCTTTATTTCAATATCGGTCGACGGCTCGGGCAGCATCTCCGCAGCCGGCAGGCTGCGCGTGTAGTTGAGGATCTCGCGCTTGTACGACTCCGTGTCCCAGCTGCTCTGCTCCAGTGGGCTGTCGACCAAGTCGACGAGTTCCTTTACCTTGCTGATGAGCTCCAGCGTGCGCCTGTCGCACCGTCGGCTGCGCTCCAGCGTCGAGAAGCGCTTGCGCGGGCAGAACAGCGGCGACTCGGGGACGATCTGCCTGTCGCTGTAGACCGAAGGGCGAACTGTGTTGGCGTACTCGGTGAACATTAAATCAGGCGAGCCCTCGCGGAAGACGGCTGACGAGTATATCATCGCCGTCGCGACCGCCGCCAGTTCCCCCTGGAGGCCGAGGCGGTCTAGGCCGCCACGCTCGACGATAAGCTGACGCAGGCCGGTTTCGTGGAAAATGAGGCGGTCCGCGCTAGAGTTAACCAGTTCAGAGCAGAGGAGCTGAACTACGGTCATGATGGTGGTATCCTTGATTCTGTACCAGCGCTCGTTGAAGGCTTCTCTCAGAAGGTGAGCCACTTCCGTCTGGACCATCGTGGTGAGGGTAGTGGGCGCAAGTTTGCCTGCCATAGCATCCTGATGACTGGTGGCAATGGCAAGAGTGCTGAGGAACGATTCGCGCGACTGGATCATCTGCGGTAACCATGCACGCGCCATCCCCCGCGTGCCGAAATAGAGATGGCCTGGATACAGTCAGCAAGAGATTGCTTTTTTTACTAAAAAAAAAAAAGGCGCATACAGTAGTACTTGACTGCTGGCATATTGATGTTAGAGTTTGGTTGCGGAAGAGCCAGAAAGGGGTCGTGGGAAGAGAAAGGATTAGAGGGTGCCGGGGCAAAGGCCTCAAACGGTCCTATGACCTGGAAGGCGGAATGGAAAAGCGGATTTATCCACTGGTTCCCGCCTTGAGGTGGCTGGACAAGTATCTGTTCGGGCTGCTGCTGCTCGATGGGAGTGGTTGTTGGAGGGGTGTCGACGAAGGTCCTCTTCGGTCTCTTCGCCAGGCTCGACCGTTGAGATTCCGGGCTGCCGACATCGGTGCCTTGGTCGCTGTGCGGCGTGCTACCGGGCAATGAGGCGGATGATCTTGGGACACGATATCTCTGGAAAATGTCTAGGGCCTCCTCCCTCCCCATGAATTGCGGGTTGTCCGGATTGGCGTCGGCGGCGGAATCGGACCTCCTCAAGGTCGGCGTCCTCTTCTGAGCAGTGGTGACAGTGCTGCTGCTCTCTCCGCGCGTCGAAGCAGCTGGGGCAGGGGCAGCCGACGACTTCTTGGCTCGGGGCGGGAGGCGCTGGCGTCCCTCGACCACGCCAAACATGACATGCGAACGCACAGTACGCATCAATTCTGGATCCTTGAACTCCTCGGGGCGGGTTGCGGTAACAAACTTGAAGCTGTTGCCGGCGTCGTCGCTGGTGGGTGAGCGTGACGAGGTGCGGCTACTGGTGCGGCGGCGTGACGACGCAGCAGCTGAAGCCGGCGGCGCAGAAGGAGCAGTGCGCATGGCAAAGGGGTCTTACGAGGGATCAGTCACGGGGGTGTGGGAAAGCGTATGAAACACGGGCTCACCTGGCGAGCTCCAGGGAAAGGTCGACTGCGGCATGGTGGGGGTCGTGAATTGCAGGTCCATGGCGGGGTGGTGTTCGGCGGAGGTGGTGGGCTGCTGGATGGAGGGGTAGCTCTCGGAGGAGCACGCCATTGAGGTCTAACTTGCAGAGACGCGTGGTGGGAGGCACGCGGTGGTTCTGCTCATATTCCAGCGCAGTCTTGGCGGACGGATTGAGCCTCTGCGGGAGGGCCGGGCGATCAAACGTGGAAGCACAGGCGGAATGGGGAGGGATGTGCGGGGACGGCGTAGGGCAGGTGGCAAGAGTATGTATAAGAGCCAAGTACGCCCGTAGTCGGCGCCGCGGTGCCACAGATTGCGAGGCTGTGTGCAAGCTTAGTCTTGGGCGAGTCGGTGAAAGGGCGTGTAGAGGCTACGTCAAGCCTCAGCGGAAAGGCTACAGAAAGAGCGCTAGGGTGTGTTGACGGCTGCATATCGCAGGCTGTGCTGGGCCCGTGCTGAGCCCTATGCTCTGTGAAACCACACTTTCGCGCCCGCTCTACCACGCCCGCAAGGGAGCCCCCCCGCCTCGCTAGACGGCCTAAATTCGTGCCTAGCGCCTGTCAGCATCGCCCACATCTCTTGCATCGCCCGCTAGCCGTGCTGACGCCGCCTCTGACTGCCGCGAGCTCACGCGCCTTGGCCTGAGGCATTGCCCTGCATGTTTCTCGTCCGTACGTTGTCGCGGCGTCTGCCGTCAACACGCATCGTACGAGGGAAAAAGGGAAGATTCGGCTTCGCCGTCCCTGGGTCTCCGTCGGGGGGTACAAGTGCCGGATATGGCACCGTTCAGCACCCAATCGCTGCCATGGTGGGGGTCTTCATTTCCACTGGCACACATTTCGCGCCCGCCTTCGTCCGCGCGGATACATGGGTACGGACGTACCTTAGCCGCCAGAGCCACACGCTTCGTCCCTCCCCCCTGGCCTATTCCGTCATCCGCGATCCACCCGCGAGGCTTATCCACCTCGTGATCTGTGGCTAGCTGAGCATTCAACGGCCCCCCTGCCCTACCGCGCTCTAGAATCTCCGTGGCCGAGATCAGGGTCTGATGACAGTGACAAGTGGATCCATTCGATCATTTTTCCTTCGACCCCTCTACCGGTCGCGTCTACTATTAGCCAAATGTGAAGAAGTCGTCATTACTGCCGCCGTCGTGAGTCGATGCCTTGCCATCGCCATTCGTTACCGCGCTCGCGGGACTGTGGCTGCCCACGCTGCTGTTTGATAGGTCGATCCCGCCTATACCGATGCCAATATCCCCAACCCCGCCCTCTCCATTCCTCCCGTTGTTGCGCGAAATGCTGAGCCGTGATTCTTCAAACATGAAGCTTCCTGCTGCTGGCCTTTTGGTTCCACCCTCCGTCGGCGACTTGAGCTCTGCCATCTCCAGCGCTTCTCGCAGCGTCTCGCCCGTCTCGTCGAGCGCCATGAGGAATCGCGCAAGCTCCTTGCAGAGATCGTAGTCCTGCTCGAGCTTGGCCCGCTGGAGCAGCCGGATCAATTGGTGCGAGCTCGAACTAAGCTCCTCGAACGTGTGTAGCACGAGGAGGTAGCCGCCCGCTGTTTTCAAAGAACCCCGCTGCAGCGACTCCTCGAACAACTCTTGAGGCGGAGGCAGATGGGCGAACAGCGTGCGCCACGACCGTACTTCTGTCTTGCGGGTGCATTGGACGACAATGTCGAGGTACTGCGGGAACGACGAAAGAAAGGACAGCACACTTGGCAGAAGCGCCTGCTCCGGCGGTGGGGACGTGTCCACCTCGTCGTCCAACACGTCATGCAGCAAGATCTCCAGCGCATGCGGGAAGTAAAGGAGATGCTGGTAATGGTGTGACAGGTGCAACGCTGCGGGGGAGTTGTACTGCGCCAAGTGGTGTCGAAGTAGCGGCGGGAGGAAGAGGTGAGTCTAGATTGGTCAGCTTGCGTGCCGTGTGTAATGCATTGGGCACCGTCACTTACCCTTGTAGCAAAACGAAAGTAGGCAAAACTGATATCCCGCCTCTGCACCAATTCTGATTCAACGCCGAAAAGGATCCCCTTGTTCAACAAAGGTGACAGAGGATAGAAGTCAACAGGTATGCTGACTGTCGCCGGAAGCTCTCTGCCGAGCTCCATCGACGCCGATACTAAGACGTCCTGCGCATCGGTCCAGAGCTTCATGTCTTGTCCGTCAAAGTACCACAGGGAATCTCGCAAATCGTGCCCCTGGAGGCTATTGTTCGGTAGAGCCGCTGAGGGGCTAGGCGGCAGGTAGTCCTCGTCATCAGCAATCTTGAAGGATGGATGATCCCGCATAAGAGCGTAATACTCCACGTTCTGGGCTATGATGCGCATCTCGTATTTCAACATCCCATCCTCCGTGGTCGTCGGCTGCAAAAGGACGAGTTTGCCGTCAACCAGGAAGAGGATGGTGGCAACTGCAACGTCCTGCGAAGGATCGCCGTGATCTGGTTCTTGTTAGCACAGGAGCTGCTAAGCCTTTGAATCCACATGGGACTCACCGAGTTGGTCTTCAGGCAGGATCCAACTCAACGCGCGTACTCGTGGAGGCGCCCGGATGATGCCATGGAGGGCGATCTGTCCGACTTGCATGATCCTGACCGAGGAATTGGCGACGTTGATGATGTAGTGATAGAGGATGTTTTCGTATGTGTAGACCAACAAGGAGTCATCTCCCGATGGCGCAATCAAAACAATAGGTGCAGGAAGCTGCTCCTTGTGCATGATCTTGTTGTTGTCCAGCTCTTTCTCACGTGAATAGATACGGAGCTACCCCGGGATTAGTTAATGCCTGCGGGTGACGCGCAACATGCCTTACCTCATATGAACTGCCCGCCTCAACGGCGGCTATCAACACATGCTGGTGCCAACACATGCCGCCTCGGACTGCGAACTCGTTCTCCATCTCGGGCTCGTCAAACGTCTTCCATCTTCCACTGGTGATGCTGTAGTGTGCAAGTCCGCGACGGCCCGCCACCGCCACATAACGCCCGTCAGACGAGATCACCGCGCTCCGTATAGGCCACTGGTCGATGAGGTACGGAGCAGGAACCTGGACATGATGCCAAAGGGAGACTTCTGCGGAGATAGCTGTCAAATCCGGCATGTCATACCCACGGTAAATCATGAAGCCAGCATTTGTCTGGAGGAGAGATCTGGACACGTTCGCAGAGGAATAGCAACCGGCGACAGCACTCCTTGCCATCTCTAAGAGCCACAGTCGATTGTCATTGCGGCCAAGGAGGAGGATTTCGGAACCCCCGCCAATCCAGAACCCGTCGCGAACGCTCAGGAGCCATCTTTCCTCGTTGTTCTCGGACATGAAACGTGTCGACGTGAAGCTGCTTGCGCCCGGTTTGCCGTAGACACTCCACATCATCCACCCCTTCTCATACCCAGCAAAGAGACAGTATCCGTCCGGAGAGTATGTTAGGAAAGTCAGCCTTCCTGACGAGGCCGAGGTCAATCCGGTCTGCAACTTGTGTGACAAGGGGACGTGTCCGTCATAGTCTCGGGCTGTATACACATGTATCTCCCCGTTTTCACAGCCCACCGCGACCAGAGAGAAACGAGCATTGATCGCGGCCTTCACAGCGTAAGTATCCTCCGTCCCTGGCTCGTGGAAGCAGTAGCCTTTGAACAAAGCCTTCGGCGACTGGGCCTCCGCTGAACTCGATGGGAGCTTCTGGACTGCATAGGCCTTGCCGTCACTCATGACCCAAGCATAGAGATTCATTGGCCGGTCATTCACAATGTCGACCACGGTCGTTTTCTTGCTGAGCCAGGACATCTTGCTGAGCAACTCAGTGCTAGTCTGATTTCCATGGCTGTCCGGGGCCCATCGGATGCACTGGATGGCGGCGGGCTTCGCCGTGGCCACGACCAGCTCATCGTCGAGAGCGAGAGCCTTGGCAATTCCGGCGTCGACTCTTATGACCATGCGGAAGCGGACACTGACATCCTGGATGCCACCGCCTTCGCCCGGGCCTGCAAACCTGTCTCCGGTAGCATGAAGCCTGCTGCCAGAGATGCTCTGCCGGCGCGAATGGCCATGTGCATTAGGGTCGAAGTGTTGTCGGTAGACGCGGGAGTTGGGGTCGCTAGCGAGCGAGTAGGTGATGAGGTAGCCCAGGGCGGTCTGCACAACGAAAATGGCCGAGTCGGGGCGCAACAGGAGCGATACGTTGGGTCCGTAGGTTTTGAGGGAAGTGGGCGAGCGCAGTACTGAGGCCAGTACCGCTGTAGGCTACACCTCATGTCAGATGGCGTCGAGGCAGAGTGACTCGGCTGCTGCGGGCTCACCTTTGTCTGCCAAATAGTCAAGGTCGAGCGTGTAATAGTAGCAAACAACTGGCCACTGCGGGCGACGCGTAGGGCGATGATCTCGCCGTCGATATCTGCCTCCGCGTCGGTCCCTTGCAGGGTGCCGTTGGTTGCGGTCGACGTCTGCGGCGCGGAGCCGTTCGGCCCTTGCGTCACCGTGGCATCGTGTTCAGCGCTGTCATCGCGGGGCTTCTGCTGTGCAGCGCGGGCGTGATCGGGCTCGTGATGCCTCCCGTTGACTGCGGCGGAGGGCGCCTCGTTGTTGACACCGTCGTCGGAGGTTATGCGGCGCTCTGGCGGCAGTTGGCGCTGGCTGGTGGCGTAGACTCTGGGGCTCCCAATGGGCCAGAACATGGCTTTCTAGGTCGAGCAGTGCCGGCATTTGGGAAGCTCCATTTCACTTGGGGTGGCAGAGAGCTCGAGGGCCGGCGTGCAGCAAGCTCGGAGACGGGTGATGGAGTAAGGTGGCCGCCAGGATGATCGAGGATCCCGGGCCTGCGCGAGCGCGCGCACGAGCCCACGTCATTTATGTATGCACGCTAGGTAGACCTCCCACACCCTGCTCCACATTCTTCAGCACTACCGTCAGGCGTAATTATTCTCATTGTTCCAATCTATGATACAACGAATCGAAGCTGTCGTGTTAGCAATTTCCGTTCCGTTCCTTCGCGTACCGCCTTGCCTGGACGCACACCCAGCTCAACGCCATGCCCTTGACGAGGGCAACCCAGCGAATGAAACACTTTTTAATAAACAGCAAAATTAAAGAAGAGCCGTAAACCCATGCGGATGAAGAAGTCAAAACGGGAACGCCTTCAACGATGCCGTACCCACCTTGCACGAAAATCCTTACCGCAATCAATGACCGTTGCTCCAAGAAACACCAATCCAGCCTGTATCTTATACGCTGACATTGCCCGAGTCCTCGTCCACGATCGGGCCGTCTTCCCATCCTTCAAGAATCATGCCGTGGCCGAGATCGCCCTCGCCGAGCCGCAGGCCCTCGCACTCGCCTCGCTCGACGTATCCCTTGTCTTCGTTCATGTCGCGCCATATGCGCTGGAAGTACATGCGCAGCGTCCGCAGCCCGCGCAGGTAGCCCTTGTCCACGCCATCCGGGTCCGAAGGAGGGCACGGCACATCTGGAGGGAGCTCGTCCTCAGCCGTGACACAGTTGGCGAAGTCAACGATCTTCAACTTGATCTCTGACTTTGCCTTCTTCTCTTGCTCCAACGCAGGCCTACTATCATTGTCTTGCGATGAGCGGCGGCTTCTTGGAGGCGACGGGCCATTTTTTGAGTTGTCGCCACGATCATACAGCATCAGTAGACTGCTTGCGTAGAACCTGTATCCCGGCAACCGACGGATCATCCTTTCGAGCGTCGAGATCCTCTCCAGAATGATGGGAATGTGCTTGGTAGCACTCGTGTAGCCGTGGCCATCGAAGAAGAAGCGTGTGAGCGCATCCTGGAATTCCTTGCCAGCTTTGAGGTCGCGACCGAAGTACTTATCCTCGAAGACGTACGACTGCGTCTTAACGTTCCAGACTTGCATGCCGCAGACGCGCACGCCAAGCTCCCGCGACGTCGTCATCTGACACTTGCGCCTCTGCGAACGCTGCTTCTTCTCGTTTGCCTCAACACCATACTGGCGTGTTCCCATCTTCAGATCAAGCACGCAAGGCCGAGACATGCCTGCGGTAAGGTCCTCAAGCAGGATAAAATGCTGCACACGTTCATCTGGCTGAACTGCTTCCTTGGGGTTTGAGGGATCTTCCGCCGTTGGAGGCTTTGTCATGACTGGGGTGGCCACTGGAGCTGGAAGCATGGTACCAGAGCCGCCGCTTGGTACTGCGTGCCCATTCATCTGATCGGGCTGCACAGCATTGGTGTGCGAAGGGCGCTGGTCCGTGGCTGTCGGCTTTCTGTCTTCATCCATGGCGAAAACGTCATCCTCGCCATCTCCTCCATATCCATCCTCCTCATGGTACTCAAGGTTACCCCTACCCCCTTCGTCCATTTCGTTTGGCCTACGACGTAGACCGCCGCCCGAGTGTCGGCGTCGGGGCTGTCGTTGCTTAGATGCACCAGTCTCTTCGACAACGTCTTTTGCAGAATCGAGACCATTTAATTGGGGCAGAGAAGGAAATCTTTCCAATGACCTACTCTCCCCGGGAAGAAGCTGTTTCGAAAAGTGCCGTTCAGCCTCGGATCTCAAGACCTGTTTTCGTGGACTGTCGCCCTCATCAAGCATTGACTCCCGCCGTGTCGCGACATCTGCACTTCCTCTTCGAGTATGTGGACTACCAGCCGATACCCCGTTCGCACCGAGGCCGTGCTTTCTGCCAGGAAGGCTGTGATGATTGCGATCATGACGATAGTGGTGATGAATAGTCGGAGGGGTGAAAACCTCTTTGAGTACTTGCTCGCGGAGCCTCCGGTTCACGGTTGTGGCACCCCAGCTAGGATGGTGCTTTAACTCAGGCCGAGTAGGGCTCGTGCCAGCGGAGTGTTTTCCTGTATGATTGGTAGCATCCATACTTTGGTGTCGGCGATACTGTTGCGAAAGTAAGGAAGCATCGCCTGTGTGCGGTCTAGGGACTGTCGCTCGCGGCGGAAGGCGGAAGAGATTGTCCGGGATGATGTGCATGTTGTTCTCAAAGATGACTTGTGGGACAGCTGGCGTCATTTGCTGTGAATGGCTCACGAGTCTTGGCTGGTTGTCGGATGAGTTGCTAGTAAACTTGATCGGAGACTCAAGTCCGACTGAAGCCTTCTCGGATTGTTCCTTGATTTGAGAATCGATCTCTAATTTGATACCGTTATCTTGGTCCTTGGTGCCCTTTGTGGCCTTCCTTTTCTTAGGGGCCTTTCGGTAGGTCACATTGAGGACACCGATATACCTACAGTGTATGGTTAGCACATTCATAGCCAGATGCGGGGACAGCAGGGAAGTGGACGGAGACGTCTTTGCTGAGATTTCAGCTTAAAAGCCAAGAGTAGGTCAAGGGCATGGTCTTACCTCGGTAAGAAATCTAACAGCTCCGGATGATTACGTTCAACCGTCTCGTAGAACTCGTTCTCACGGTTGTTCAACTGCTTGCACACGGCCCGCCTCGAAAAGCGATAAACGGTAGAATGCCCACCGACCTGATGGTCGTAAGGTTTGAGCTCAACAGCGCCAAGTGGTGCCGTTGGTTGGTGATGACGATGGTGATGGTGATGATGCGGCTTCGGAGCCGAAGTGGTATCTTTCCTGTAAGAAACCTGTGTGGGCGTAGTGCCTAATTCCTCAGTTGCGCTATCGTACCCTTGCGTGGACTGAGCAGATTCGTCCCAAGACTCATACTCAGAGCCCAAGTCGGATGCAGTAACATCCGACTCAGACACGAAACCGTGGTGATCTGCCTCTGGCGACCGCGGTTGAGCCTTGAGGTCGCCATGAAGGTACTTTTGCTCGTCCTGCGTCTGCAAGGATATCTGGACTTCATCTGGAGTCGGGGTAGTCTCTTTGTCTCTCCAGCCCGCGGGGAAGCCTCTCGTGGAAGACCTCGACACGATTCTTTGCAGCGGAGATTCTTCCCGCACAGGGCTCAATTGCTCAGGAGTAGACTTTGTTGGTGTAAGTTGACGATGTGGGAAGTACAAGGCCGAAGAGATGTGTTCCCGCTCCGATTCCTCGTCCTCGTCGGAAGCGACGGCTTTGCCTTCCTGCGCAGCATCCGTGTTGCCAAAATAGTCACTCGCTTCTGTGCCTTGTGGGTCGGAGGTTTGTCTTGCACGTTGAGATTCAGCTGTCGACAACGCTTGGGAAAGTGGAGTTCCTCTCTGGCCACCAGGAGTGAGATGGTGAAAGTTCCTAATCTCCTCTAGAAGGCTCAATGGAATACCGTGAGACCTTATGGTGATGCTTCCGTCTTCCTCCCCAGCTCTTGTACGACCAGGGCTGCTGACCGGCTCAGACGGCAGTTGCGGTTTCCTTGGCGAGGTTGATGCGTCTGGGCGCCGATCTTCGCGGATCGGTGTGCCGGGAATATCGCTTGGTTGCTCGGCCGGAGGTATCCTCACGTCCATTTCAGTTGCTGGAGGAGGATCTTGGGGCGCAGCCTCCGCCAAACGGTCCTTTGCTCGCTCACCCCGCTTCTTTTGCTCCTGTGCCACTTCATTTTCCTTGAACAGGCCCAGGTAGTGGCTGGCTTTGCGACTGCGTGCAGCAACGGTGCTTGGCTCCGCTTTGGGAAGTGTGGCCTCAATCTTCTTATCGACGCGGGTGTTTGTCGTCTCCTTAACGTTCTGATGTGCCGACATGCTCAATGTTGGTTTCCCTTCTCGCCACGACCGATAACGTACTCTCTCGTCTGTATCAAATGTGTCCGGAGCAGATGAGGCCTCGGGAGGCGCATTGGTGCATTGGTGAGGCGAGTCAACAGCGATGGCGACGGGAGCAGGTGTGCTATCGTGCTTTGCTGGAGACTCGGTCCTGCTGCTACCCAGGATTTGCGTTATGAAATGGCCTTTGAGATGCTGGTGGGAGTTGTCATTGTGCAAATTAGTGCTGTCCCTGTGCCTCAGCTTGTGGTATTCGTCGGCGAAGGTGGAATGTTCCAGTGGCGACGAGGCATTGGCGGCGGATAAGAGGTGGTGGTGGTGCGCTTGACGGAGCAGCGGCGGATCGACCAGCTTCCGGATGGGCGAGATGTCGGCCATGGCGGGAGGTTGGTCCTGCTCTTGCGCGGGACTAGAGGAGGCGTCGGGTCGTGGCTGCAGGCTGGGGGATTCGGCGGGGCTGTCGGTGGCTATGTAGTTGGTCGCGAAGATGCTGTCGCGCTCCGACAGCTGGGGACCGGCGGTGGGATACAGCGACTCAAGCGAGAGCGGAGCGGTCCTGGAGCGGCCGGTCTGCGACAGCGTCTTTGGTGTCACCTTTGCACCGTCGTCGGGCGAGGGCGGCGACGAGGCATTGCGACGATCCTGAGAGACCCTGCTGGACCTCACCGGAGTGCTGGCTCGTGGGATATTATGCGGAACAGAAGGCACTGACATGAAAGAGCATCGGGAGGCTCCAGGGCGTGTCGAGGTTGTTGGTTGGGCGATAATGGCCGGGGAGGTCTTGGACCGAGAACCTCCAGGTCTTGCGGCGCTCCTTGCGCCGAGGCAACAGCCTGTTAACGCTTTGGCCAGGAAGCGGCCGAAGAACGGTTTGGGCGTTTGGTAACCGTATAGTGGCTCAGACCTTGCAGGCATGTAGCGGCGCGTCGAGTTTGAGGGAGGGCTGGGTGTGGACGTTTGAAGTCGATCAGCGACTCGCTCGTACCCCCCTGCCCGCCAGACGCAGACGCACGCCGCGCCTGTATAAAAGATATCCGGCCGCGCCGCTCCCAAGCCGCGGATGCGCTCGTTATACCTTAATCTTCTAGCACTTCTCAACAGACTAGCAGCTCGCGGCTGCACCATGATGGGCCTATCAACAATGCAGCGCAACCCACGTTTCTTCGAGAGCAAGGGCCCATGCCTCGGCGATCGCTCGTGTGCAAATCGTCATCGCCCACAACGCCAACCTCCGCGCGCCGGCTCCGGCTCAATGTGGCGTGTGGAGAGCATCCGCAGGAGGCGTGGTAGTGCGCGCCTGGCCCGGCGCGCGGGCTATGATATCTCAGATTCAATTGCTGCTGAGGGCGAGACAGCAATTTTGCTCCAATCGGCTACTATGCCCGGTCTAGCGCGACGGCGCCGCCTGGCGATTGGTGCGGCCGCGGGTCGGTCTCAACAGGGCTGATTGGCATCGCGAAACGAAACGAGTACTGATAAGTTGCTTTTTGGCGTGCAGCCGTCCACACCGCCGCTGCCTTATCAGGGTGCCGCATGTCTCGGAGGGCGCCACAGGCATATCTCCTGTCGTACCGGGAAACTTAGATTGGGCTTGGGCACGGTACCGGAGCCCCAGGACTTGCCATCCTGATCAATCTCACCCACGTGGACCGACTAGTTCGCTCCCACTGGATTTCGCAAGGACACGGGCAGACTCTAGCTTTGGCTGCGGAACGCCGACTGCATCCGGCCGAGGCGTGTATGATTTGCTAATGCTGTCAGACGACTCTAGCGGGATACATGACCCCCTTGCGCGCATTTGCCTACGTGGATGTGGGTAAGAGCTCGGGCCTGAGTAGCTACCAGTCTTGAGCAAGGGGAACGATGACGTTAGATGTTACGTGAGTGATGAGCTCCACTTTCCAGACTGCCCATCATGCAAGAGCAAAACAACAAAGCGTAATCGTACGACTTGATGCAAGTGCGGTCGTTGCATCGGCCACCCACCTGCTAGCTTACGGATAGCGACGGCAGAGGTATGCTGATTTGCTAACTGTCCTTACACAGACAAGACGTGCATAGAGATGCCCAATCAGGCCCCAGGTCAGTCTGATCACCTTACTAGCGCGAAGCACTGGCCCCAATAATTTACCAACAACGCAGTGCGCATGCGCACATCCGTCTTGCGTTGCCTCGTTATCAATTCGCCTGATACTTGACTACTGTGTACAGAGACCTCGAGGCGAGTTTTCCCTGGATAGTATCCACAACCCTCATGTCGATGTCAACCCAAGTGCATCTCCAGCAGATTTCCACCCTCCTTGTCACTTGCGAGGAACCCGAGAGTAAGCGGAATTCAGGTACCACCGGAGGCCATGCAATGTCTGAATAGAACTTCCATGTAGCCGGCAATTACTTCGTTAAGCAGGAGCTATAGCACGCCGTCTTCCCGTAGCTCCAGTTGATGAGTTTCCTTTTAGACTGACCTCCTGCAAAACTGAACGGCCACCTTAATTGTGAGCGCGTAGAACTAATAAGCTAGAGACAGGTTCCTCGAGGATCTCCGGTATCGGCCGATAGGGCTGACTGTGAGCCGGAGGACCGAAGGACCGAAGCACCCCGCATCAGGGTACGAAAGAGGGACGCTAAGCCAAGCGAACGGACTGTGACACAGTCATCATACCGGAAGACCTCTATTAAGTGTTGCCCAGTGAGCGACTGCCATTCTAACTGTCATCTTACATTCCTCGATCCAAGATTCGTTCAAGCTTCTCATCCATCCGTGTTTCTATCCATTCGTGTCCGTTCATATACATATATTCTGTCCTTTCAATATCGAGACCCGTCGATTTCAGTCACACCATTCAATTTCGCCGCTTGATATCAAAAAATGCCCAAGTTTTACCCCTCCCTCTCCAGCGATCTGGCTGAATGGCTTCTTGCACAACCGCTGTTCTTCGTCGCCAGCGCCCCGACCGCAGGTGCTCACGTCAACGTATCTCCCAAGGGCCTCCCATCTCACTCGCTCGCCATAATCAACCAGAACCAGGTCGCCTATCTAGACGCCACAGGCTCTGGCTGTGAGACAATCTCGCACATCTACGAGAATGGCCGCGTCACGCTTATGGCTTGCAGTTTCGGCACCTCGCCACGCATCATGCGGCTCTTCTGCACGGGCCGCGTCGTCGAGACGAACAGCCGTCAGTTCGACAAGTGGGTGGCCAAGACCGGCATCAAGGAGGGCATCAAGGCGTGCAGAGCCGTCATAGTTCTTGATGTTTTCAAAGTAAGTCTCACTGCCCTTGCGTTTCCCACCCTCTCCCATGACTCACCACATGGTATCCCAGGTTCAAACGTCGTGTGGTTACGGTGTCCCCGTCCTGTCGCCCAAGGGCTCTCCGCGGGAGCGCGAGGAAGATGACGTCGAGTCCGACGCCGCAGCCAAGTACTGGGAGGACCGCGACACCATGTCCTATTGGGCAACCAAGATGCTCGCCAAGGACGGCGCTATTCAGGGCTACCAGCGCCAGAACAACAGCTACAGTCTGGACGGGTGTCCCGGTTTGAAGTCTGCGCGCAAGTCTTGCGGCGAAATCTTGCTACTGGGGGACGTGAGGGCACGTGCTCGGCGGATGGTAGTGGGAGAGTGGGACGCGGTGGTGCTGGGTGCGGTGTTGATGTTGCTGGGCATCGCAATGGCGAGGGCAGCAGGGCTGGTGGACATCACTGTAAACATGTAAAATATTGTTGGGGAAGAATGCATCGCTACATTCAGCCGAAAACGTGACAACGTTTGTTTTCACAGTTGGGAAGGGGCAGCGAGATGGCTTTTGAATGGAGAAGGTGCGACACCCCTTCCCTATCCATACTACCTCTCCCACAAAACTACACCAAATTGCTTCGGGGCCTATGAACGTCAACCTTGCTCCTACAACTTCTACAGCCAAGGGATATAATGACTCTGAACAAGCCATTTCTCCACTCAACCTTCAGTCCGATTCTCAAGACGATGGGTGAAGTGGCAGAAGATATCTCGGCAACCTCTTGTCCATCCTCCATGGAAACACCCAGCAGCCCCAAAATAGTAGTTGTCACTGACATTGGGGCTTTGTGAGTACGAGTTGTCTCCTGCAGAAGCCTCTCGCCTTGCATCCACGCGAAGCTAGGAGACCACCTTTTAGGCAAGCACCATTTAGTATTGCACACAAGTTTGGGATAGTTCAAGCTCTTGTCCGAATGCGTTTACACAAATTTCCTGTATTTATGTCCAAATGAACAACTTAGCTACCCGTCCTCCGTCGCAACATTATGGTAGCCGACCATGTATGTTATCGTGCTGCCTTTTTAGTTACCTTCATCGGCCGTACTTAGGTATCCTGTCCACGAGCCTTGAGAGATTCCAGCTCTAATGCCTTGTTCGTACCAGCACCTTCAGAGTGCATCAACAGATAAAAATAAAAACAAATGAATACCATTTTCAGGGGAAGATATCTATGAAACACTCGAAAGTGGATCGTGAAACACATCCACCTCAATCAAGTCAAGCGTGGTCGCGTCTACAGTCCCCTCTCGCAGCCGATGGCTAGCGTGAAGAATAGTAAGGCCCCAGGCGTAACATGCCTCAGCTCTTTTACAAAGAAAAAAACATACATATAGGTATCTGAAGCTATCGTCCGGACGTGTATGTAGAATTTTTAATTCGATATTCTCGACCGGATGATAGCCTCAGCTACCCATGACATGAATAAAAGGCAAATCCACGCTAGTCGTCGGCTGCGAGAGGGGATTGTATGGTCCCGGCGTGCATGTGTATCTGAGCTAACCTTTGCGGCCTCCCGCGCATCTAAAACCACCGATCCCCTCAGCTTTATCGTGCACGGGTGAAACCCTACCCCATTTATCCGTAGCTTGTACTAGGGCTTCTAGCCCCACCTGAGGAACCCCGCTCTGCTGTGAGATGGATCGACTCCTTGCCGGTTACCGACCGGAAGTCACTGATGAGTGCGGAGGCAGGTAAGTAGATCTTCATGAAGGCAAGCAGTTGGCAGAGTTCTCAAGAAATCTAATGAGAGGAAAAATGAAGAATCATATATCCAAAATACACATTTCGTTGTTGTTTCCTGCTTGTAAAACTGCTGGCTCCTCTTCTCTCAAGCCTGGTCATATTTTTTTTCCCCGTTGTCCCTACCCGCCCATGACTAGCCCAAAAATCTCCATCGATTGTACCAACAAAAGCCATAATAAGGCACCACCCAAGAAAATCGAACGCCGTAAACCCAATGCTTGTATCCCTGCGTTGGCATATACAAACCCACCTCCACAAGTCTGTTGAAAAGCAATCCTTCCTGATCAAAACGCCGTGCTGATGCTATTAGGGCGGACAGTGCGTCCCCCACATCTTCCAGGCCAAAGTATATACAAGGCGTAGGAAGGCGCAGGTCCACGGCTGTTCGCTTTGCTCGTGCAAGTATGCTCTTATAGATAGCGACCAGCCGATGGAACGAAAAACATGGAAATCCCGGGGAGGGAAAAGGTTAGAGCGAGTAGTCCAATGAGAATACTCGCACTGTTTTTTGATAGGGTATTAAGCAGGCCGTGCTGCAGTCTCGGAAGATTAGACTTGTTCCACGAAGCTCGAAACTCGCGAATCTGCCTCAGAGGGCCTTCTCTTTTTCTGGAGCTTCTTGGGGGGTTGCTGAGCTCTCAACGCTTCCTCTGTAGGACCAACAGGGAAGGTGCCGGGCCGCAGAATCTCGAACCCGGAGTTCACCTTGCGCAGAACCTGAGAGTCGTGGGTAGTGTAAGCTTGTGGCGTATCGTCATCAAAGTTGGGGCCACGCGGTTGGTAGGTTTCGAGGAGCGGCACGGCGTGCGCAGCCGTGTTCTCGGGGTGACTGTCGCGAGTAGGGCTGCTGACTGATTCCAGAGGAGCCATGAACGGATTGGCGCCTTGGGAAATGGGGGGAGTAGGCGGCGATGGAGGGCCGGATGTCGGGCCGGAAGGTGGTGAGGGCGGGCCGGAAGTAGGTGCAGAACGGCTGTAAGGCGCATCCAGAGTCATGCTGCTCCAATCCCCGCTGCGGCCAGTAGGGCGGTCAGGGCGCTCGCGGCGGACCAGAGAGCCGGTCTCGGCCACATGGGACATACGGTGGCTTTGAAGCAGGCGCAGATCGGTGCGAGGGTCACGAGAACGGGGGACAGCCACCATTGGAGCCTTACCCATGCTCGTGGACCCGACGGTGTCGTCGTCACTCGAACGATCCGGAGGATTGTTGTCACTGCTACCGCTGGACTTGCGAGAGGAACCATTGGAGCTGAAGTTATAGGCGTAAGGGTTGGCACTGGCAGAGGCTTCAAGTGAATGTTAGCTTTATCCAGTAATGTACGGTTGGCTTTCTTACCCGAGCGCTCATGCATGGCTTGGGCATCGTCTTCCTCGCCTTCTAGAGTATCCAAAGTAGCCGAGTGCCTCAACATGCTGGCCTGGCTGTAACGGGTGTAAGCCGTCGGCGGGGGGCGATGAGCGCGCGCACGCTGGCCGGAAGTAGTTGAGCTAGGCGAAGAATCGCGGCTATGGCTTGCGATTCTTTCAGCAGAAACAGCGCGATCGAAGCTGGAGGATGGAGGGCCGCGAGAAGACGGGCGGCTGGAGGGGCGGCTGGATGGGCCAGCTGTCGCAGGCCCTGGAATCTCCAAGGCACTTATGGGGCGGGAGTTGGAACCAGAAGCTTCGGGCTTGTCCTGGGCCGACTGGGTGGGGCTGCTGGGAACAGGTGTGTTTGTGCCAGAGATCCAGATGCCGTCAACCTCAATACCGCTCTGGATTGCACGAATACCGAATGGAATGTCGTCGCCAGACTTTCTCCTCGGGGCGGCGGCGGCTTCGACCATCTGAGGTTCTTGGTCGGCTCTTGCGCCCACGGGCTTCGTCAACTTCTTCAGCTTGCGGTTGGTGTGGAGCACTTTCAACCAGCCGATGAAGATGGTTAGGACCTGTACCGATTAGCCATGAGCACAGACGGTGACGCGCGGGAAGAAGTGTCGTACAATTGCGCATGCCAGCACCTGTCGTCGAAAAGTGTTAGCCGTCGGAAGGGACCTCGCAGACGGGTACGAGCATAGACTTACGAAGGTCATCTTCTGCCATAGCGCCCAGTCGACGAAAAAGACTTTGCCCATGTTGGCGGCGGCGTAGCGATAGCGACAGTGGAAGGGCTAAGTTGTCGGTGCCGCGGTGGAGGAGGAGGAGGGAAGAAGAGAAAACGAATGAAGCAACGAATGTAAGGCAGTGAAGGCGATGGAGCTCGAGTCTTGGCGACAATGGTGCGAGCAGGCGGTTTGCTTCTCTTAAGGCAAGAGCGTTCCGGAAGCCTCAACGTGGAGCACCCCCCGGCGTGGTTCGTATTGCGGCAGCTGGTGCTTGGCGGACGGGCTGGCCGATCCAGGAACAGGAAAGAGGAGGATTCTGAGGCTGACTGGGGGACGGAAGGGAAGCAGCAGCGGAAAAGAGGGAAAGCTGATGACGTGCGGCCGGCGACGTCTCACAGAAAACGAGAGCTGGAATTGTGAATTCGAGAGCCGCCAGGGCAGAGAAGGCGAATTAACGGTGGCACAGGGCAATGTTGGGATGTGTGTCGGCTGCCATGCTACCTGCAGAAGGCGTGCATGAAAACTACTCCGTCCGCCAGTCGGGAGGCCGGCGAGCACTTTATTGGATGCCGACACGGTGCCCAGGCGCTTCCTGGCCAGTCGCTCTTCACCCTGCCTACGAGCGGCTCAGACAGCTGGGCCAAGACGGCGCAGACCCAGCACAGGGCCAGTAGGCCGGTGGAGCACGACAAACACGGAAGCCCAGGGCCAGGATGGTGCAGCACCATCCAATACATGCGACAGCAGCCTGTCCCAATCGGGCGCGCGCAGCTGTGCCTGGCCCGCGAGCGAAGCTGCAAGCGCCGGCACCAGCGCTCGCGTCTCCGGGACGCCCCGCCATGCGGCGTGCGCCTCAGCGCCGCTTGCAGCGGTGACGGCGTGCGGGCTGCAGGCGCGGAGCCATGATGGCTAGCAGGCGTTGTGAAACATAGTCGTGGAACGTTTGGACGCCCGTGGCTTGTCGTGGCGCGCGGTCCCGATGCGATTGACACGTCCCGGGGCCCTGCTCTGCTGGAGTGCGCAACCGAGCCAATCATCCCGCCCCGCCGCCGTTTGATCTCCGCCAGCGAGGGCGGCACAGCGGGGGCCTCCTTGCGCGCGCGTCGTCGCCCTCGTTCCTTCATCTATTTTTCACCCGCGGATAAACAGCGTCCACCCGCACGCCTCCACGAGGACCGATGCGTGAAGATAATAATAGCTGGACGCTTATTCTGCATCATGTATGTAGATCTCGTATGCCCGCCGCTTCGAGCTTTTCTTCTACTCGCTTTCGCTTATGCTGCAGGTCAGCCGGCGTTGCCTTGGTCTCTCAGCCCACCGGCCGCTGACATGGCGACACATCTGCAGCTGGTGTTCTATTGCAGCCTTCTCTGCACCGAAGCCACCGAAAAGGCCATCAGCCCTCTGGACCCCGCTGCCTCAGTGCAACACGACCTCGCATTGACCCATCCGTATTAATCCCGACGCTGGCAAACAGATCGCGGCTCAAACGCACGGCTGCAGCGTGGCGACTCGTGCCAGAGAAGACCCTTGGTCGTGGAGTCCAGTCCAGGCCCGACAACCGTATTGTTCATCAGGCTGTGTCCGTTGACCACGTTGAGGCGGCGAGCCATGTGCAGCTGTAAATAGATCCCGAGTGCTGTCTCACCTCCACGCTTTCGTCCCATCTGGGATATAACATTCCCGCCTGCAGACTCAATCTTGCGACTCCACATTCTCCTCGACAAGCGGCTGCGATGCATGCCACAATGTGGCTTCAATCCTTCCATGGCTGACTTTAGCGATCACTCTCCTCGACCGCAGCAGGCGTGCACAAGCTCGAGGATGGCGTGCTGCTGTCTCTCCAAACAATTGGCGGCTGGGGCTTTTTCGGTGTCGATGCTTAACCGGTGGCGCGCGGAGGCGTGAGCTGCTGTGTGGAGAAATGCGCCATCAGCGCAGAGCATGCGTGCTTTTCGCGACCGACGCTGCTGGTGGGCGATGCCGGGTGCCCTCCAAACTTCTCGCAAGGCAGGCCGGATGGGGCCATGGTGGGATGGTTTTCACAAGCCGGAGGTCGCCATCGTACGAGAGGCCGACATGGTCCGGCGGAGGCACAGCGTCGCTCCGCTCCGCACTCGGCCGGCTCATAACTTGACCTTCCCCCGAGTACCGTCGGATATCGGCGCGATTTGACGGGAGCGTGCCTGCAACGCACGAAAGGATAGATTCAATCGCCAGGCAAATCAGATCTGTGCGGGTGGGCGCTGGACAGCGCATCGAGGCCAATAAGGCGGCACTTCCAGGCAGACTGGTGGGGTTACCTCTGCCAAGTAGTGCCAGCTCCTCGGCCCTCCTCTTGTCGATCAGTCCTTGCCTGCCGTGCCTGCCGCCCCCGGCAGCGACGGCTCCGGGATTTGCAAGGCCCGGACACATCAAAAGCAGTCGTGACGCTTGCTCCGCGCCCAGCTCTGCCCAGCGCTGCCCGAATCCTGATAATTGCGCTGACCACCGACACCCACACCTGCACTCCCCACGACTGCCAGCCTTTGGCTCACGATTGCATCCATACACCCAATTCCATCAGCAGCATGCCTATCCGCAACCCGTTCAGGAGAGGCCCCGGCGGGGTTGACGTCCATGACGAGAATCAGCGCCCGAGCGCCCGCGGCCGGAGCGAAGACACTGGTTTCCAGCGGGCGAAGACTACCGGATCGAAGCCTGTTGAGATTCTTGAAAAGGAGTACAAACTCAGCGGTGCGTGTCTCCTCCAGCCTCCTTTTCGGCGCCCTGTCTATGAGATCATGCGCGGCCGTCACCACCGACGACAGCAGCTAATACGTCACAGAGATCAACGATTCTGGCGTGTTCCTGCCGGTACGAGCACACAGTCCTCCCTGCGCTACGACCCCGAGTCAGGCGAATCGCGATAAGAAGACTGACAATCAATCCTCCAGCCCTCACCAACCGAAAAGAGCACTTTCTGGGGAGGCAAATCCCGCACTTCGACTTCGTCAAACCATCGCAGCGTTCTGAGCGACAATGAGCCTTTCAGTATTTCGCGCGAGTCTTTCGATTCGTACCGGCGATCCTTTGTGCGTTTCTCTGGCCGATAAGCTCCCGCCGCATTAAGCTTACAATGACCACCAGGATATTTCTGCCCGCGCTCCCGTCATCGAAAACCTGGATATCCGGCCTCGCCAAAGCCTCGACTCTCGCCGCCTTCCGCGCTCGTCCCTGAACGAGCGCCGCTTCGAACGGCCGATTTCCACAACCGAGGAAGACTTCGAGGATGTTGGCCTGAACGACGAGCCGCCGAAGCAAAAGAAGAAGGGCTTCTTCGCCAGGTTTGGTGACTCTTCGGAGAATCTCTCAAAGCCTGATAGCCGGCCAGCGTCCGGTCTCGGCTTCCACCTTGTTGGGGGAAGGAAGAGGGGCCAGAGCGGCCAAGGCGCCGAACTGAGTCCCATGCCGCGCTCCATGGATGGTATGCACCAGGTATCGGTTGAATCGAAATGAATGCGCGACGCTATGGATGAGACGTTTCTTTGGATGGTATATACATAAGGCTTCTTGGGTATGGGCTTGGCGTTTAATGGGAAGTCCCAGCGCGTTTGACGCAGCAGAGGAACACGGAGTCTCACGATCGTTTTGACTGGCTAAGGCAGGCCCCGTATGGCACCTCGACGGGATGATATACCATGTAATATATAATTACTGCCGAGTCTTGTACACAGGCATTCAATCAGTATTTGATCAAGTATCGAGCATGCTCATCCGTTAGTCCCCCTTTTTGGACCCTGAGATCTGGGACAACCCTGTCGGCGGGCTTATGCCGCAGGCCCACAGGCATCCGTCCGAAGATCCAGGCTAGCAGAGAAGGTACCGGTTCATGCTACAGCCACAGCGATTGAACATTAACATAGCGTGCCCGGCTTGGTCGGTCGCTTTGAGCCTATGTCTCTGTACCTACTACGAGCACTGGATGTTCCACGGTGATTTATTTCGTCATGGCGCTGCAGCGCGATCGGCTGGAAACGTCGGTGATTCTATTGCTAGGCCCGGGTCCATCCGGATCCTGGTGGGGGACTCGCGCGAGTCAGTTGACCTACTGCCGCCCGACACCGCCCATCAGACCGCTTTATCTGGCGCAAAAGATTCTCGAGTAGCAAAGACAATAGTCTTCTATATTTCGCAGCCAAAAAAAATCCTCTCCTCCCACCCCACGCGCAGCTATGGCAGGGATCAAGCGCAAACAGACCGAGGCGTCCGTCGCCGCCAAAGCTTCCGGCGACAAGAAACTCAAATACGTGAAGAAAGCCGACGTGAGGAAGGCTGCTGCAGCTACGCCTGTGAAGGAGGCGAAGAAGCCATCGAAGAAGCACACCAAGCGCGCGAAACCCGAGGAGGAGGAGGAAATTGTCGAGTCGGACACTACCGAGAGCGAGAATGGCTTCGCCGGCTTTTCCGCTAAGGACGGTGCCGAAGAGAGCGATGAAGATGTGAGCATGGCCAGCGGAAGCGACAGCGATGTGGAGATGGAGGACGAGGGCACTGCGGAGAAAGCGTCCAAGAAACCGGCGGCAGCAGCAGACAACGGTTCTGGTAGTATGTCTAGTCCTCGCACATTATGCGCGCCCAGAATACTGACGAAACTGCAGCGGGCAATTCGAGAGAGGCGCACCAGAAGCAGAAGCAACTCGCAAAGGAACGCAAGATGAACAAGCCGCTTGGCGACGAACTCCACCGGTCGAAGAAGATCTGGGAGCGCTTGAGGCTGAAGTCGCATGTCCCGAAGGACGAGCGCAAGAAGCTTGTCGCCGAGCTGTTCAGTATTATTACCGGAAGGGTCAAGGAATTCGTCTTCAAACATGATGCTACCCGCATCATCCAATGCGCTCTGAAGTATTCGACTCCGGAGCAGCGCAAGATGATTGGGACCGAATTGAAGGGCGAATACAAGGCTCTTGCGGAAAGCAGATACGCAAAGTTCCTGGTGGGCAAGATTCTTGTTGAAGGGTGAGTTTTATGATTTGTAGCTTGTGCCTTGGATTGTTTACTGACTCTATAAACAGTGACACTGAAACGCGCGAAATGATCGTCTCTGAGTTCTACGGATCAGTCAAGCGTCTGATCAACCACCCCGAAGCTTCTTGGATCGTGGACGACATCTACAGGGGCATGGCAACGAAGAAGCAGAAGGCAAGGCTTCTGCGGGAGTGGTATGGCACCGAATTTGCTGTCTTCAAGGCCGGCAAGAACGAGGATGTTCCTGAAGAGCTCTCTGAGATCCTCAAGGAGTCGCCGGAGAAGCGGAGACCCATCATGGACTACTGCCGCAACATGATCAACGCGCTCATTCAGAAGAAGATGACCGGTTTCACCATGCTTCATGATGCCATGCTTCAATATTTCCTCAATACCAAGCCTGGCAGCGAGGAAGCAACAGAATTCCTCGAGCTTATCAAGGGTGACGAGGAGGGCGATCTGCTCAAGAACTTGGCATTCACGAAGAACGGAGCTCGCGTTGCCTGCCTTGCTCTCGTTTACGGAACCGCAAAGGATAGGAAGAACCTTCTGAGGGTGTACAAGGAGAACATCGAAATCATGGCCTACGACCCCAATGCTCATCAGGTCCTCTTAACCGCCCTTGACGTTGTTGACGACACCGTTCTCACTACCAAGCTTATCTTCCCGGAACTTCTGTCTACGAATTCAAGCGTTGAGGTGCAACAGGAGAAGCTTTTGAACCTCGCTCTCGACAAAGTCGGCCGCATTACGATCCTGTATCCTCTTTGTGGCCGAGCCAAGTGGCTCTTCCCGAGCCCCGAGGATCTAGCCCTCCTCGACGAGGTTCACGCCATCCGCAGCACAACCTCCAAGAAGGACTCAGAAGTTAGAAGGAAAGAGGTCGTGAAGGCCTACTCAGCGACCATGCTCAAAGTCATCGCCGCAGACCCATCGACGCTGGCCCAGTCGACCTTCGGCTGCCAGTTCATCACCGAGGCTCTCCTCGGCGCCACCGACGGCGACAAGGCCGCCGCGGTCAAGGCCGTCGCCGCCCTCGCCGGCGGCGATCCCAGCGCCGAGGACCACCTCTCGCACTTGCCGCACGCGGGCCGCATGTTCAAGACCCTCGCCACCGGCGGCCACTTCGACCCGAAGACGAAGACGACCAAGCTGGCCGACCCGCCGCTCGGCTTCGCCGATGTGCTATACGACCAGGTCAAGGACCACTTGGTCGAGTGGGCCACTGGCGACAGCTCGTTCGTCGTCGTCGCGTTGGTCGAGGCCGAGGGCTTCGAGAAGAAGGAGAAGGTGCTCAAGGCGCTGAAGAAGGAGAAGGCCAAGCTGGAGAAGGCGGCGAATGGTGGCGGTGACAAGAAGAAGGACAAGGAGGATGGGGGCAAGAAGGATAAGAAGAAGGAGGCGAAGAAGCCGAGCGGCAATCCAGGATCGAGGATATTGCTGGAGAAGTTGTAAATGATGGGATCTGGCAAGAAAAAAAAGTCTTTGTTCGGGCTGGGCATTTTAATGGAGTTTGGTGCTACTGAGGATTTATATAGGCCCCCCTTTCCAGTGTATGAATGACAATGGCTGGGCGTGAACAGTGATAGCAATTCGTTCTTGAGGACTTCGTATGGGCGAAGAGAGTTGTGTTGCTAACGGTGTCCACGTGCTGCGGTTTCTGAAGCATGAACTCAATCGAAGTAAAGCGAAATGAGAGGATTACAAGTCTGGTTGTAGCAATAGTTGAACAGCAAGAGGCGAAGCAAGACACAGATGCAACAGCTTAGGCAGGGCGGCGCGTAGGAGAAGGTAATCGTCGACACAAAGATTTGCGACGCACCCGAGACAGTAACCAGCACTTTGAAAAAAATATCGACAGAGGAGCGCCCAGAAACATATGGGGCTATCTTCAACAGACTAGTCGATCTCATCGATCTATTGATGGTTGGAGAAAGGTAACCCCTTAGGAGTAAACAGTAAATACTTTTCAGTATGATAGAAAGAAAATGATAGCCTCGAAGGAGCGAGGCGTCTAGAGACAGCGTATGGCAATTACACCTGTTAACAACGGTTGTTCATAGAACAAAAATGGCGTACAGTGGAGGTGAGCGCACGCTGATAAATGAATACTTTGATCTAATTCTGAAGAAGTAACCTGGAGTGTGCGGTCCATCTGTTTCAATTATAACCTCCGCAGAAAAACCCTTAACAAGCGGAATATTCGACCTTCATTAAAAAAAACTACCCATTGCAAAGCAGCGAGCACGTGAGTCGTTGCAGTTGGGTGTTAACTCCGCCTGTCTTCGGACGCTTAGCGCTCGGTCCCCTAGTCATCTTTACCCCTTACCGTCGTTACAGGCATCATCAACCAAATTTAGCATCAGTTTTGGCCCCATAGGAAGATGACTGGGTTGAGGATCTGCTAAAGGTAACAGTTATTTAGCACAGCAGTCTCTCTTCCTTATACTATGCAGTGTTCTGGCTAGGATAAGTGGCGGCACAAGCGGCACAGCAGGGCAACCGTTGCAGAATGGATGCACAGGAGGAATCAGCGGCGACAGATGACGCATGAACATACAAGCAGTATAAGGGGGATGAATCCAACAAGACCGCTGCGTTCACCGCGTGGTTTCACCCTGCTGATGGATTAGCAAGCGGAAGTGGCGCGAAGGATTCGAGCGCGGGAGAGCTCCGTCGAAATCACAGCACGAGCTCAAGCATCCCGTACACCGAGCGAGGACTTTCCAGATGGGGTCTGCACACGACCCCCTGGAGGATAAGATCCGCGCAGGATTCTCTGGGCACACTTCCCGAATTTCGAAGAAGCACAGCCTTGTGTCTATGATCACTTCGGCTAAGATGAAGAAATTCGCAGGCCAACTCGGTGCACATGGAGGCGTTGGCATGACATCTGCCAACACTCTGTGTTGCTGCAGTGATGCGGCACTGCCCAAGTTATGCTGCAATTTTCCATCCATGCCTGCATCCTCGCTCTAAAGCACAGCAAGTTCCCGGCACAACGCAAGAAGAAACGAGAAGTGTTTCCACATGCCAAGCTCGCTTGCTGTATTTCCAACGTTGAGCCAAACGACAGCGTGGTTTCTGGCGAATGCTTTCCCGGAGACAAAGCGGTAACGCCGGATGTTGGGCGGTGGAGCCTTTTTCTTCCTCATTTCTCACCTGCTCAGGCACCCCCGCAGAAGGGCCAGTAGTGCGAGCCTAAAATTGCTTGCCTTCGCGCTACACTGGCTTGCAGCCTAGTGTGCCTACGCACCGCCATCGAGCACGAAAGTTGAGTGCTTGGATACAAAGTTGGGGATCAGCAAGCCATGTGTAGCAGATCGGTTCCCCCTGCCGCTATTTTTATGCTCAGGGTGGGGAAGGACAGAAAGACGGTCGCGCTTTGTCAGAAGCTCGGACCGGGAGTCGAGGCAGAATTTGCTGAAGGATCGATCAGGAAACCCACGGACGCGAAGTAGCAGAGCAGAGGGTGAGATTTATAGTCAATGCCTGTGGAGACGAAGGAAAGCAATAGGACTGTTTGGGCTAGCTGGCGGGGGAGGCGTCGTCAACCGCTTTGTCAACCTCTGACGCTGCGCGAGGAGGCTCAAGAGGTCGGGTTCGGATTGCGCAAGCATGGGGAAGAGCAATGACTCGTGGGTAAGCAGGGGAAATTGAACCAACAAACGCACACCCGGGATCCCGGGGATCGGGAGAGTTGAGCAAAGCCTTGCGGATCTCGCGGTTTCGCGTAAATCATGCTCGCCTCAACCGCGCGGCTGGCGACACTGACGCGAGCAACAGGCTGGGGAGTCAGCAGTGAGACTGGCCCCCAAAGACGGTATCCGCAGCAGCACCGACGGAAATCCTAAAAGCGCCGAAGAAGCAAACGCTCTTTCCCTGAAGGGATGATCGCTGCAGACGACTTTCGCGTCGACGAGGTGTTGGATCGAGTCGGTGAGAGGAAGAATGGCGTGGCCGACGACGACGCACACAGCCTCCGCACGCGCACGGTCACGCTGGATCTCTCGTCGAAGCCTCCACGCTCGCATCCCGCTGCGCCGCGCAGCAGCAAGCTTTGGGCGAGCCTGCGTCGGGTGCCCTGTCAACAACGTGCCGCAGCATGGCATAGAGCCGCAGCATGCTCGCCATGTTGACGTGATTGGACGCGCAGCCATTGAGGCGTCGCGGGCCCGGGCTACGATCAGCGCTACCCACCTGGCAAGGCTGAACCGCAGCTCACTTCGCTGCTCGACTGCCACCGCCTGTGGTTCGCTCGCGGTGCCTGAGCAAGCCTCATCCTGCCTGCTCTCATCTCGCTTCATGTCGCCATGCGTTGGTGACGGAAAGAGGCGCTGCCGCTCATCCTTCGATTGGCCAGGAGTCGTGGGAGAGGAACAAAAAAGACGGCGGTCTGTGTGTTGCAGGATGCGCCAAGCTGGCATGTGGATGGTCTCCTCTGTGGGGCGTAGCAGGCAGCCAGAGGGGGTTTGCTGGATGGTGACCTGTGCTGCGGACGGCCCGTTGCGGCCCTGCTGCTTTCCTCAACCGCGATACTGTGAAGAGTCAAGCCGCCACGGGGCCTTTCCCTTACGTTACCTATTTTTATCCCCGGGCCATGTGCTGATACTTAACGGTCCTGAGGTCGTGCTTAGCAAGCCCTTCCTGTATCCACAGTAAGCAGACCATTTGCTGCAGTATTAAGCAGCCGCTGCTCCCTCCGCCCTTTCTTTCTGCGCGTTTTGCCTTCTCTACTACAAAACATTTCCCAAAATGGCCCGAACGACGACGACTGCCGACTCCGCTTCTACTTCTGCAGCTGCTTCCTCGACCGCGGCCGCCGCCTCATCAACAGCAGCTTCTTCTTCTTCTTCCTCTTCTTCCTCTTCTTCCTCAGCTTCCGCTTCCGCTTCTGCCTCCGCATCTTCGACCTCCTCTGCCGCTGCTTCTTCGAGTGCGACGGCATCATCAACCTCTTCCGCCGCCTCAAGTTCCATAACCTCCTCTGCGACCAGCTCTTCTTCCACTTCTAGCTCTTCGTCATCCACGAGCGCCTCTTCGACAATCAGCGCAAGCGCCAGTGCTAGCGCCACTGCTGCTGCCCAGTCCAGTGGGGGCTCATCAACCGTCACTATTGTCTGTGGCTCCATCTTTGGTGTCTTCGCCTTGGCCATCATCGTCTCTCTGATCGGCATCTTCCTGCGCAAGCGGCGCCAACGCAAGCATCGCAGCTCAATCGACGCTGAAAAGGCAGGCATTAGCCGCTCCTTCTCCGGGAGGGGCGACTACAAGCGCGTGCGCAGCGTGTCCGACGTCGCCATCATGCAAAGCGTGAACAGCAGCAACAACCCCTATGCCGCTGCAGCCCTGTCCCCACCCATAACCTCCGCCAGCAACAGCCCGCTCGCGTCGCCTGCCATTACTCCGCCCTCGCGCGCCGCCGGCTCGCCGCCGACGCGCAACGCGACCAACGCCACGGATTCCACCTATTACACCACCGAGGAGGGCTCCTCGGACGACACGACACCCGACATTAGCGCCTTCACCATTGTCAACCCTTCTTTGGCGGCGGACCAAACCTCTTCCAACCCCAACATCCCTACTTCCCCTCCTCCCCAGTACCACCAGGTCCAGCAGCAGCAGCAACCGCCAGCAGACACCTACCAGCCCCTGCCTCGCGCCCGCACCACCTCGAATAGCAGCGTCCAGATCTACATCCCCTACTCTCAAAACGCTCCCACCGTCTCGCCGCTCGCCCGTCTCTCGACCTCGACGCTCGTCCCCCTACAAGTCCAGCGCACGCAGTCGCCCGAGAACCCAACGACGGGCGTGTCGAGCCTGCAGGGCTCGCTGCACAGCAACAGCACCGATTCCAACGGCTCCGGCGTGCGCGACAGGGTCCGCAACAGGCACATGTCGGCCCCCCTCATGGTGGCGCCGCCGCCACCGACCATCATCCTGGAGACGCCGAGCCCGTGCGTGGGAGACGATGAGGGCGAGGGCGCGACGGAGCAGCAGCAGGGAAGGGAGGCCAGCGGAAGCAACAGTAGCAGCGATGGAGAGGACAACGCCAACACCACGACGACCAAGCGCTTGTCGCCACCCACGTCGCCCAGCAGCAGCAGCGGCACCCTCGCCGGCCACAGACAATCGGCCCTGACTGCCCTGACGGCAGCCGCGGCATCAGCGGGCATGCCATCGACATCGACCACGCCTGGCGGTGGCAGGCGGGCACGTAGCGCGAGCGGCAGCTCGCTGCCGCGATACTACTCGCCCCAGGCGTCGTTCGACGACGTGGCTCTGCGAACGGTCGAGGACGTGGGAAGCGAGGGCGAGGCTGAAAGCGAGGCGGCCGCTGCAAGAGCAGGACGGCCCGGGTCGGCTGAAGTGGCGCCCTTGTTCGGCAGCTTGGGAGGGAAGAGGCCGAGGTTGAGCAGTATCGTCAGGAGGAGCTACGGCCCTTGAGCGCAAAAGCTTTTGGTTTCTTCCTTTTCTTGTCTTCTTTTGCGATGATACGTTCCTACCTGTTTGATTTTATGTTGATGATTTCTGGGAGGGAGATACCACGGTTGTTCTGTTTTCTTTTATAGCTTGTTGATACCGTCGCGAACGGGCACAAGGATCTTGAAAAGAGAGAGGCTCTGCAGTGTCAGCTTCGATACCCCACTAGACCGAATTATGAGAATGAAAAAGACTTTTTTTTCTGAAACAGCAGCAATTGTCCTCATTTGGGCTTCTGAAAAGTAAGACCCGGGTATATGCCGCCTCCAAGGACACCCGCCAATTGTGCCCATGCCTAGTCGCGCCTGGTCTGATAGTAACCCTTTGTAAACCTCTCTCCAAGTTTCGTTTCCTTATACCAGGTCTGATGTGTGACTCCTTGGCACCGCGTTTCATAATATTGATACCAAAACCGAGCTCGCTAAGAGCGATTGAGAGAAAAGCCAGATCAGAGACCCAATGTGGAGATCACTCTGTAAGAATGGGTCCTTGTCCAGCTTCGCTTCACATGCCCTCGATGGGAAGGGGCCATCTACTCTGCGCCGTGCTTCTCTCCATCGCCATCGCCATCAACGTTCTTGACCAAGGCTCCGGACTGAAGATCCTTGCCGAACTGTTCCAAACGAGCCTGTTCTTTCGCCTCATCGTCTTTCTTGGTCCTCTTGAAGAGCTCTTTGCCGTCAGCAATGTATGCTACGACGGTACGCTTGTCGAACATGCGACCATTGAAGGCCCTCGCGCAGTTCTTTGCTGCGGCTTGATCGGCGAACTTGACACTCGCGACGCCCGCAGGCTCCTCGTTGAACACGAAAACTTTCTCGACTTCGCCAAACTTCTCGGCTTCCTCCATGATATCGGCCTGGATGTCCTCTTCGGCATCAGGATCCTCCTACATGCTGTCAGTGCTGCGAACTACTTCACTTTCTACAAGGTGTTACCTCGAGTTCGTGGAGTGTGAACATGTGCTTCAGCACGACAGTCCTCTCCCAGCGCGAGCCAGCATTATCAGCGTTGGTAGGCTCGTAACCTTCCTCGTCGCCCCAGTCCGCCAACTTCCTAAGAACCGTAGTCAGCAATCACCTGGTATATACTGGAAAAGGCGACGGCACGTACAGCTGCATTTCCTTCTTTTTCGCCTCAAGCTTCTGCTTGTCCGTGTGGTATTTCTTGGCTTGCTTGGGTTGATTGCCATTTCCGTCACCTTCCTTCTGTTTCTTGAAGGAGGCATCTGCAACCTGGACCCTCATGTTGCCATTGGGACCTTGCTTGTAGTCAAAGGGTGTATCGTCTAGCATGTCGATGGCCAGCTGCACAGACTCAGGGCGATAGTAGACGATAAGGGCTTCTCCCTTAAATTTGCCGTCGTCGTCGGTATACATCTTAATCCTCTTCTGCTCGGTATCGGCGCTCTCGGCGATGAGGCCGTATTTCGAGAAGACTGCGTCGATGTCTTGGAAGGTAGCATCTAGCGGGATGGACGTAGCGTAGACGGCGGAGCTGCCGCCACCCTCGCGTTTCTTTGCCGGGGGCTTTTTGCGGTTGCGAGGCTACGTTAGCTGAAGAGCAAACACACTGCCAAGCCAAGGTGAGGGTGAAATGCGCTTACCTTGCCCTCGTCGTCGTCGCCATTCTTCTTCCTCTTCTTGGCCTTGAATTGCTCTCTGGCATCTTCAGACTCGTCGACGCCGGCGACCTGGTAGGCCTTGCCCTGCTGTTCCAAGAGATCCTTGTCCACCTATTTCCGGAAACCCAGTGGTTAATCGATTCGGCCCTCGACAATCTCAAACCGGCAAGGGTGTGCGCGTGTGGCAGCAACCCATTGCAGCCAGAAACCAGAAAAGCCAGAAACGGGTTTGGGCTTCGCGGAGAGGATTTGATCTTCCCCAGTGTCCGCGGCGGAGGGGAAGGCGGGGCGTCAGCGTACCGTTGGGACCCATCTCTTCAACTTCTCGTCAAACTCCCACTCGTTGCCGTTGGCCTCCTCCAAGATGAACTTGTCGTCGATCTTGGACCAGGAGATGCGCTCGTCCGCATCGAAATCCTCCGGGTTCACGGGAAACTTGGTGTGCGTGTCGTCCATTGTCGGTGAGCGGCGGAGCGGCGCGGGAACGGACGCGACAAGGCTGCGGCGAGGCGCACGAAACCGCAAGCACAATGGCCGGAGCTCGCTGTTATATGCGACGGTCGAGGAAACAGCGGAGGGCTCAGCGGTTGTCGCGGCGTGAAGTTCCGAGAGGTGGTGTTTCAAGGTGAGGCAGAAACGCTTACGAGTAGAGCTGTCGCGAGCTTGCTCGCCTATCGGAAGGCGTAGTGGCTTGGCGCGAGCACTGACGTCAATGCGCTACGAGTCGGCACGCAGCAGCCAGCCCATCAGCAACAACGCGGGTGCAGTGGCCCGCTCGTTGGTCATTACGTAGCCATGGATTTCACCAATGCTAGTCTGCAATTATCTACTATTCACCCCCGCTCAAATGCACGCCCACCGCGACAAATCTTGCCAAATATGCAGGTCAAGCAGCTATGAGAAATAAAGGAAGGACGACGACACGCTACAGCTTCGTCCGACGGGTATCGAGCTTATCCAAGACCTTCCAACTTACCCACCAGGTTGTCTTAAATGTATCTACAGCAAGACCTGTGAATAAAGCCACGGTGCTTGGACGAAATTGGCCAATCAAAGAAAAATATCTAGTTGAGAGGGAGCTGCGAGCCCACCGAGTCGTGGTTCTTCTCGTGGCCTTCATGGCTCGAAGTGCGCACGACCGAGTGGCGCGACATAGCATCGTCATCCTCGGGCGTCTTGGCTTCACGAGCGAGCTCAACGTAGTCGTACGCGAACTCGCCAATCTCAACATCGTCAATACCAAGAATCTCCTCCTCTTCCGTAGCGCGAAGCCTTAGGGCTGGGATCCAAGTGCCCAAGAAGCCAAGGGTACCCAGGATGATGCAAGTTCCGCCGAATGAGTAGGCGCCACCTGCGACCGAGTCTGCAAGCTGGTAGCCCAGCTGGATCCAGTTGTGGTTGAGCCAGCCGCCGTCAATCTCAGTGGAGCCGTCCAGGTGAGCGATGTAGTCACTATACCGTGGTTAGGCATTTTGGGCTGCATTGACTAAGAATCAGGAAGACTTACGCAGCGAAAAAGGCGGTGAGGATGTTGCCAACAAAGCCGCCAACTCCGTGGACAGCGAAGATATCAAGGGCATCGTCGCATCGGAGGAAGTACTTGAGCTTGGTGGCATAGTTGCAGAAAGCACCACCGCATACACCAAAGACAACAGCAGCCCAAGCGGGCACGAATCCAGATCCGGGAGTAATGGCGACGAGGCCAGCGATGACACCAGAGCAGAAGCCGACTGTCGACCACTTCTTCTCAAGCCTGTAGTCAACCAAGCACCAAGTAATGCCACCTACACAAGCAGCGAGGTTGGTAACAACAGCTGCCATCACGGCGCGAACGTTAGCGGCACCAGCAGACCCGGCGTTGAAACCAAACCAACCAACCCACAGGAAGACGGTGCCAATGACGATGTGAGTGACGTTGTGGGGGCGGTAATTGAGCTCCTGAGTACCGTGACCGCGCCTCTTGCCCAACATGTAGGAGTAAGCCAGCGCAGCAGTTCCGGACGCGATGTGGACGGGAGTGCCTCCAGCGAAATCAATTGAGCCCATGTTCGCTGCCCATCCGGACGGGTTCCAGGTCCAGCAAGCAATGGGGTCGTAGATGACCGTCGACCAGATGAACATGTAGATGACGCAGGGGAGCATGCGGCCACGCTCAGCAACAGCACCAACGGCAAGCGCAACACTGCCAAATTCGGGTTATTCAACCATTCATGGTGCGTGTAGCTCAGTACAACTTACGTGATAGCCGCGAACATGCCCTGGAAAACGGCGAAGAGAATATCCGGGACAGTGGAAGCGGCAACAGAAGGAGCGCCGAGAACGTCCTTGAAGCCAAAGTTCGAGAGGTCGCCGATGTACTTGCCCGCCGAATGTGAGAAGGCCAAGGAGTAGCCCCAGAAGAACCACTGGAAAGACACGACAGCGGTGGCCATGACCGAGAGCCAAATGAGAGAAAGCGCCGACTTCCTACGAGCAAGGCCGGAGTAGAAGAAACTGGACGACAATCAGCGAGATGGAGCTCAGCGTCGAGACGTCTACATACCCAACACCAGGAATCATGAGCAGGACCAAAGCGGTCGAGGTCAGGATCCAGGCAATGTCGCCCGACTATCATGCGTATTAGCACGACGGATGACTGGTCAATGGCGTCCGTATAAAATACTGACTTGGTAGTAAACATTGAAGTCTTCAGTCAGACTGTCGCCGCCAGTAGCCGGGGCATCGGTAGGGAAGGAATCAAGCGGGACATAGGGCAAAGCCGAGGTGGTTGCGGCCGACATGTCGGGCGGTGCTGGCGCGTGCCGGTCCAGACGATCGGGAGCTGATGAATAGAAAAGGCAGCGGGTGCTGGAGGAAGAGGGGTTTTACGGACGTCGCGGACGCCGGGGGCTGGTGGGCAAAAGAGTGGAAAGGTCGGAAGCCGTAAGTGGTGTGGAGGAAGCGGCTTTGTGGAGAGTTAAAGAGCAGAGGTAGAGGTGGGCCTCGTCGATCGCGGTAATTCGCTCCGGATCCGCGTTGCGGGAGGCGGCGACGGGAAGAGAAGCGAGCTAGCGACACTTGACACGCGAGGCAGCAACGAGCGCAAGTGTTATATGAAAGGGCATATCTTGGGGACTGGGAAGCTGCGCTGCAGGGCCTCAGCTTCCGCTCATTCCTGGGCACTGCGCCCAGCCCGCTAGGCCGCGCTGGGAAACGGGGTCGGACGCACGAACGGCGCACCGCAGCCACAGATAAGCAGTGCTGAGGGAACCAATCGCGGGGCCGCAGGTCGAGCCACCCCCGTGGGATGGCCGATATGGCCGCAGGTCATTCATTTACAGGCACCAAACCACCACGCCCGATAGCACCTGCCCTCGACCCTCGACGCTCAGACATTCGCCCTGCGCTTCCACTTCCTCGGCTGCCGGCGTCCGCGGTCCTTGTCGGCGCTCCCGCGACGAATCTGGCCCGTCGCACTGGGCCCGGCGCGATGCTGCTGCTGTACCGCGTACGCGCAGTTTCTGCCGGGAGTGGTGCGTCGTCTGCTGCACGCATCCTTCGCCGCAACCCTTATCTCAGCCGGCACTGCGCGGCCAAGACGAACGCCCACGCCGCCCGCCCGGCGCCCTTACCTTAGCTTGACCGTTGGAGGCGAGATCCACGCCGCCGTTCTAGGCGTCGTCGACACCCGCCGGGCGGCGGGGTCTGAGCGGGTCGCCGGCAGCGTCGCAGCGCGAAGATCATGGGGATCAGGCTGCCCATCTGCAGTCTCTCGTGAGATCCACGCCCGGCCGCCCCATGTCTTGGAAGTCTTCTCTCGTTCCGCTTGTTCCTATAAACTTTCCCTGCGCGCACGCCCCCAAAACGCCGCCCGTCCCGGATTGGGACCGTCTGATGCTCTGACGTCTGGGCGCTGTGCGTCTCCACGCGAGTGCTTACTCGCGCCCTTGGCCACCTTCTTCGACTGGAAGGGCTCTTGAACCTGTACCCCTGCATTAGACGCTGCTTTAGCTGATGACTCGAGTCGCAAGCCCGTTCTGCTACCCGGCGCCGTCCGGTTTCTGTGCTCCAGGGACACGCGCGTCTGCACTTCTGCGGCACCACAAATCTCCGCCCAGCCACTGGCGCAATGTGTTGCAACTCTGGTGGATGGCTTATCCTGTCTGAGGTCTCTACGCCTTGGTAAGCGAGGGGCACAGCTGATAACCGTTGCGACGGTGATTGGCGTGCGCCTTCGAAAATAGAGCGAAACCCCCAAGTCCGGGGCTTCCCTTGGCTCCAGCTTCTCCTTTGCGATCGTTCCCCGTTGGTGCCTCGTGTCCTTCACTTCCGCACCCCGTTGCTGGCTGAAGTAAATAACTGCACGGGCAACCCGTGCTTTCTGCCGTCGGCTGGCGAGACCATGCTGCCACTTCATCATCAGACGAGCCCTCGCCCCAGTCGCCGCCGGTGTAGGTGGCACAGCTAGCTGCCCTCTTGTCCCGTCAGCATAGCATTGGCCTCCTCCGCCGTTGACTTAGAATGCTGATGGAGCCGGCCGATGGCTAATCTTGCAGGAACATCCGAGGCCGCCACTGAACAAAGAATTGCAGTAGCCCTTCGTCAACATACCATCAAGCGTAGCTCTCCCATCTCTGGCGGGAGGCAGTCCCCAGAGACATGATCCTTCGCTTTGTCCAATGTCTGTTCTCCGAAGCGGTGAAGGTTTCGCAACCGAAGGGGCTGAGGTCGCACAACACTCGATCAGATCCGGCAAGACGGCTGCGACAGTGGAGGCCCCGTGCAGCGGCGTAGGGCAAAAGATTGGGGGTTGCAGCCACCCGTCGCGAGGCCATCTTCTCCTACCCATACATTGTGTTTGTTAGTTGGGGGAGGCTTCCTCGTTGTGCGCACACTCGTACAGGATCCCCGCCACTCGGAGTGAACTTCACTTCTAGCGTCTGAGGTCAGCAAAATCGCGCGTGGACTCGTCACATCCAAGACTATCGCCCCAAAACCATGGGTATCCTCGATATTCTTCGTTGACGCCATCAGTGCCGTTGTGAGTGTTTCACGACGGTCGGCTCCCCCGCTCAGTTGAAAGCGCCACGCTCCCGAGATTCTCCTGACAAGTGCGGTGCTATATTCTGATGCAATCATACAAAGAAGCGCTTACCTGAGGTTTTGCCTGCATATGCGACGCTGAACACGGCATTGACGATGGCACTGTAGGAGCCGGGCCTCGCTGTTGCTGCAACACGCGCGAGGGGTGCCCTAGCATAGTGATGATGATCGGAGGTCGGGTCCAGACGTGGCTTAATGAGGAGCGTTCTTCTCATTTATCGGGCATTGCCTCTGCCTACGTGAGTATACATAACCCGGCAAAAGATGTACAGCTATGTAATTGGGGACAAGAAGGCTTCCAGCACATGTGTCTCTGCATATATTAGATGCTTCCCCTGAACTGTAACATTTAATGTATCCTACTACTAGTTTTGACTTTGAGGTAGACAAGGGGAAATACTGTTTGTGTGCCAGAGAGTCGTTGGATGAGGATCGGCCACATTTCCTAAAGAGGCAAAAGATCCTCACCTTGTCGGGCCAACGGGACACATGAAGTGCCAACTAGCGAGGAAACTTTGCTGATGCTCCACGACGCACATTCATATACCAGGCATCTGATAATGGCAGCGCGATATTTTAACATGTCCCACGCGGCGGGAGGAATCCCAAGCTGACTCACGCAGGCGCTTTGAGCAACGTCTAACAATATGACATTACATCTCGTCGTGGCAAATCACCATTATTAGCATGCACCGATGTCTCCAGGTAGGCCCCGTGTGCATCTTCCCCAAGCCTTGCTCTGACAGCTCACGGAGGCACAAAGTCCAGTTGGCTCGTGAGTGGAGGCAGTTGCTTTTCTCATGGCATCGTACATGAGCTTCCCTATAGTTTCAATGCTGTGTAAGACGATTGCGTGGCATCGCAACGATCACCGAAGGATCGTCTTTCATGCCGTTGTTGCTGGCCGTGTCCGGCTGACTCCACTAGCACGCCGATGCGGCTAGGCACGAGACAGATGGCAAGATCGCGACAAACGCGTTGGATCGGGCGTGGGCCACAAAGAGAGGCCGGTGGGGACGGTGGCGGACGGAAGAGCGGGCCATGCGCGAAGGCCTCAGGACACGCTCTTCCAGAGGCTCTCCAGACTCGCCCTCGCAGAACGGACGTCTTTGCTCCTCCCTGCGGAGGCAGGGGATCCACGTGGAGAGCGGGTCCTCGGAGGGCGACCGACGGTCGAGATGCCCCGGCCACGGCACGCACCGCAGCTGTTGGGCCGAGCCATGTTAAGTCGCGGTGATTTTAACGGCGAGTGGTGCCGTGTGGGCTGGAAATGAGCCCCGAGAACCTGCTTTCGCCAGGCGCTGGCAGCCGGGCACAGACAGCGCGACGGGATCGCCTGCTTGCGCCGCTTCTTTTTGCCCGTTGCCAGTGCGCTCCCATCGCCGGCTGCGTGCTTTGTTTGAGTCGAACAGAAACCTCGTCCAGGCACCGCCACACGCCGAGGCTCTGCTCCCGTTCCCGCGCGTCGGAACCTACGCCCAGTGCTGGCTAGCTCCAGGCCGATCGCCAGCACTCATGAGCTCCAGCGAGCCCACCCAACGCGGCGTCCGCTTCACGGAGCCCGAGCATGACAAGAGCCAGCCCTCCGCACCCGACGACCGTCTAGCAGCTGCTGACCCGACCATGGACGCGCCCGACCTGCCGCGCCACGACTCGTCGACCTCGGGCTCAGGCTCGAGCGGCGAGTCGGACCCAGAGCGCGCAGTCGGCGAGCGCAACGCCTCCGACGACGACGTTGACGGCCAGTACGAGTTTGCACCCGCCCTGTCGACTACCCCGCGGGACGAGGTCCCTCCCATGGCCGCCGCTGCGCCCTACGGCTACGCTTCACGCTCGCGAGGAGGCAGCGGCGGCGCCCCGAACGGCGTGGGCGTGTACGATGCCGCGCCTAACGCTCAGCTTCAGCCGCCAACCATGAACAGCGCCCGTCCTCCTCGCCCGTCCGCCGTTCGTACCCCGTCCAATGCATACGCCCCTCAGCGACGCCCCCAGCAGTATTCGTTGAACAGCAACTCCGGTGCCCGCCACCGTGCCTCGTCGACGAATCGTGCCAGTCGCCGTAACCCAAATGCCGAGTATCGCGCACAGGAGAAAGCCTATGTCGAGCGCATACGGCAGGACGCGCCGGACAACGACGACTTCTTCAATCCCGACCTGCGCACACCTAGCCTGGGCTACAGCACCGAGGACTCTGAGACGGACGACGAGTCGCCTTCCACTACCGACTACCTCGAGAACGACCCCTATGACCAGGAGACCCTCCTCTACTATGGTAACGATGACCTCGAGCCGTCGGTGGAGGAGCTCAAAATCCCCGAGAATAGGGAAAGGCTGGAGTGGCATTCCATGCTCGCCAGCGTCCTTACCGGCGATGTCGTCAAGCAGGAGAAGAAGCGTCTGATTGGCGGCAGTGAACAGCAGGGCGACAATACAATCAAGACCGAAATCTGGATGGGCGTTCGTGCGAAGTGCTGCGGACGTACCCTACAGGCTCAACGGCGGCTGATTGACGACGGGCGGTCTAAGGCCAAGACCCTGATTGAAGGAATCATTACTTTTGAAATCAAAGGGGAGGCTGAGGTTGGCCAGACGGCTGCACAGCAGGTTGCAGACATGGTACGGAAGATTGAGAAGTGCGAGGGCCTCTATCCTACCTGGCAAACACTGGAGCACGCCCAGCCTCGCGCGGCTTCAGCAGCTTTCCGTGAAAGCTGTGATGCTGTCATCTCGTGGCACAACACCACACAGCTCATTAACACGGAGCTTTCAATTCTGAGGAGCTGGGTTGGCAACGACGAACTGGATTTCTCGAAGAGAAAGGACCGCATGGAAAGAGACAGCCACCTCACAGATGATTCTTCCTTTATCGACCGCATCTTAAAGGAGGACGGCCTGAAATCTCTTCAGAGTAAAGACAGTCTTCTGGTTGGTCTGAACAATGTGATCAACAAGGCGAAAGCCACCTTGATCGCCAATGCTACTGCCTTCCAGGAACGCCACCTTCCCCCCTATATCGAGGAACTCCTTACCCTTATCAACTTCCCTTCGCGCCTGGTCCAGGAGATTATCCGTATGCGGTTATCCTATGCCAAACGTATGAAAGATCCCGCACAGCAAGGTGTGATGATGGCTGAGCAGATGATTGCTCAGTTTCAGATCCTCCTCAAGTTGGCTATAAGGATCAAGGAGTCGTACACGGTGGTCTCACAGCCTGAGCCTGGCTGGGATCCTCCGCCATGCATTGAGGAGAACTTCGACGCCGTGGTGCTGGATGCACTCAAGTTCTACTTCAAGATGCTCAACTGGAAGCTTTCTGCAAACAAGAACACCTTCAAGGAAGCCGAAATCCTGGAGCAGGAATGGGAGTTCTCCAAGACCCTTGGCAAGCACTTGGAGGGGGGTGATGTGGAAGTTGCTGAGCAATTCAGGTACGTATGTCGTTTGCCGCTCTCGCTTCGTGTGTACTGATCATCCCCAGTTACCTCACGCAAAAGTCCCTCTCCCGTCTCACGGCACATTTCGAGAAGGAACTGCAAAGACGTCCAGAGGAGGTTGCCGGAGCCGAGATGGACAAGCGTTACAAGCAAATCCTTGATTCCGTCCGTGTCCGTCAAAGGAAACTGTTCCGTTTCTCTAGGATTCTGACCACGCGGTTTGAGAATTCCACAGAGTATAACATCAGCCTCGTTCCCGAACAGGTGCAGGATCTCTTTGAAGCTCTGGAAATGAGCGGACACTTTCTCGTGGAAACACAATCGACGGACAACAAGGGCTTGTACCTCATCGCTTCACCCGTTTTGATGAACCGACCACAAGATATCCAGTCTCTCCTCGGAACTTGCTACCATACCGATGAGGTTACGGAAGATCCCACCAACCCCTATCTGTTGATTCTCAGGCCCGAAGATCCTCTACGCTGGCACGGACCCACACTCCAAGCCCAGGTTCGGACGCCGCACCTTGATGTGAAGTTTGGCCGCATGAGGCTTGTTGCCGATGGCGCTCAGGCGCGTTTGGCCAACGCCAATGCTACCTTCCTGCAGTCAGCTAACGTTGAGCTGACCAAGATTGTGGACCAAAGAGCCAATCTACCTCGAGTCAACGTGGAGCTACAGCGGATAAAGAAGGTCGCTTACAAGTTGTCCAACACCATCATGGATAGTGTTGAGATCATTCGGAAACAAACTGCTGGGTTGGAGTGCCAAGAGCTGATCCAAACGTGTTTCGCCTTTGCGACTGAATTTGGTCAGCGTTCGGTTTACTATATGGATTTCAACCGTCGCGCTTTGAACAATCTCAAACTTACCAGGCTTGCCCTTGACTGGGTGAGTTTTATTTGCGACGACTGCGTGGCATCTGATCGGAAGACTTTCCGATGGGCGGTGGTAGCACTCGAGTTTGCCATGATGATGACGCGAGGCCAGAATATCTTGTCGCTGAATGAAGAGGAATATGCTCGACTGCGTGCGAAGGTGGCTGGGTGCATGTCTCTCCTAATTTCTCACTTCGATATCATGGGAGCGAGATCGACCATGGCCGCCCAGGCCGAGAAGCAGCGCATCGATGCGATGCTGGGCAAGAAGCAACTAGACATCAGTCGCTTGAAGAATGACGAGGAGTCTGCAGAGCTCGTCCGGGAAGGATGGCTCGAGCAGTTGGCGGAGATTGATGAGATCAGAAAGGCCAAGGAGGCAGAACGACAGGCTCTCGGCCGTGTCCTGGAGGACTCGAACGAGGCTGATCGCGCTCTTACGTACCTTTCGTCCTCGGCAACCAACGTCACTCTCAGATGGCAACAAGGCCAGTTCATCGGTGGCGGTACCTTTGGATCGGTCTACGCCGCGATCAATCTCGACTCCAACCACCTCATGGCTGTCAAGGAGATTCGACTCCAGGATCCCCAGCTCATCCCGACGATAGTTTCCCAGATCCGCGACGAGATGGGTGTCTTGCAGATGCTCGATCATCCGAACATCGTGTCCTACTACGGCATCGAGCCACACCGTGACAAGGTCTACATCTTCATGGAGTATTGCTCTGGAGGCTCGCTTGCCGGTCTTTTGGAGCATGGCCGTATCGAAGATGAAACGGTTATCATGGTCTATGCTTTGCAGATGTTGGAGGGTCTGGCTTATCTTCATGAAAGTAGCGTTGTTCACCGGGACATAAAGCCAGAGAGTAAGTCTGAATTTGTTTGCACCATGACCATTTGCTAACAAGCTGCAGATATTCTCCTCGATCACAACGGCGTTATCAAATTCGTCGATTTCGGAGCCGCCAAGGTCATCGCCAAGCAGGGCAAGACGTTGGCCGCAGAGCACGCGGCAACACGTCAAGGCAGGCAGAAGTCCATGACGGGCACGCCTATGTACATGTCGCCCGAAGTCATCAAGGGTGAGAACAAGGGCCGTCTGGGTGCTGTCGATATCTGGTCTCTCGGATGCGTCATTCTGGAGATGGCCACCGGACGACGACCATGGGCCAGCCTGGACAACGAATGGGCAATCATGTATAATATTGCTCAAGGCAACCCGCCTCAGCTTCCAACGGGAGATCAGCTGAGCGACCAGGGAATCGACTTCCTCCGAGCGTGCTTCGAACGTGACCCCGGGAGAAGGGCCACGGCGGCGGAGCTGCTGCAGCACTCGTGGATCATGATCTTGCGGAGTCAGCTCTCTCTGGAGCCGCAGACACCGCAAACCCCGCTCAGCGATACGTCGTCGGGATCCGGGAGCCTGCATGCGTCACGGCAGAACACCATGTATTAGTCGACAAGTTTCCGTATTGTCTTTCCCTCGTTGGGAGTACTTTCGTTGGGCATCACACGCAAGGGTCGTTCTTTCTGTTTTCCTTAACTCAAAAGCCAGTACAGCTGCTATCATACCGCGGGGTCGTCTCCCAGCGGTCGTTTCTTTGCATATACGATGGTTTGCATCAGCGAGGAGTAAACATGGACGGGTTCCCAGCACGGCGCTTTTGTTGCATGGGGTAGATATTGTACAGTAATCCAATGTGCACACTCGAATAGGAATGGGGCTGATAGGCCGTGAATTGTGACTCAACCGGGCTAGAGTGCGCTTGTGCATGGACGTTTGACGGGGACAAGCTGGGGCGGCGCTGCAGCCCGAAATTTTTTTCGGCGCGCATGGGGGACAGTGAGCCAGTAGGAATGACTGCGATGCCGGAGCAACCGCTAAGACCGCGGGGATGCGAGGGCGGTGAGGTCACCCAGGTCCCGCCGATCAGCGCGCGCGATAACAGTCAGTAAATTTCCAGCTTCCAAGGCCGCCCAACACCAACCCATTCCACCTCACACTCCTCCCCCAGAGCAATTGGCCTCCTTCGCTGTTGTTCTCTCCGCCGCTTCTCCCTCGAGCTTCTTCATCCTCCGTTTCATCAAACAACACCTTCACAATGACCAAGGGAAAGGTAACGAGCACTGTTGCGGGGTGACTCACTGCAGCTTGTGCTGACTGCTGCAACAGGTCTGTCTCGCCTACAGCGGTGGTCTCGACACCAGCTGCATTCTGGCCTACCTGCTCGAGGAGGTAAGCAACTCTGCTGCTCTTGCCAAAGCTCCCACTGACTGTCAATGCAGGGTTATGAGGTCGTCTGCTTCAGTAAGCTGCCGCAACCCGCGCCAAGCACCGCATACCGCTGACATGACCCAGTGGCCGATGTTGGCCAGGAGGAGGACTTCGAGGCTGCTAAGGCCAAGGCCAAGCAGATTGGTGCCTCTGCCTGCTACGTTGAGGACCTTCGTCGCGAGTTCGTTGAGGCTCTCTGCTTCCCGGCCATCCAGGCCAACGCCATCTACGAGAACGTCTATCTGCTCGGCACCTCTCTTGCCCGTCCCGTGATTGCCCGCGCTCAGATCGCCGTTGCTCAGAAGGAGGGCTGCTTCGCTGTTTCCCATGGCTGCACTGGCAAGGGCAACGACCAGGTCCGCTTCGAGCTCGCCTTCTACGCTCTCCAGCCCTCTATCAAGGTCATCGCTCCGTGGCGTGACGAGGTCTTCTACAAGCGCTTCGCTGGCCGCAACGATCTGCTCGACTACGCTGCCGCCAAGGGCATCCCCGTCACCAGCACCAAGTCCAAGCCTTGGTCCATGGACGAGAACCTTGCCCACTGCTCGTACGAGGCCGGCATCCTCGAGGACCCCAACACCACTCCCCCGGAGGACATGTGGAAGCTCACCGCTGACCCCACCAAGGCTCCCGACGCTCCTGAGGACTTCACCCTCTTCTTCGAGAAGGGTCTGCCCAAGAAGCTCGTCTACAAGAAGGATGGCAAGGACACCGAGGTTACCGACTCGGTCGACCTCTTCCTTACTGCCAACACCATCGCCAGGAAGCACGGTGTCGGCAGAATCGACATTGTCGAGAACAGGTTCATTGGTCTCAAGTCCCGTGGCTGCTACGAGACTCCCGGTCTCACCATGCTGAGGGCTGCCCACGTCGACCTCGAGGGTCTTGTCATGGACAGGGAGGTCCGCGCTCTCCGCGACCAGTTCGTCACTTTCAATTACGCCAAGGTAAGATGACATGTGCTCGAGGTATCAAACTTGGTTCCAGAGGCTGATTGCGAATGTAAATAGATCCTGTACAACGGTCTCTACTTCTCTCCCGAGCGTGAGTTCCTCGAGGACTCGATCGCCTCGTCGCAGAAGCACGTCAACGGCCAGGTCCGCTGCCGTGCCTACAAGGGTACTTTCAGCGTCCTCGGCCGCTGGTCTGAGACGGAGAAGCTGTACGACATGAGCGAGAGCTCCATGGACGAGATTGGCGACTTCGAGCCCAGCGACACCACTGGCTTCATCAGCGTCATGGCCATTCGTCTCAAGAAGTACGGCAACAAGAAGGCTGAGGCCGGCGAGGATCTCGTCAAGCCCCTGGTGTAAGACTATTTTGATTCAGGAGTTGGGCTGTGTGGTGCACTACAAGAACTAAAAAAAACTCCGGATGTTTATGCGGATCTAGGGTGTTTGTCCGGTGGGAATTTTGTACATCTAGCAAAGGTTATGACACAATGGATTAATGGTCAATGATATCATCGTCGATATTGAGGGACTTGATTGGCCAGTTGAGACGGATCACGCCCGAATATTGCTGTTCGACGTCAATCCGGAATGATCTGGGATGAAGATGCAAACAATTTATCGAGATTGGAATCATGTTCCTCACAGGGTTCTCTCGACCCATGGTTCCCATTCGGGGATTTTCTTGAACGTTGGCACTAGCCACACGAGGCCGCCTTCCCAGCCACCCAACTCACCGGAGCCGGTGACACTGACTCCAGCTCGTTCCACTACGCTCTGGAGCTCGGCTTTCTTCTGGTCCGAGATGGGCATGTTGCCGCTGCGATGTAGCTGTAAGCCAAGTGAGATGATGAACAGGGGCAAAACCATACTACACCAAGCTGCAGTGGGGCCGGTAAGCAGCGTCCAACCAGGCGTCGACGGCATTTTGGTTGGTCCCTCTCTCGACACCATGCAGGCGCGAGAGGCGAGCGAGCTCACGCAAGCCGCCTTCTTTGGGCACGCGCAGGGTCAGCTTCTGCACGAACTTCTCACCGACATCCAGCGCCTCAAAGCGTACGCAGACGTCGCGGCCAGCGGGGAGACGGGTCAGGGCATCCAGCCAGGCGCGGGCGTCGCGCTTTTGCTGCTCCTCGTCGGCTGACGGGGTTGAGAAAGCCTCGAGCTGGACGTCACTCGTGAGTGTCACGTGGGGGACGAATCTTGGCGGGGGAGGCTGTTCGGTTGGGAATTGGGCGGGGAGGGATTCGGCGATCAGCGTGGAGAGAGCGGCGCGGGCTGGAGAGCCGGCAGGGGGCACCAGCCAGAGGGAGAAGCCTGCGCGGGGAAAAAGGTTTGGTGAGTGCGGGTTGTGATGCACGTTTGGTGTGATCTCTGGTGACTTGCACTGGCGCACAGGGAGAAGATTGGTTGGTTTTGGCACACATACCTGGCATAATTTTTATTTTTGCTCTCTTGCGGGTCTCTCTGCAAGTCCGATATGATGTGAGCTGTGGGGAAATTAAGAGGCGCTTGACGGGCGCTCTGTTGATGGGGTGGGTTAGGTAAGTGACGTCGGAGGGGCCGCGGAGCCCAAGCGCGTGCCACGGCCGAAGCGTGTGACAGGTCAAGAACCCTGACTATCGCTCTCTCCACGCAACATCGCCTGCCTTTCGTCTCAAGTACTTGACTCCTCTCCAGGCCCGATGCGTTGGCCGAGTGCCCGACCCAGCCATGTCCGACTCCAAGATTCTCGAGCTCGTTGAGCAGGCCTCCCGTGAGAGCGAACGTGGCGGCTACCAGCGCGCGGCCGAGCTGCTGAAAGAAGCCTCGTCGATTGACGCCGACAGCCCGCTGATCAAGGAAGAGTGGCAGCGCCTTCAGCGTGAGGAAAGCCGCGGGCCCTGCGTGCGCCTGGTCAAGAGCTATGTCTCCGCCAAGGACGAGGCCGACGGCACCGAAGCCGTTCGCTTGCTGGGAAACACCCAGCTCGCCCGCGACGTCGCCGAAGAGGCCATGACTATTCTGATGGACCTCAGCGGAGAGGACCATCTTGCCGACAGGATCACCGGAGCTCTGTTGAAATCCCAGCTGCACGCCCGCCAGTACCTCGCCACCCAGCTCAAGGACCATCCACATGTCACCTTCGAACGCCTGTTCGACCGCGGTGATGAGAGCATCGACGGTCTCTTTGCCGTCCTACTGGACACCGATTCCTGGACCTTCAAGGAGAAACGCATCCAAGCCCTGAGGGACATCTTCATGCTGTCCCTTGCCCAGATGATGGAGGCCGGCCTGGCCCACCCCGAGCGTGCAATGAAGGCCATCGCTCGAGCCCTGGCCGCCGAGGCAAACCACCTGAACGGCATCATCGACGCCGACGGCTTCGACGTCATCCTCTCTTCTCTGGACATCCGCCAGCCCGTGTCCCTCCGCAGCCAGGCCACCCTCGCAACCGCCAAGCTACTCGAGCTCTCGCCTGAGAACTCGCAGAAGCTGATCACGCGTTACGTCACTCACAAGGTCGCAGCGCCTACGACGGATTGCCTGGTCCAAGCTTACTCTGCTGCCGCTGCCATCTTCCCCATTGCTCCCGCCCAGGCATCCGCTTTGTTCTTAACCCAGGGCTTCCTGGAGACGTACGTCGACACCATCATCACCCGCGGGAGTCAGCGGCTGGAGCAGGCTGCCTTGGAATTGCTGAGCGCGGCTTGCATTGACAAGAACTGTCGCGATGCTATCAACAAGCATTGTAAAGAGTGGCTGGAGGATCTCTCAAGGTCCAGTAGCGACAAGAATAGAGCAAACAAGGCTGCCCTTATTCTTGTCAAGATCCACGATTCACCTGTCGGTGATGATAGTGCCATGACGTCGGCATCTGAGGATGAGCATCAGGATGAACTAGTTTCTAGGTTCAAGAAGGTGGTGCTTGACTCGGACAACACGGTCAAGCAAGAATCGGTCGAAGGACTTGCTTACTCATCCCTGAAGTCAAGGGTCAAGGAAGAACTAGCACGAGACAAGACTTTCTTAAGAGAACTGGTCAAAGTCATGAGTGGCGACGGAGTCCCAAAGCCGCTGATCTTCGGCGGTATAACCATCTTCAGCAACCTCACAACCTACCGTCCGGTTCGGACAGACGAGCAAAAACGCATCGCCCAGCTCAAGGCCTACGCAAACACCAAGAAACCAGCCCCTGAGGATCCGTTGGAGAACGATGCCGTTGTAACAATTCGCTGCGCAAGAGTATTGCAAGCTGGCGTAGTGCCCTTTCTGGTGATGGAGTGTAGGAAAGCTTCGCCGAGCGTCTTGTCGCAAGTACTCCAAATTTTCCTCAATCTATCCAAGGAGCAGAAGCATCGCGGCAACATGGCGCAGCAAGGCGCCGTAAAGGCGTTGATTCAAGTCACCGAAAGCGTCAACAAGACCGCCATCCACACGCAATCCTCTTACTGCCAAGCCAACCTTCGCACCGCCGCCCACGCTCTCGCCCGCATTCTCATTTCCGTCAACCCTAGCCATATCTTCTCGGCATCAAACGCCCTTCCCGTCACCTCCGCCATCCGCCCGCTCGTCCAGCTCCTCGAAGACGATCCCACGGCTGACCAGCGCGACTTGCTGCCCGTGTTTGAGTCGCTCCTTGCGCTGACCAACCTGGCATCCCTAGACGACGACGCACGTGAGGCCATCATCAAGCTGGCTTGGACGCGCATCGAGGACTTGATGCTTGCCAACAATCCACTCGTGCAGCGTGCATCGGTCGAGCTGGTCTGCAACCTCATGGCCGGCCCACGGGGCGTCATGCTCTTCGCCGATGGCAGCCCGCAGGCGGGGCAGCGTCTACATATCCTCCTCGCTCTTGCCGATGTCGAAGACCTGGCTACGCGTCGCGCCGCGGGTGGTGCGCTGGCCATGCTGACCGAGTGCTCGGACGCCGTCGTCGACGCTGTCATCAAGCGGGACCGCGGGGTGGAGATCTTGCTTGCGCTGGCGGCCGACGCTGGGAGTGATGAACTGAGGCATAGGGGCGCCGTTTGTATCAAGAACTTGGTGGTGGCAGAGGGGGAGATAGGAGAGAGGGCAAAGGAAAAGGTCAAAGAGGAAGACGGAGAGGAGGTGCTTAAGCAGATGTTGGTAAAGGAGAAGAGCACGCCAATTTTGCAGGAAGGCATAGAAGCGTTGAAGGCGCTGCAGTAGTCCTGATGATTTTCTTCACCCATGACATGATGACAGCTACTAGCCGTACGGAGCTGAAGGATCTTCTCTTTCTTTTCTTTCTCCGATCAAGAAAAAAGAAAGCAACAGCAAATCGAAGCATGCATTTCATTGTGGTCCTGGTCAAGGTGTCATTTACGGCCGGATTCTCGCCTTTCTCTCTCTTGTCTGTTCTCTGCTTTGGCGTAGGTTTCTCGGATACGCACGGCTCAAGGAGATTTTACCTATTCCAACGCATGGTAGTAGATAAGGGCTATGTCTCTAAGAGACCTACGCTTATTCGAACAATATACGCACCCTCTCCTATTCATCTCTCTGCGGAAACGTTAAACCTGGGGGCTACAACATCTAACGCCACGACGTTTTATAATTTAGGTAAGAGGCTTCTACTCTTAGATACTATACACATATAGGCTAATATATACTAATAGACAGTACTTTTTACTAAAGCGTTACAAAGACCTATCGTCGTATATACAATATAAGCTACTAATATCCATCGAAAGTAAGTACTTAGCCTCCGAGTTTCCCCCCGGATTTATAGAGGTTACTACTTCTTTTCCTCCCCTTTTCTCGATATACTAAATTTTTTAAATTTATTCTCACTGAATCTCTAGGGTTTAATAACTCTAAAAATAATACCTTAACTATCAGGTCGCTTAGCTCAGTTGGTTAGAGCGTGGTGCTAATATTGGAAGTCTTTTCCGAGGAATACGAGTTAACGCCAAGGTCGCGAGTTCGACCCTCGTAGTGACCATCCTGTTATTCTTTTGCCTTTCTGGGCATCTGTTCTTAGAATGGGCAATCTTTCTTTTGCGCACCGATCATCTGGAGGTAATTGGTATCAAGTATCCTTTTTGGCATCGTGGGAAGGAAGGCAGAGGATGTATGTAGTAGCATTTCGTTCGCTACGCCCGAGAATAGATTGGAGGCGAACATCTTAGTAAACCTCTTTAAAGGTAGGGAAAGAGAAAGCGGCAGGTAGACCGGAAATAAACGTAGCTCGTATACGCGCGTAACACGCCTCTTAGTATCTTGGCGCTGTGGACGATTAATACGATAGATTCCCTTTATTATAGTTTTGCACAGGGCGCAATTCGTATTCATTTAGACCTCGAGAAGCTCCTGGGGCTGCATTGATGGCGGTGAAGAGCAACGGATATGGATGAGATGATCAAAGCAAACGGCACGCTGATTGACGTCGTCTCTTAGGTTTTCCATCGTGATATTTGACCCTCCGCCCGGTACAGGACCGGCCGCTGAGGATATTAAATATTAAGCAACATAGACAAGAAGCTTTGTTCCAAAAGCCCTCCGGACCTCTTTCCAAGAGAGTTTTGGATGCAAAAATTATGAAAAGGAAATTGTTCCCCTCTTTTTTAGGCGTCAACCACTTCTTCCCACTTTCTCCGTTGTCGAGAGATCAGACACATAAAAAGAGAGATTAGATATTTACTCTTTCGCTTTTCTTATTTAAAAGTAGCAGCCGGTGCCGAAGGTTTTCTGGCAGCCGACGCTGCAGGAGAAGACGGTCGAGCCGCAAGTGCCGAGGAGGCTGCAGCAGCCACCGAACCTGGAGCCGGCGCACGTCTTTCCGCCGTTGCGCGAGCCGCAAAGGCCGTTGGTGCTGACGTTGGACGTGGCGGTGGGAGCGGTCGATGCCGCAGTCGTGGCGGTGCCGCCAGAGGCAGCGGGCGACGATGCTTTTACTGTCGAGCTGGTCAGCGTCGATGCTCCGGTGCTCAGTCCCGTGGCCGAGTTGGAAGATGTTACTGAGGAAGTGCCGCAGGTGCCAAACTCAGAGTTGCATCCGGTGCCGCAGTAATCACTGGTAGAACCACTGCAAGGGGCGAGTCAGTGTTTTGTTTCCAACTACAGTTTTGGATCGGGGTAAACTTACCACCAGCCGGCACCAGAGCAGCAGTCCCCGAAAGTCGAACCCTTGCAGGTGAAACCAGTGGTTCCGCCGCAGGTCCCATCGGTAGAAACCTTGAGATTGGCACCAGATGTTGGCGACGAGGCACTCCCAGACGTAGAGGAAGAAGAAACGGAAGATGGGACTGTAGTAGAGACAGCAGAAATCGAGCTTACTTGACCCGTGGTTGATTCGCAAGTTCCGAAGGCAGACTGGCAGCCGGCGCCGCAGTAGGCATCAGTCGAGCCACTGTCACGGCGGTTAGCACTCGAACTGTAGGAACAGGCATGGTCTGCGTCGACTTACCACCATCCGGCAGGAGAGCAGCAGTCACCAAAAGTTGAGCCCTTGCAGGTCTGGGCGGTGGTGCCACCGCAAGTAGCATCCTCAGAGATCTTGGTCGCGGTAGCAGTGGGAGCGGTCGAAGTGGTCGAAGTGGCAGTGGGGACAGCAGAAGTGGCAGAGGTGAAGACACCGCCACTGGATGAGCGGTACCAGTTGGCCTCGTCATCTCCAAGGCACTCGCCGACCGTCACAGCAGTGTAACCAGCATCCTGGAGAGTCTGGAGCATGAACTCAGTCAGGTTCTGGGCGGTCTGCTGGTGAATGTCGTGAGCGATGGCGAGGAAGTCGTTGTTGGCCGCGTCCTTGCCAGCGAGGGCGTTGGAGAAGTTGTCCTTGGCGTTCTGGATCTTGTCAGGGGTGGTGTTGTCGTAGTCATCAGTGTCCAGATCGAAGTAGGTGACGTGGTAGCCCAGAGCCTTCAGGTCGTCCTCACAGCCAGACTCGGCGGTGCAAGAAGAATACGGGGGACGCATGTAGGTGGGGAAAAAACCGAGGATGTTCCTGAGAGCCATCTCGTTCTTGACCATCTGGTCCTTGCGCTGAGCAGAGGTAATAGCGCTCAGATCCTGGTGGCTCCAGGTGTGGGAGGCGATCTGGTGGCCCTCGGAGTACATCCTCTTGATGACAGTGTCCCAGCCATAGGCGGCGTTATCGATCTGGCCCTTGCCGTTGTTGTTGCCGGTGATGAAGAAGGTAGCCTTGGCGTTGTACTTCTTCAGCACGTCGAGCATGCCGTCGGTGTAGATGTAGGGACCATCGTCGTAGGTCAGGGCGACCTGGCCGTTCACGACACAGTCATAGATACCAGCACCGCCATACTCGACGGAGCCCTTCAGATCACGGGCAACGGAAGAGGTGTTAGTTCCGGCAGGCATGGCATTGGCGTCGCAGGCCGGGCCATAGTTGAACTGGCAGTCCGGAGACATGCAGTACTCGGTGCCGACACCACACCATCCCTGGTGCTCAGTCAGGGGGAAAGTCGTTTGTAAGGGATGGTGGTTTTCAACTCACAGCAGCAGAGCAGCAGTAGCCCTCGTTGCAGGATCCGAAGCCCTCGCCACACTGGCCATCGGTGCCGCCAACATCCTGGCGCTTGACGGGAGCATCGGCGCGCTCGACGTGCTGGTGGCCGGAGAGGCCAGCGAAGATGTTTCTGGCCTTCAGGTCGGCAATGGCATTCCGGCCGAAGAGCTTAGGGACGCCCTCGGGACCGTCGCCGTGGGCAGAGGCGACGGCAGCGACGGCAAGCAGCGAAGCGAAGTGCATGGTGGCGATATTACTGAGAAGCGAGAGACAGGAAGCGCGCGCGTATAGCAGATGTAGGCGCCCAGCGAGAAGCAAAAACGAGAGACGAGCGGGCACAAGCGACAGGATGGAGAAAGGAAGTGGAGGGTGCAGAGATATATTTAATGAAGGACAGCAGTATAGAAGCCATCCATGCAGACGGGCCAAGGCCCCTCAAGCAGGACTGGCGCAGGTTGTGTGGAGATAGCCGCTGGCAGTGGTCGCTGGCATTGCCGCAACGGGAAGGGCAGCGCTTGAACGAGGTGGATTTTCGCAGGGAAGCGGCTGCGAGTGCGGAGCAGCCATTCCGGAAGGCGGCTGGCGCAACTGCTTCTTCTGTTGAAACAGCGGGCGCGGCAGAGAGGCAGAAAACATGGCTCGCCCGCAGCCAAGGCGCCGATGGCCGGCGCACGCTGCATATACGACTGTCAGTGCGGGGCTGCAGCGTGCGGGCGGCGATTGGGCTGGTGTTGAGAGTTGCCAAGAAGGTCGACGACGAGCCCGGGCGCCCGCTCGTTTCGCCATTCTCGTTCTCGTCACCCTGATCGCTGCCGAGCGCGTTCCTGTAATCACTCTATTTTTAACCTTCTTGTCCAGACTCTGCCGCTCTGCCGCCAGCGCCCTGAGCTCGCCCTGCCCTTTTCAGTAGATCCGTCGTGTCATGTCCACTCCACTCTGCGCGATCTGAGCAGGATCTCCCTCCGTCTCGCAGAGCCTGCCGTGCTCCCGCCCAAGTGCATGATCCACACCCACCTTGCTGCCACCTGCAGACGACAGCAGCAAATGCTCTGCATCTCCACGTGCACGCTCCGTGATCCTCCTCTTCCCTTTTGTTATATCCGTGCACGCCTCTTCCCTTCTGTTATATCCGTGACCTTCGCACGCGCATCGTCGACGTCAAAAGTTCAATTATACTTTGACGTGGTGAAACAATGGATCTCGGCTTTTGCGTGTCGCACAGCCCACGCCTCTGTTTCACGCTCCCATGTGTTCTCTCTCTCTCCTCCTCTCTGCTCTTTTCGGCAATGCGCAAAAGCACCGACCGGCTGCTATGACGAGGCGTGCCGCTGGTGAGCGGATTCACGGCTCCGGGATCGAGAAAGTTGTGACACTGGGCTTACGCATGTCCAATTTGATTGCTCATGCACTCCTGGTCGCAGTCTTTGCCTGTTTCGACCAAATCCTCCGTCGAAAGGCCAGCTTCTCGGATTTAAGCATCACTCAGACTCGGACCATCGACGACACTCGGCATCTCTTTTTCTTCGCCTGCAAGCGACGTTGCATTGCTTGCCATCACCTGACTGGGCCATTGGGTGCATTGCCGGATCCGAGTCAATCTTGCTTTTTCTTCGCCGCCGCAGGCACCGTGACTTGCATGGGCCGCGTGCCGGGTTGTTTCGGGAATCCCTTTTCATTCAATTAATGCCATCGTATCCATGCGCAATGTATTCTGTAGCATGTAAACGAAATCCCTCGACGAACCCTTCCGCTCCCATGCCTACATTCGTCAAGCAAAAGGCCAATACTCCTCCAGCCATGGGGTATACCTGCAGCAACTAAAATGTTCCGAACGCCTTACAGCCCGCCGCCGGCTGCACTGCTGCCACCCTCAACCCTGTGCCACCAAAGCCTGCCAGAATCAATGCCGTCTATATAGCTGTGTGCGACCATGCACCTCAACATGTCTTACTTTTTGACAATCTTCAATAGCGGCGCGATCCTCGCCTTTCGGCTCAGTCCAACCCGGACCGGCACCTTACCCTTGCCCAGTGGCGACGGCTCCGCGGATCCTCTTTTTGCTGCCGCCTTCTGCCTCGCCACCACTTCGTGTTCATCGCTCGGCTTCTCTGATGATCTGGAAGAGCCAAGAGCGGGGGCTGCATCGTCTGCTGCGCCAAGTATCGCTTCTTCCGCTCCCCCTTCTGTTTTCACCAAGTCATGCGACTTGCCATTTTCCAAGCCCGTATCTGCCTGCATCTCCTGAGATTTCTCGTTTTCATCAGCGGCCGTCTGTGACTCGCCCACGTTGCTTGCAGCTGCTTCTCGAACAATATTCTGTGTGGACCATGGCCGACCACGGCCTCTTTTCTTCGGCTTAGTCTCCTCGTCCTGCTGCACCTCGCCAACCCCATGTGCAGGACTTGCCGGCGTCGGCTGAACAACCGGGGAAGGAAGCCTCGTGTGAAAACCGTCCTTGAATTCGGGATCATGCAGCAGCGGCTCTGTATGAGAAACGGCGGTCTCCGGGACTTGCTTCTCGCTAGTAGATGGCATGACTTGATGGAGCTCGTCTACCTCGTTCATCTGGCCTTTTCCTGTCACGCCAGCCTGTGCGTCACCCGAGATAGCATTATTGACATCCTCTTGACGCTTTTTCGGTGGCCTCCCCCTTTTGCGCTTTTTCGCAGGTGCATTGCTTTGAATTTGCTCGGACGTAGACAGTGACTTGTTCATCGGTGGTGGTGCGCTCTTTTCGTTCGTTGAGGCATTGGTCTCTTGGGTAGGAGTCGAAGCTGACTGAACTGCTATGTTATCACCAGTTTTGCGACGCCTCGTCTTTTGCTTTGCCGTCTTCTCAGGCATCACCGAGTAGTCAGGTTCCTCGACGGTCGATAGTGCAGATCTTGAGCGGCTAGGTCTCGGGACGTATCTCTCTTTTGGCAATCCGATCGCAAGATCATCACTGTTTAGCATGTCGCTAGAGTTGGTTTCCTGTGCTTTCTTCGCCTTGGAAGCTCTGATTGCACTTATAGAGTCCTGTATCGACTCTTCGACTACTTTCTGTGAAGTTGTGAGGTTATCTTCAGTCTTGGATGCCCTTTTCTGACGAGCCGAACCCAAGCCACTGCTGGCTGACGGTTCTTCACTGAGTTCGTCGCGTTCACCAAGTTCGTCATGGCTTGACTGGGATGAACGTAGATGTGGTGTGGTTTTTGACCGCTTGATTGCACTTCTCGAATCCGATAACGACGAAGGGGCGCACTCATTGTCCAGGGACTGGGGTTTAGCTTCCTGCGATGCTCTGAGCCTGGTTGTCTGACTTCGGTTTACGGTCTTATGAGACGGCTGCTGAGATTCCCCGAGGCTGATGTGGCTGGACTGCATTGCTCTCTGTCTTTGGTCAGTGTCTCGTCAAAGCAATGGGTACCGATTCTACGCATCCAAGTCTACTTACTTCATTGCTCTCAAGAGAGTCGGACCAGGAGACATGAGGGTTTCCAATGAGCTTCATTGCGACCCTGGGAGAACTTGGATATTGAATCTGTTGATACTCTGCGCGAGCGGCTTCTACGAGCTGTTGTTGATCTAATGTCGCATCTGGAACTGTGCTCGACAGTGTCGTGGGAAACATCACAACCGGTTCGTGTCCAGCAAAATCTTGTTGTAACGAAGAATGCATCCTGGGGAGGGAAACTTGGTGATTCGCCGCCGCATCCTTCTTCATACCCTCGAACGTGCCATTTTCCTCATCGAACAAGCTGTAGTCCTTCCGGTTTGATAGACCGTATGTCTTTGCAGACTTCCTCCTATCTGGCTTCTTTGCTCGCGGTGTATCATGGCCATCAAAGCCGGAAAGAGTGGGTTTGCGTTTGCGTGAGTCCGTGAGTGAGTTCCAGTGAGCAGAGCTGTCTGGGCTATCTGTACTTCGGTTTGAAGCTGCCGATTTGTCTATGACATCTTTGTGGGCGGCAGCAATCTCGCGTCTTATCTCTTCTGGAATGTATCAACACAGTGCCCTTGCTCCACTAGCGACAGTTAACGCACCTGTTGAACTTGTACCGGGTGCGAACTTCTGGGAACGAGTAGGAGTCTTTTCGGTTGCTGGATCGGCGGGGATCGGTGAGCATTCTCTGCTGGCGATAGGCGAGAGAGCGCCAAAGTCGCCCTCATCATCGGAGTCTTCGATTATGTTGCGCACCATGGTCCATGGCGGATGTTTGGACTGCGATGCGGTGGATGTTGCGGGGCAGGAACCGTGGAGACGCGCAGGCGGAAGTGACGTTCCGCTAAACGCGTAGTCACATGATCTACCAAACCCTCGGCGTCGGCTCACCCTTCGCGTCTGTTCTAGTCTTTCTCAGATCACGCCCGAATGCATAAGTTCTTCCTGTATCCATTTATGTGGCGCCATTGTTCGTCGTTCGCCCCATCCCTCCTCTCCGGGCGAAGCAACACTGGAAACCGACCACAAGCTGTTGCTTACGCATGCAGATCGTAGTAACCACGCCCCAGAGCTGGGAGATTGCAGGGCAATCTGCAAGTCAGCTAAGCAATAGCGATCCTGTCTGCAAGCTTTGTATCGTAGATCGGCCGATGCTTATGCATACTCTCACATGCGTGGGGTCCGATGATGATCCATATTCCGCTTGACAAGATATCTTGGCATACAGACGGCATGCTGCATGCGGTATGAGCAGCTACTCGGACTTTTGAAAGAAAAGTAGAAGTGTAGACAATGCCTTTCGCTATGCGCACTTTCCCGAACCCACTTCCAGATCAAGTCATACAAAGAACTGTCTCGTTCCGGGAGAACAGACTTCCTTTGATGTTTATTGTGCTACAGCTTTCTTCGAGACAGGCAAGACATGGCACACTTGTTGCTCGCTGGCTTGGAGAAGTAGCAAGGATCCTCCTTCTGCAGCACCCCTCTCTGCTTGTAAGACGCCTGATGCATGCTGTGTAAGCAGGTGACGACCGACCGCAAGTTTCAGAATGTTATTGGCCAAAAGGAATCGACCAGACCGGGCGTACAGCTGCTTGTCCACTGCCCCTCAGCTCGGGCGCACCAGAAGACACCCCAGGAAACTAGACTGGACCAGAACGGAGCAAAAAGAAACACAAGATGGTCACTACGAGGGTCGAACTCGCGACCTTGGCGTTGACTCTTAGTTCTCTGAGAGGACTCCAAATATTAGCACCACGCTCTAACCAACTGAGCTAAGCGACCGGAACTTATGCTGAACGAGCCGTTAATGACATATGATCAACATAGCCGAGTTGCATAGATCTCGCAGCGTGGAATTTGCAGATCTAAGGGGTTGGAGGGCGGCGGCGGTGGTGGTGGTGGTGTTGAGGTCCAGGGTTGTGGTCAACAAGCAACCCTAGCAAAGATGAGTGGGACCTGTGACGTTTACCGTAGTTCAATATGGCAACAGGGCACAAGTCAGTCAGCTGTCTCGGTAAGCGACATGCGGCTCCTCAGCAGGTGGTGGACCGGTGTATGAATCATATCGCTGGCGGTGCTACAGCCCACAACATGCAGGAGAAGCTGGACCCATCTCGCCCCGGCGAGACTCACCGGTTGCCAGTTTCACGCAGCGCTGCCGAGCCACGTGGTGTCCGATAGTTCAGTGTTGGCGGGGTTGGTGTCTGTGTGTGCATTTGGACGTCTGCATCAGGGCTCCAAGCGGCCCATACGTCACCCGGCGTGTGTTCGGGAGATGGTAAACGGATGTGCAATGGGAGGTGATGAGCGGTGGGGCCGGGGGTTGGTCGACTCGGCGGGGCTGGTGCTGGACCCTTAAACACACGAGTCGTGCTTTCGTACGCAGGATTTTCAGCGGGCCAGGTGGACTCGAAGAGTTTTCGCGAGGTGGCTTGGGTGGTGTTCATCTGGGCGCTCTGGTGCACCGGTGAGGCGAGCGCGCGAAGAGGGCTGGTTGTCAGACGTTGCTCCAGGCGGCCTGCCGTACCCCGGTCCGCCCTGTCCGCCCCCGCGGTCTTCCAGAAGGTGGCAGGCGGCTGCTTGGCGTCCAGCATCCACCGTCGTCATAGCCAGACACCGACTTCGCCGACCCCTGCCCGGCCAGGTGCGGTTGAGCGTCGTACACGCCCACGGCGCAGCCAATGGCGGGCAGCGCATTGGACTCTGCAGTTGATCGCGTGCAGAGTTGCTTGTTCCTGTGCTCGTCAGGCCTGCAGCGGAGTGCACATGCGCGTGGGCAAACAGCAGCAGAGGGGTGTTGTCCTTACCAAACGCATGCCGACCCGCGTCGTGGCAACGGGCTGTGACTGGCGGGGAGCGGGCTATGGATCCGCACAGTGCAGCTGAGATGGCACTAACATGCGCAGATGCCGCCCGGATGCTCTGCCTGCTGGGCGAAATATGAAGCGCAAGAAGACGCGCGCGAGCAGGCTGCAGGCGTGAAGCTCGACGACCGCGGCTTGCGTGCGATAAGGCTGGCGATAACAGCTCCCAGGAACCTTGGCCGCCCTGGAATCCTCACGCATTGCGGGGGCGTCCCTTGATTGCGCCGGGCGTGGTATAAAGCAACCGCAGACGGTGAGCGCTCACAAGGGCCCCTTTTCTTTATAGCAGCCGGAGCTGCGCGGCCCCTTCCTCGGTCACTGACATAAGCCTTGCACAATGCGCGACAGGCCAGGGCACCGTCGCGCTCGTCCAGTAATCTGCGCCGCTCAGAGCACGACTCTCCACCACGCTCACTCAACACTCCAAATCTGCCTGCCACGCCACCCCGAACAATTCCAAGGTTGCCTCCCTCCCTTGCGCGAACGGGCCTGATTGGCGATCCTTTCCACGCGGTCGAATGGCTCTGACAACCCTCCCCAATCCCATAAACAGCTCCCGCTCCCCTCCCTCTGCGCCGCGCCCGCCTTCGCCATCCTCACCCTGCCCCTCTCCTTGAGCGGCCGACCTCCTTTCCAGCCGAGCGCCGCTTCGGAACGTAACCCAGCATGAAGTTTGGTCACAACCTCGCCCGCAACCAGGTCCCCGAATGGGCTTCCCACTACATCAACTACAAGGGCTTGAAGAAGCTCGTCAAGTCGGCCGCTGAGACCGTCAAGAATGGAGGAGAGGCGGATCTGGCGGGTGAGCATGCGCCAGAGCTTGCTTGGAGAACGCGCTGCTAATGGTAGGGCAGAATTTTTCTACTCGCTCGACCGCAACCTTGAAGATGTCGACGGCTTCTACAACAAAAAGTATGCCGAGTCGGCGCGCAGGCTCAAGTTGCTCCACGACCGCTTCGGCCGCGCCACCATGTTCTCGGACGGCATCGACAGAGACGAGCTAGAGGACCTCGTTGGCGCCCTTCTAGAGCTGCGCGGCCAGTTGAGGAAGCTGCAATGGTACGGCGAGGTCAATCGCAGAGGCTTCATCAAAATCACCAAAAAGTTGGACAAGAAGGTGCCCAACTCGTGCACCCAGCAACGCTATCTGGCTACCAAGGTTGACCCCACGCCCTTCGCCACCAACTACAAGCTGCAGCAGGATATGAAGGCCATCAATGACTGGCTCTCCGGCCTTGGTGAGGCTAAGGTGTTTGACGATGCCAGCTCCGTGCACTCCACCGCTTCGCTGAAGAGAGTGTCTTCGAGAGCCATCCTTAACCTGCCCTCTGGGCTCTTAGACACGGTAGACCAGGCCATCCGGAACGATGATGCCTCAATCCTCGAGGAGCTTCTCCACGAGGCCCACGCAGAAGAGGACAAGGCCAACCCTGCTTATCAGAAGTTGCTCCTTAACCTCCTGCAGCGCTCCGTTTCTTGCAGGTCGCGCCAGTGTATCCAAAAATTACTGTCCCAGGTCACTTCCCTCGACGACGAGGATGATCTGAACAAGCGGAACTGTATTCACAGACTGGTGATTGCTATCAGCCGTGCAAAAACCAGCGAAGCCCAAAACGGCGGTCAAAGCCAGGGCTCGGGTCCGTTCCTTGGCGTTCCGAATGATGCTGCGAACTTCATATCGCCAGCAGAATCCCCAGTGCAGTTGCCTCCGCCAAGCTCTATTACTGAGCAGCAGTCCAGCAAGCTGCTGGCTGCCAATGATGAGTCCGTCCTCATGCTCTCCTACCTCCTTGACAGTTTGAAGCCTGAACAGCGCCCTGCGCTGTCAGCTCGGGATTCCTATGGAAGACTGCCACTCCACTATGCCGCCCAGTATGGCTTCGTTATCATCTGCAAAATCGTCATCGATTATATGCAGAAATGGGGCCAATTTGACGTCTCCCACGGTATTGACTCCCCTGAATGGCAAGACTCGGACGGCTACGCGCCCCTCCACCTCAGCGTCATCGGTGGTCACCCACTGACTACCAAGACGCTTCTGGACTCCGAGAGATGGCAGGACTCTGATGAGAAAATTTCTATTCGGAAGTCAGTGTCCAAGTCGGGGGCCGTGTTGTCGCTCGCCGCAAAGTCGAATTTCGTCCAGATCGTAAAACTTCTGGTCGATGCTGGAGTGGACATAAACTACCAGGACGAGCAAGGCGAGACCGCCTTGCATGTTGCTGCCCGATACGGCCACACCGAGTGCGCCAAAACTCTTATTACCGGGACTCCCGACCAAAAGGCCAATGTCGAACTTGCAGAGAGCACTTTTGCTTGGACTCCTCTTTTCATTGCTTGTGTCGACGGCCACCTAGATGTCGTCAAGCTGCTCATCGAAGCCGGGGCGGACTTGGAAAGGTCGGACCTGTCCGGCTGGACGCCAAAGGAACATGCTGCCCTGAGAGGTCATTTGGATATTGCGACCGTTTTGGCTGAACGCACGCCTCCCCCAGCCACGGCGGAGAAGGAGCAAGAGAAGCAACAGCCTGTCCGCTCGGAATCGCCGCCGCAATCTTCCATTGAGGAGAGGCGATCCAACGCAAACAAGGATCTGCGCGTGCCAGAACCTGTCAAGACTTTCGGTCATCGTTATCTGCAGAAGGAAAGCATGGTTCTCGTCAGTCTTGGTAGCATGGATATGCGGAAGCACACCGAGCCCGTCAAGCTTGACGACATCCACATTTCTGATGCGCACGCGACTCAGCTTGATACTGCTCTCTCTCTCGTAGTCTCTGCTCAAGGCGCTTCTGGAGAGCCCACAGTCATTGACCTCCCCGTTCAGGAGAACATTAGCACTAACCCTATAACCTTCATGACCACGGATGCTGCCAAGGTTAAGCTCCTTTTTGATATTGTCCCTACCTACGCTGGTTCGAAAGAGCGCGTAGTCGGACGCGCTGTCGCCATGCTGTCAAGCGTCAGGCAAATGGTCGGCTCCCAAAGGATGAACCTCAAAGGTGACATTAGCGTGCCAATTGTTGCTGCCAATACTCTGGAAATCATTGGATCGGTCAATTTCAACTTCCTCGTCATTACCCCTTTCTCCCACCCCAACCTATCCATCACGGAGAATCAAACGTACTGGAGGAGTATGGCGTCGACGATGGTCATTGGGCACAGAGGTGAATTGGACTTTGGTTTTCTATCCCCCTGCGTTTTCCTAACTTGTGTGAAGGTTTGGGCAAGAACCTTGCGTCTCGAAAGTCTTTGCAACTTGGCGAGAATACGATCCAGGTAGGATGCACATAAACTTAACAAAGGGTGGAAACTAACGGCACGTGTAGTCCTTCATTGCTGCTGCCAACCTAGGGGCATCTTATGTCGAGGTATGTTCTATATGCACCTACTTGTTCTGCTGTTTACTGACCATACATAGTTTGGTAAGACTAGAGCGCCTGAATCCATGCTGTTCAGTACTAACGACGTCAAGATGTTCAACTGACCAAAGATCACGTTCCCGTCATTTACCATGACTTCCTTGTCAGCGAAACAGGTATTGATGCGCCCGTGCATACGCTGACGCTCGAGCAAGTAAGTAGAACCGATGCGTACCAATTCGAAGTAGGCACTGGTTGACGCTAGATTAGTTCCTCCACGTGAGCGAACAAAAGACACCTCGCTCATCCAGGCCGTCATCACCCGTCGAGGCCAAGGCTGAGAACAAGGATGTCGCCAAAACTCGGGCTCGGCCACGCTCGTACTCCGTTGATGTCAAGAAGGAGAGCCAATCGGACCTCAACGAACGCATGAAGCACACACGCGACTTCAAGATGAAGGGCTACAAGGGCAACAGCCGTGGAAACTTCATCCAGGCGCCCTTCACCACTCTCGAAGAGATGTTCAGGAAGCTTCCCGAGTCGATCGGTTTCAACATTGAGATGAGTGAGTTTACACTTGCGACGACCTTGATCTCTACCCGTACTGAGATGATTTAGAATACCCAATGTTGCATGAAACCGAGGAGCATGACATGGATACATACGCTGTCGAGCTGAACTCATTCGTCGACACCGTTCTGAAGAAAGTGTATGACCTGGGCTCAAAGCGCAACATCATCTTCTCGTCCTTCCACCCGGACATTTGCCTTCTGTTGTCCTTCAAACAGCCATCAATTCCTATTCTCTTCCTCAGCGATGCAGGCACTTCGCCCGTTGGAGACATCAGAGCCAGCAGTGTTCAGGAAGCCATTCGCTTCGCTTCGCGCTGGAACCTCCTCGGTGTTGTCACTGCTGCAGAGCCCCTGGTCATGTGCCCACGCTTGGTTAGGGTCGTCAAAGAGTCTGGTTTGGTTTGCGTCAGCTATGGCACGCTAAACAATGATCCCGTCAATGTGCAGGTAAGCACGACCTAACCCTTCGCATCTCTAGAAAGCGCAGTACTAAACGATTTCCTCTTAATAGCGGCAAGTAAAGGAAGGTATCGATGCAGTCATCGTTGACAGCGTCCTCGCCATCCGTAAGGGACTCACCGCGCACGAAGAGGAGAGGAAAGCGAGCAAAGAGACTGCAGCCGCGGTTGCCGCCACCGCATCCGCCGCCCAGTTCACGGGAGCAAATGGCGCCAACGGTACGAGCAAGACCGCTGTTGCCAACGCTGCCGCCGTCGCTGTCACCAACGGAACCAGCGGCAGGGGCCAGAGCGATAGTGATAACAACGACCTACCCGCAGAGATCGCCCGCATCGTCGACACGGTCAACGGTGTACCCGTCTACGCCAACGGCCGGACTGGTGGCTCTGTCAACGGAGCCGTTTTCTAGAGGTAGAAAACAATTGTATTGGAAGGAGTTCTGTTTGACATTGTTCTGCAATTATTTCCTCTCCATCAAACGAGCGAGCATCTTCATGTCTTTCCTTGATCTTGCCTCTGATGATTGTCACTGCTGATCCTTTATATACCCTTGGTCCGCTTCAACATGCGGATGGAGCTTTTCAAATATTTTGCTGAACCATCTTTCCACCGAGGCGGACATTTGACTTTTTGCGCGAGGGATGATATAGAGATGAAATAAAGGCGAGGGAAGGGACGGGTCGAGTAGTGAGTGATCACTCTCTTGTCTACTGCCAACTTTTGCCAATCTTGCATTACCACATACGCACATCCACACGCCACTTTTGGTTCCTTTCTCTCAAAATTCCATGAGTAAAGGCCAAAACAGGGTGGCTGTAATGAATGGCGATGGTAGTGTAGGCGTTGTTACGGCGTTGTTTAATCGAAGGATTTTACAGTCATTCAAGTTATCAATCTTTCTACTACCCTTAAGCAAATGCCTTGTTACGTACATGCTCGCGTGAGTGACTTCTCTTATTGTGGCCTTTCTCTCGCGTGCTACGGCTAGACAAGAGCATGTCTAAATTCCGATCCAGAAAGAACTCTAAAATCCCCCACAAGAACGAGTTCTAAACGATTGCTGCCACCATCATATCTGCCCTCATCATGGAAAACCACGCCAATGCTGCTCAGGTAAATCTTGAAAAGAGATAAAAAAGACAAAACAGGAGAGACTGGGAAGCAAGCATCCGTCCAACGCCGTCCGTGTCCGCGCCCAGAAGTCCGACAGAACCTTTGCACGCCATGCCAATCCGGGAGTCGGCAGCTCCCAAACGTAAATGAAGAAGGCCGAAAGGTAACCAGATACTAGCACATGGAAATCCGCTCATCAAAGCTCGCCATCGCCAAAGCCCACATCTTCAACATCATCAGCCACGACCGACGGCGGCTGCGACTCGTACGCGGTATCAGCCACGGTCAGTTCCGGGATCCAGCCGAACCGCTCGTCGATCTCATCGCGGCTCATGGTGCCCACGAAGGCGCGCTCGATGAACGTATACCAGACGTGATGCTTCGGGCCCTTCTTCCGGTGCTTGTTCTTGTTCTTCTTTTTCTTCTTCTTCTTCTTCTTTTCAGCATCTAATTCGTCGTCCCCATCATCTCTATCATCATCATCGGTCTCGTAATCTTCGTAGTAGTCATCGTCCAACTCCCCTTCGAACTCTGATAGCTCGCGGTCCCTTTCTTCCACGTTGCTGCCGACCAATTCGTTCATCACATCGACAATGTCCTCCAAAGCCGCGGCTCCATGGCTTGCATCTTCAGCACCATCCAACTCCTTCGTCTTTTTGTTCTTCTTGTTCTTCTTATGCTTCTTGTGCTTCTTTCCGCCGCTGCCGCTCTTTTCGTTGAAATTTCCAATTCTCCTCGCTAGATTGATATAACTCCGCATGGTCAAATCCTTCAGCTTGAAGGGGTCGCTCTTGTTGTGAGTCTGGTAAAAGACCTCGAACTCGAACGGGAGCGGGTGTGGTGTCGGATGCACTGGCTTCTTCCCGCGATGCTTGCCGTCGCGCCAGCGCTGGGCGCCGAATCCATCGCCGAAATCCGAATCGTCACCTTCTGTGTAATCAGCGTACAGAAGAGAGGTCGGGTTGACAGTAGTGTTGTCATCAGATGCGCGGTTAATGGCAGCAAGGTAGCAGGGAGATTTATGGAAGTCGTTGTTGAGGCTGGTCAAGTTGGCGAAATATTGGGTGTAGCCAAGGAGAGACAAGGTTTGTGGCGAATAAGCGGGACCCGGAGGCGAGGATTTGGAAGGCGGATTGGGGACGGTGAACTTGTACTTCTTGTTCTTTCTCTTGAGAGCTTCCTCGGCCTCACCATCCTTGTTCTGGTCTGCACTGTCCTTATCCGGGTCTGCATGGTCCCTGTCCTGGTCTGCATCGTCTAATTCCCTTTCAAAGATTTCCTGGAGGCGTTCTCCGGGCAGGTGCCGAGGATGTTGCAGAGCTCCGAGATTATCCAAGCCTGTAATGTTATAATCGAATACTCTCAGGGTTGGGAAGTAGTTCGGAACGATGGAGGGGCCGATCAGGGAATAGCTGAAACGCTCCCCCCAAGGCCCGCCGATTTCATCCAAGAACTTTTTGTCCCCCTTCTTTCCCTTTTTCTGACCAAAGAAATCCTGGACCTTTTCGAAAATTGACTCCTCTTCCTCCTCGTTTTCCTCAGCCTTGGCGCTTCCCTTCTTCTTCTTGGGACTAGGCAGGTTCGCCCACTCATTCCGCAGATCCATCAAGTAGTCAGATGCGCTCATGATCGAGACATCGCCACTGGGATCCAGCGATATTTTCTGCTTCAATGCGCCTTTCATCTTTCCTTTCTCGGTCGACGGCCTGATATCGTTGAAGTCTTGCAGCTGGAAATGGTCGATGTTCATGTGGCCGTACAGCGATGCGACTATGACGTCGCGGTACTGACGCTGCCATAGAGCATACTTCTGCCAGCAAGTCTCATCCCAGCTCTGCTTGTTGTCGGTGCGAGCGGGGGGTACGTGACCGATGAGAATGGCCTTCATGCCGCGCTCGCGCAGGATCTGCAGCTGGATGCGCAGCCACTCCATGTGCTCGTAGCCGGGTTCCGACTTGATCGCGCAGCCATCGACGGCCGAGTTAGAGTCGAAGAAATACCTATCCCGGTGTCAGTCGCCGGTTGTCGCACCCTTGCGCGACCTAACTCACATGGTGTTTAAGCTGAAGACAGCCAATTTGTTCGGGATGACCTCGACCTGAAACCAACCGCCTCTCTGGAACTGGTGCCTCTGCTCCTCCGGGATCATGCTCCGCCAAACATCCAGGTAGGTGGTAGTCCAGTGATTGGGGCCCTCGAGGAAAATATTATGCGGCAGGATGTCATTGTTCCCATAAGTCGGGACAATGGGGACGATGAAATCGTTGGTGGGATCGTCGTCGTCATCGTCCGGGCGAGCAAACACCTCTCTGAACTTGTTGACGATGAACCTGTTCAGCTGGACGACCTGGTCGTTGTTGCGCGGGTATTTCTCGTCGTTGTCGTGGCGGGCCGAGTCGCCGGTCCAGACGATGAAGTCGATTTCATCGCGGATGTTGTCGCGAATCCAGTCGAACGTGGCATTGACCAGCGTCAGCGGGGAATCGCAGGCCGATGTCTCGGCGCCGTAGTAGCCTGCTGCGCCGTGGCCACGGTGGCAGGCGCCGTCCTTGGAGGTGCTGCCGTAGGTCTTGTAGAAGGGATCGGGGTGGAAGTCTGCAAGACGGAGTCAGTCTGCGACGCGATCGCCAGGGCGGGGTGCGTACCGGTAATGTGGAGAAATTTGCCTGTCAGAGGCCGCGACTGTGACGACGGCGTGCGGAGTACTGCAGGTACGCTTAGTGCGCTCGCTGACGAGGCAATCAGCGCCGAGGCGAGAGCGCAGCGCACCATGGTGGCGGAGGGGAGCAGCAGGAGAACGGGAGAGGCAACCAGGCGGCTGCAGAGCGCTCTATATCTCTCTGCTATGTCGCAGTACAACTTGGCAAGCGCGCGAGGCACGTCTCTTTTTACGACACGAGCATAGGGCAGGCGCAGTGATTGGCGCCATGACGTTGCGGTCAAGGGCCCAGAGCCACCAAGGTACTCAAACTCCACCGCCTCAGCCTCGAGCAGCCCAAAGTCGCGTGGCAATCTCTCGTGCTCACCAACCCAGGTCACACGGCTCAGCGAAGCCGAAGCGTTCCATGGAAACTACCCTTGTTGCGCGCAACAATAGAGCCGTATGGAACGGCGGCAGCCACGCGCCGACGAGCCACCGACAGGGCATCAACACGGCACTTCGGCATCACTGTAACCGCATCCCGCCACGCCTTGCCACTTGTCAGATGGTATAACTTTCGTCGCGCATGTGAAGCATCATTACGTCTCTACTGCTCACACGCCTACTCTAAAAGAAAACCCTCAAAGCCCATCCCCGCATTATTCCCTCCGGCTTATGTGCTTGAACGTGACACGCATACTAGGTGGTTAATCCCTCAACCACCACTAATTGCCCTGCCTGCCTGACCTCTGTCTCGCTGCAGCTGATCTTCAGCCGTTTCACCTGAACCTCTCGTATCCTGGCGCCCCTCAGACGAGGAAGAACGACTGCGCACCAATGGCCGCAGCCAAACCGAGGCGAAAAAACGGCGGCGTCAGCTTCGTGACATGTCACTTAGGGAAACAGCGCAGAGGATCAGCGAAGGTCACAAGCCACTAAAAATAAACGTATAATCATGCGAAACAGACGGCGAAGCTTCTTCGTCAGACTTCCGAACGAATGTGATAGAAGCCCGTCTCTGTCCAAACTTGTCCGGGGCATTTGCCCGAAAATGATGTAGTACATATTCCTCACCTAAATCCATCACTTTTGATGCCCATCCGCAAATGACGCATCACCACGCTTGTTGTAGCTCTCCACGTTCGTGTCACACAGCCCTTCAACGGCCGTCACTGTATTGGTATCGTTTGAGCCATCTCGAAACATAAACAGTAATGCTGCCACTTATGCTTGCTTTCTGCATGCCTTGCGTCCACAACCGCGCAACCGGATGTCGGACAAATAAAAACCCAAAAAAGAAATATTTAGCCGATCTCATCAGGGCCCCCTTTTCCCATCTGTGCCGAGCGCCTGTCAAATATGCAAGCGACGTTGTGGTCATGAAGCCAACAAAAGTGATGCAGTCCATCAAATGACGCAACCCCCGACGGAACTCCTTCCACTGCGGCAAATTGAAGCCCACGAGGAAAAAGATGGAATGAACCAAGATACCCAAACACCATGCTATGCTTTGTGGATGCAAAGATTGATGGCAAACATGCCCCCGCCATAGCTTATGAAAACGCCGTTCCCATGCCCGTGTATCTCTGATGCCATTGTCACGTGGCTTTTGCTTCTTCCCCATTCGTCGCCGGCTTGGCTTTCTCCTGCTCCGCACTCGCACCTTGCCTCTTTTCTTGAGACCTAGGCTCGCCTTTGACCTTTTGCTCCGGCTCGCCGCCCGTCTTGGCCTTGTCGTGCTCGCCACCGCCCGTCTTGGCCTTCTCTTCGGATATCTTAATCTTTTGATACATGTCATTCAGCTTCGACCCTTCGACACCTTTGCTGGGCCAGAAATTGTTGGCAATGAAATCCCTACTTTCTGTTAGCATCTACACCGCTGGAAGCCTTAGGCATATGAGCTTACCATAAACGGGCCTTTTCCGTAGGGCTCGCTCTTTCCCGCAAGCCCTGTGAAATGAACTGTCCGACCTTCAAAAATTCCTTCTTCAACGCCAAAGACCTTTCTACGCGATCAGGAATCTTCTGAGATGTACACTTGACAAGCGCGTCGAGATTCTCTTGTACAGGCTTGAGCAACTTCGCCGACGGGTTATTACGGCTGGCATGGCCATTCAGGTTGCTTGACTCCCGACGATGGTGGCTCTCAGCCGCGTGACGAGGCCGCTCGTCAGCCCTGTGGTGCTTGTGCTTCAACTTGTGCTTGTCGTCAAGCTCGCCACTGGCTTTGCGGCGGACCTCTGGGGTTCCGTTTCGGTCGGGCTTCTCTGAACGGCGATCCACACTATGGCGGTGCTCGGCATGACGGTGTTCGCCGTGACGATGTTCGCCGTGACGGTGTTCACTGTGACGATGCTCGTGGCGATGCTCGCTGTGGCTCTGGGTGCGGTGGCGAGCCCTGTCTTGTTCGCGATTGACTTTCCGCATGTTGGCAGGCCCAGGGCTGGCAGAGGCACTGCCTTGCTTCTCCGGACGACGCGAAGCGTTCCACTTCTTGTTGTTGCGATGATGATTGTCCAAGGCTCTCTTTGCCGCAGCGTTTGTGCCGTTGGAAGCCTTGTCCTTGAGGACGCTGATGAGATAATTGGCCCTACGGACGAGATGGACCGCACCCGGTGATTTGGCGTTCTTGTCCTCGGCCTTGCTTCGTTCCTCCTTCTTGTCCACACGGTGCTCTTCGAGGAAAAACTTGTCTTGCATGCCAAGTTCTGGGTCATCTCGAATGGCGACCCACGAGCCATAGCCGTGCTTAGAAATACCAACGGCAAGCATGCCGTCCTCACGCGCACCCCAAGGGCAGCTATAATGCGCAGGCTTCGACGCCTCGGGAAGTCGGAAGTTGCGCCAGTCAGAAGCTGCAGCGACAGCTTCCTTGATGAGCCTCATCTCGTGTGGTCTTTCCAGGATCGTCTCGGCATTGAGTCTCTTCACACCTTTCCAGTCGAACAGGATGGCTTTCTTGTCCTTCTTGGTGAGGATCTTGTTGTTTTCACGTGCCATCGCCTCGTTCTTTACTTGCTCCTCCCTTAATAGATCGCGACAGTGGTCCATCACTTCTTTCAAGGTCGCCTTCACAATTTCCCTGTCGCGGTTGCTCAATTTGGCTTCCTTGGCCATTTCATCCCCACGCTCCTCAATAGACCCGAATTTCTCGTGAGCACGAATAAGATTGCGAATCTCCTTCTCGGACAAAGGCCGTTTCGGATCGTCGTCAGGGCCGGATTCATCGCCCGATTGCGCAGCTTCTGCAGCCTCCTGAGCAGCCTGGCGAGCTCGCTTCTTGGCAGCGCGTTGTTCGCGTTCCTCATTGGGTGCCTTGCGCTTTCGGGGCTGACTCTGCTCGATTTCTTTGGCGAGAAAATCTTCATCTTGCTTACGCTTCTCCTCTGCTTTGATCTCCTCAAGTTGGTCTTTGGGAATGATGTCATCCCACTCAAGGTCAAGCTTGACATCAGTGTACTCAAAACTCTTGAGGAACTCCTCGCCACCGTCGGTGGTGATGCCTTCGGGCTGTTCTGTCTTGTGCTCCTCAGCGTTCTCCAAGACAGCGTCGATGTCGAGCTCTTCCAGTTTCTTCTGGTTTCCAGTCTGCTCAAACATCTTCTGACCACGCTTCTTGAGGATGCGGTTGATGTCGTCAGATGAGGTCGGCTCTGCGACAGCCCTTGCAGCTCGATCGAAAGCCTCTCTGTCACCCTTGTCTGTGACAGCGCGTTGAATGGTGATATATTCGAGCATGAGCTTGTTGCGCGCTCGCTCGAGAACCTCCTCTTCCACAGTATCCTTCGACACGAGTCGGTACACTGTGACAGGGTTCTTTTGACCAATACGGTGAGCACGAGCCATAGCCTGAAGGTCAGCCTGGGGGTTCCAATCCGAGTCGAACAGAATGACGGTGTCAGCTGTCATCAGGTTGATACCAAGACCACCGGCTCTGGTCGAGAGCAGAAAGCAGAAATCCTGACTTTCAAAAGCATTGAAGTGGTCGATAGCCTGCCTTCTTTGGCCGGAAGTGATAGTTCCGTCCAGCCTCTGGAACTGGTAGCCGCGAAGCTGCAGATAATCACCGAGAATGTCGAGCATTTTGACCATTTGACTGAAAATGAGGACACGGTGGTTGTCCTTCTTCAACTTCGTCAACAGGCGGTCGAGAAGCATCATCTTACCGCTGCTAGTGACTAAGGCCTTGAGTTGGTCTTCCCGGCGGTAGTTACCTGCAAGCATGCGTTCCTCGGCACCGGCAAACATGTAAGGGTGGTTGCTGGCCTTCTTCAGCTCCATCATAATGTTGAGTAGTGATTGCTTCGGACCCTTGCCACCTTGGTTCAAGGCGGCGTAGTTCCTAGTCAGGATGTTTTTGTAATACTCGAGTTGGAGATCAGACAATTCGACACGGATGATCTTCTCAGTCTTGGGCGGCAAGTCGTTCTCTACCTTCTGCTTGGTCCGGCGAATCATGTACGGGCTGATTGCATTAGTGAGCTCAGCAATCTTCTCACTGGCCGATTCCGACTGCAAGTCAATGTTCTCATCGACCTCAATCACCCCGGGCATGATGAAGTCCATCAAGGCGGAGAGCTCGCCCAAGGTGTTCTGCATCGGGGTACCGGTGATAAGGAGTCTACTTGGTGCCCCGAAATCCATCAGCTTGGCATATAGCTGAGACTCACGGTTCTTAAGTCGATGAGCCTCGTCTACGGCCATGAACTGCCACTTGATTTGCGAAAGGAAGGTGGAGTCGGCAAGAACAAACTCATAGGTCGTCAAGAGCACATGAAACTTAGTCCTCTTGGGGTTGCCCTCAACAAGCATTTCGTACTCGCGGATAATCTTCCGTGAGGCTTCGTTGCCGTTGTAAACGACGTAGTTGATGTCAGGCGCCCAGTTGTCGAAGGTCTCCGCCCATGCAGGAAGGGTCGAGAGTGGAACAACTACGACGAAGGGCCCTTGTTGGCCACGGTCATGTCGCAACCAATTCATGAACGACACTGTTTGTACTGTCTTGCCGAGACCCATTTCGTCGGCAAGAATAGCATTGTCTCCCTTGCACCAGTGGTACGCCAAGAAGCTCACGCCTCTCAATTGGAAGTCTCTGAGTTGGCCGAATTTAATGTATTCGGGTTGCTCGCGGATGGCGACGTACTTCCGACGTGTGGCGATGTTGGACTCACGCTTGTCGGAGACGGGCACTTTCGAGGATCTGTCGAGGTACCGGTCGATCTGCTCTTGAGCAAGCTGACCAACCAGTGATGCCGGCTCCCAAGTACATTCCTCATACGGGAGAGCTTTCCCTATAGCACGGTGTCAGCGTTTAGAACTGTAACGACAGATGTTGCTCCTACATTTTACCAGGTACTCGGTTTCCTCCTCGCCCTCCTGGGAAGCAATGACACGTTCAACGTGACGCGAGTCTTCATGGAGGTCTTCGACCTTTTCGCGATCGAGGTTCCACTTCTCCTTCTCCTCGGAAGGAACTTCAGGATCACCCATAATCATGATCTCTTCCAAGACGATCTTGCGAAAATAGTTCTCAACTTTCCTGAATCCTTTGTATCCGGACAGTGAGGAGAACTCCTCGTACGTAGCGTGAAACGGGGCTTTGCCAACCCATTTAACCTGCGCCAACGGTTAACAAACATGATGCGACAATTCGTAGGTGGGGAGCAGCCTACCAGGTACTCAAAGTCATGTTTCGTGAGGTTGTTCATCTCTCCAACTGTTCGACAGTTAGGCATGTGAGCCTTCGTGGGGGACTGGATACTGACCAGAGTCTTCTCGTCGCCGATGGAGGATGATTCTATCAATCTGCGGACTATCATCCTCCTCAGCGGCGACCCAGTAATTGGGCGTCATCTCCTCCGACTCGTCGCTGAATATGTTGTCATCATCGTCTTCGTTATAACTCGTGACCTTCGCAGCGTTACGTGTCGAGAAGCGGACTTCCGCCTGTGATGGCGGCGCCCGTCCCGAGGCCACAAGGTGCCGGTGTTTCCGTTGTTTCTTGGTAGGGGCCTGGCGGCGACCACCAACGTACGCGTCAGAGTCTGAGTCTGACTCGGAAGGGGAAGGAGGGTCTGGCGATGGACGACGGGAGCCTAAGCAATGGTGAGTTCGGCCGTGAAGTTGAGTTCTCGAACAGCTAGTGACAACATACCTCTGGCAGGAGCAATTGTTCTCCGCTTCTTCCGGCGAGGATTCACAGCATCAGAATCAGAGTCATCCTCTTCCGAACTGCTGTCAATCTATGAAGACGTATCAGTGAAAGTGGTCTTAGAGATGCAGGCGATGAGGATGGCATACCACACGACGGTTTGCGCGAGCGCGGCCCTACGGCAGAGTTCAGTGAAGAGTCCAACACGACTAGTTATGAGAACGCACGCTTCTCCTGAGACCGTAGAGCTCTGGATTCTGGTTTATGTACTCATCGTCTTCAACACTAGCTTTCCGTTTCCGGGGTCTCTGCGAGTCCTCCGATGATGACCGATCAACTTCTTCGTTGTCCGACTGGGCAGCTGGCGTTTCCGACTCGTAGTCTCCGTCCTCTGAGCCCTCCGCATCTTCGCTGTGGGACGAGTCCGACAGCGCATCTACCTCATTGTCCTCATCTTGTACGGGACTCTGAGCATCGCTAGATGGTGATAGAGCTGCGGCGGCACGGTTCGTAGGGTCGGACAGTTCGCTTTCGCTGGGTGCGTCTTCGTCGTCGGCGTTGGTCACATTATGTGCTAGGGGAGAGCCATGGCCGTTGACTATTGGCAAAGAGGTGGTCGGATTACCCGGAGAGTGCATGAGGATGGACCCGGCTAGATGGAGGAGATGGTCAGCTCGACTTCTCGATGGAAACGTGGCCGGGCGGAGTGAAACAAGGTGCATTGGAATCGGCGAGATTACGCGACCAAGATTCATCAAAAAGCGACTTAAAACGTCTTGATAATGAAGAGAAAACAAGGTCCGACCGCAAAATGATGCTCGTGATGACTTGGGGCTGGGAGCGATGAAGACGTGTAAGGAAGGGGTCAATGGGACGTAGGCGGTGTTAGAGAAGGCTCTAAGGTGGTGGGAAGACGTAGCGATGAGGGTACACGCCAGTATACTCGACTATGCGAGCATCTGAGATGACGGCATGGTATATAAGGTAGAGTATGATAGCCTTCGCCGAGCGCTCCAAAGGCAGCGAGGCGGGGCGACGCAGAGCGAGCGTGAGAGGGGCAGAACGATAGGAAAATCAGGGACGTACAGGCCATGGCTCGAGGCTACCGGGTGGATGTGCACTTGGCGCGGGAAGGTGTCGTGGTGGGTGGTGGCTCCTGGTGTCTCTCGTGTATGGAGTGTGAAGACGAGCGGCAAGATGAGCCTTCGCCGACGCAGCAGCCCTATGGAGCGCGGTCAGATCCAGGCCACCCAAAAATAGCCTAGCGCATTTGCTCACTGCGACTCACCGGCAACTGAACGCAACAAGTCTGCGGGCGCCGGCGCAGAGAAGCACGATGGAGAATTAGAGTGCGCTGAAGCTGAAGACCTCGAGAATGTGCAGGTGCAATTGCGGTCGTGGCCTTAGAGCCTGGTCGACAGCTGGTGCTCCGTAGCACGCGCCCGCGGTTTGTACTGCCGAGTCCACGCACGGCACGCGCTCGGAGGCAGCCGGCCACGACTTTCTGTGACGTGCACCACCCCGGCAGCCCAGGACCAATCACTTGCTGGAGGATAAGCGTGCCCATTCACCGACAAAGCCACTCGCGCTGCCCACTGCGACCCTCCTGCCGCTGTCAAAGCATCCACTTGATCGCCGCAGCGTTGCGCTCTGGGACGTTTCGCCCGTCGTTCTCTACGGCCTCCAACGACCACCCGTGTGCCGCCGCTTCGACGCTCACCCGCCTCCGTTTCATCACTGCGCGCACGTCGCACTTCGGCTCTGAAATACACACACGCCCTCCAGGCGACGGCTGCACACCATGACGGACAAGCTCACGAGGTACGCACCCTGAAAAGTCGCCTGGTCAGACTCGTGTGAGACTGACTTTGCCTTCAGAATTGCTATTGTCAACAGCGACAAGGTGCGCCACTGCGCGAAGCCCCGCCAACCCCGCGGTGGCAGAATTTTGAATGTTTTCGCACGCTAACTACAGGTGTCGCATACAGTGCAAACCCAAGGTACGAACGCACCACGCCACGCGCCGTAATCGCCGCTGACTCTGGCCCAGAAATGCAGGCAGGAATGCAAGAAGGCTTGCCCCGTCGTTCGCACTGGCAAGCTGTGCATCGAGGTCGATCCAACGGCTAAAATCGCCTTCATCTCCGAGCGCCTGTGTATAGGGTGCGGTATCTGCCCGAAGAAATGCCCGTTCGACGCGATCAACATCATCAACTTGCCAACAAACCTGAACACCCAGGTCACGCACAGATACTCGGCGAACAGCTTTAAGCTGCACAGGCTGCCTATGCCCCGTCCCGGCCAGGTCCTTGGTCTTGTTGGAACGAACGGTATTGGCAAGAGTACTGCGCTGAAGATTCTTAGCGGCAAGTTGAAGCCGAACTTGGGCAGATACGACAACCCGCCCGATTGGGAGGAGATCCTGAAGTACTTCCGTGGTTCGGAGCTGCAGAGTAAGCATTCGGTCAGGCTGCCAGCCGCTTTCGATGAGCTGACAGCCTCTAGACTATTTCACCAAGGTGCTCGAAGACAACTTGAAGGCCGTCATCAAGCCTCAATATGTCGACCAGATCCCCAAGGCTATCAAGGCCGCCGACAAGCGTGTGGGAACGCTCATCTCCGGACGTGCACAACTGGGTAATCTGGACGAAATTCTCGACGACCTGGACCTAAGGCAGATTTTCGACCGCGACGTCACTCAATTGTCTGGTGGAGAAATGCAGCGTTTTGCCATTGGTTCCGTGTGCGCCCAGAAGGCGGACGTGTACATGTTTGACGAGCCTTCGTCTTTCCTCGACGTCAAGCAGCGTCTTAACGCCGGTAAGATCATCCGCAGCTTGTTGCGCCCTGATGACTACGTCATTGTTGTCGAGCACGACTTGTCTGTCCTGGACTACCTTTCGGATTTCGTTTGCGTTCTCTACGGCAAGCCCGCGGTGTATGGTGTCGTCACTATGCCTTACTCCGTTAGGGAAGGTATCAACATCTTCCTTGATGGTAACATCCCAACGGAAAACCTCCGCTTCCGCGAAGAATCTCTGCAGTTCCGCATTGGTGAGGCGGCTGAAGACTACTCGACCGACAGATCGCGTGCGTACTCCTACCCGGCCATGGAGAAGACGATGGGCGGCTTCCACCTTGCAATCCAGCCTGGTGACTTCACCGATTCGGAAATCATCGTCATGATGGGAGAGAACGGAACTGGAAAGACCACCTTCTGTAAGATGCTTGCTGGTGCTCTCAAGCCCGACGGCGGCAAGACCGTTCCCCAGATGAATATCTCCATGAAGCCGCAAACCATCACCCCCAAGTTCCAGGGTACCGTTCGCCAGTTGTTCTTCAAGAAGATCAAGGCCGCTTTCCTCAACCCGCAGTTCCAGACCGATGTGTATAAGCCGCTCAAGATGGACGACTTCATTGACCAGGAGGTTCAGAACCTGTCTGGTGGTGAATTGCAGCGTGTCGCTATTGTCTTGGCTCTCGGCATCCCGGCCGACATTTACCTCATCGACGAGCCCTCGGCGTACCTCGACTCTGAGCAGCGTATTGTTGCCTCCCGTGTCATCAAGCGCTTCATCATGCACTCTAAGAAGACCGCCTTCATCGTCGAGCACGACTTCATCATGGCTACTTATCTCGCCGACCGCGTCATTGTCTTCGATGGCAAGCCTTCTATTGATGCTCGTGCGCAAACCCCCGAGAGCTTGTTGACTGGCTGCAACAAGTTCCTGAAGAGCTTGGATGTCACCTTCCGTCGTGACCCTAACTCGTACCGCCCGCGTATCAACAAGTACAACTCCCAGATGGACCAGGAGCAGAAGATGTCCGGCAACTACGTAAGAAAAAAAAAACCCCTTTGATTTCAATTGCACTTTATACTGATTCTCTGGATTACAGTTCTTCCTGGAAGATGAGAGTTGAAGAGGCTGTCCCAAAGAAGGACTACAAACCGCCTCATCGTCACGACCACTTCCCACCTCCTTCGGTTAGCAACAATGGCGTTCATGGGGGCGGAGCATTTTTGGGCAATAGCGGCGGAAAAAAGAAAGCAAGCATAGGGAAGCGGGGTAAAAACGGGCTCCTTGAGGAGGAAGGCGCGTCGGACGAAGACGATGATGAGGACGACATACACCACCAGCAGCGGTCTACCTCCTGTAGTCGCATCTCCGTAGCGTCGCTCCTGCTGCCGCCGCAGCTACTTTGGCCACCGGGACTTTCGGTTCTCGTGATGGTGTAGTTTGTGTGCGTGCCGTGTGTAGCGAGACTCTGCGTTAGGGGTTCCACCACGGGTCAAGTTAGGTGATCCGCTGCTTCATTTAATCATCGCGATGATATACTACTTCTCTTTTTCACATTTCACTAGCATGGAGTTGCATATGACTCAGAAGAGCAGATTTGCATTGACCTGTTATATGGAAAGTGTACTAATCAAATCAAGACCTAGAATGGGCGGCACTGTATTATACACTGAAAGAGCTCTTTCTGATTTTGGTGAGACGAAGAGCAAGTAGCTGTATCCCGGGAATGGACACAAAATGTCCACAAGAAATCGAGACGCTTTTTGACGTACCAGGCAGTCTGTTTCCCCCCCTCCCCCTCTTGCGCGTCAATCTTTTTTTCCGAACTGCAGTTGGGGTAAGGATGAATGTGTAACGGATGGGGAGGAATGGGGCACTGTTAGCGGCGAGCAAACGAGGAGTAACCCTCGCAGCTCGAGGAGACAGTGATTGCTGCACTCGCCGTGCGTCCAGCTGCTAGTGTTGCTTAATCCTCCTCAATCTCGCCTTCCTCGCTGCCCGAGCGAAGACCGGCGTCCTCTTTGGCTGGTTCGGCAGGCTGGGCCTTCTTCTCGGGAGTCCTAGATCTGTGACGGCGAGGGGAGAAGGTACGCTCACGAGTTTCCCTACGAGTCCTCTGTTGAATTCATCAGCATAGCCCGTTCTTTCACCGACGGACGGCGGGGGGCGGTAGATTCCACTGACCTTGGTATCCCGCTTGTTCTCGGGGCTCTCGCTGTCTCTTCTGCGCCTCATGCTGCCAGCCCTGCTGTCGCCGTAGTCGAGCTCGCTAGCCTTCTCACGCGGGTCGGCACGGCTGATGTAAGAGCGCTCACGCTCGACCTCGCGCTCCCTGCGTTCGCGATCATAATGGCTCAGGCTACTGACCTCTCTTCTATCGCTAACGTAGCGATCGCCGCGCCAATCTCTACTACGCGGCGGTGGCGACAAGCCAGACAGGCTAGACTTGCGGTACTGGCGCTCGCGGTCCGCTTGCGCTTTGCGACGATCCGCCTCGTAGGCGTCCGGCTCGGGCGTGCGGGTGCGGTGGCGGCGACCATGGCCGTTGCGGTAGTCCCGGTCGCGTTCGCGGTCGCGGTCACGGTCACGGTCCCGTTCTCGGTCGCGTTCACGTTCGCGCTCACGCTCTCGGTCGCGGTCACGCCTGCTGCGATCACGCTCACGCTCACGCTCGTGATCGTCCTCCTTCTCCTTCAAGCGACGCAAATGCTTGTCGAAAGCAGTGCGACGCAGCTCGTCCGATTCCAGCTGTCGATATTCTTCGAACTTTTCAAGGCGAGGACGTACCTGCTCCCATGTGTCTTCCAGAGTGACCGGGGGCTCCAATCTCTTGATGCGAGAACGCAGATTATCAATGTGCCGACGCTGGATACGCTCAGCTTGGTGCTTGTTAGCCTCGGAGCGTTGCTGCTCCTTCTCCTTGAGCCGCTCAAAGAGGAGCTTAAGGGAGTGATCGTCGATATTTGCTGTACGCCTTTCAGATCGCATCAGTGTCATGAACTCATCCAGAGTGGTGCTTTGGGTGATTTCGAAACGACGATCCTATGCTCTGTCAGCTGAAAGTTACCGTGTACAGTTCCTTTGTGGGAGACTCACGTCTAGAACGTCAAGAACGTCGTGTCTCTTGCTACGCAGAACGCGCTCTTCCTCCTCGACCACATCCCAGAATAAGTCCAACGGGGTTGAGCCGGCCTGGCCCAGCATTGCAACGTAGCGAGGATCATTTTCGAGCAGAGGATGAATTTCCTTCCACTTCGTTCCAGCCCTGATCTTGCCGTCATTGCGAAGCTCCTTGAGCAGTGCAATAAATTTGTCCCGGTTCTGGCGCTCGCGCCTCGCTCTGGATTGCTTCTGCTTCTGGCGAACCTCGTTAAAGCTGCGTTCAAGAGTCTTGATATGGGCCTCAAATGCTTTCAGAAGATCCAACTTGCTCAACAACTCGAACTTTTCATCACCCTTGAAGCGCTCGTGCTCTTTGATCACATCCCGGACATGAGTCCAACGACTGTATGGCTCGAGCTGAAGCTCGCCAAGCAGTGATGAAAGCTCTTCACTGGCTTGTTGGCGGTGTTTGGCCTCAGTCTCGACGTGCGTCTTGTAGAGCTCGCAAATGTACTCTTCGAAGAGTTGCTTCCTCTCGTCGTCGCTCTTCGCAGAGCGATAGATGGTCTCGCCCTGGATGATAGGCTTGGCTGTCTTCCAGCGCGTATAGTACTTGATCTCTGGATGGCTCCTTAGCATTTTATTGAAGTCATTGCGAAGCTTGGCAAGCCTCTCCTTCTCGCGCTCCTTTTCCTGCTCGCGCATTTCAACCACATATTTCTCAAAAGCCGCCTTGCGGTCCTTGGGGTCTTTGATGGCACGATACTGGTCGTCTCTGATGGTGGCGCGCATCGCTTGGTCCCACGTCCAGTCAGGTTGGACACCGGCGCGTTTGAGAAGCTTCATAAAGGCAGCCTCAGCATCGTCGTAGGACGAGTACTCAGGGCCGGTCTTTGTGTCAATGGAGGGAACAGAGCGCAGGCTCTCCAGCTTCTCGGACTGCGTATAGCCTATCTGGCGGTCGATAGGCGCGCGGTCGGGGGTGTCCCTACTGAACCCGTGTGAAGCAAAGGTAGGGGCAGCGCCAGCCACAAACTGCGAAGCAGGTGCCGCAGGCGGACGGGCAGGGGGCACGGAAGCGAGAGCGACCTTGAAGGCCTCGGGCATTTCCCATGACGACTGTTTTGTCTCAGTGTTGTACCAGTACTTCTTGCCGCCCTCGGCGGTATACTCCTTCCACGGAAGGTCTTTCAGAGCGCGCTACGGTTTTGTCAGCTTTGTCCAGGGCAGAAGAGGTGAGAGAAGCCAACCTCAACCGGGGTCAGAAGCTCGTCGGGCTTCGTCCATTGGGTGACCTTGGTCTGGCTGTTGTAGTAGTAGACGCGACCATCGGCGGTGCGCGCCTCCTGCCAGAGAACTGGCATTGGCGGAAGACCGTTCATCGCGACGGTTGTGCGGAGGCGGGCGACGTGGTAGCCAACAGTGCGCGGATGAACGCGCTCAGCGTGAAAGGTGGATGATGCAGGCCGGCGAGTCGCAGCTCCGAACGCTAGTTTTGCGCGGGCGGTGAAGGCGGCGATCTGCCTTGGCGCGAGCGTCAACACCGCTGCTGTCCCCTTACCATCACCCCGGCTCGACATCCTCTCGCTGCTTGCAGACTGAACTCGAATCAGCCCGCCGGCCTGAGGAACCTGCCCTCTGTGCGAACCTACCCCCCAGCCCCCCTTCCTTACACTTTTGTCCCGGGTCCGGCAGCTGGCTGTGCATCAGAAGCTCCGCCTCCAGCCAGACCAGATCCCCGACCCGCCTTGCATACAAGGAACACAAGATGCACAATTCTACATAAAGCACCAGCACACCAATCAATCATGACGACAGCCAGATTTCCGGGCCATTCGCGCACCACCAGCACTGATTTCTCTGAGACTTCCCTGGTCGAAACCGTTGTGCCCGCCGCTTCGGCAGCTGATCTCCAGCAGTCGCTCGGTGCATGGGACGGCACTATAAACGAAGCTAGCACATCGATCCTACCCTTTCTACCGCAACGACAGTTTCTATTTTTTGGTATGCGCTTGGAATTGGACACAGTCCTAAAGCAAACTTCTTACTCATTCCTAGGAATCTAGATGAACTTGTTCCTGTTTACGTGGTCCTCCGGACGCCAACTACCGATGAGAACACCCTCAAATCCTACCTAGGGAGGCTTGCCCTGAACGTCGAGGCCTATGCTACATCGACTGCTCCCCTATCCCACACAGGTGCTCCGCACGCCCCTCCGCTGAAGGAACTTCTCCACTCTGCCTCTGTCCAGAATCCAGCAGAGCCGGTTCTCTTCTCTTCACGGGGGGTGACTTACGAAAATGGCAACTCGCAAGAGTATTGCTATGTAGCCTGGAAAGTTGAGATCTTCATAGGTAACACCAGCGCTGAACGACTGCAGATCAAGTCTAATTGACTCCAGGGCACCCCCGATCAAGACTACCAAAACCGGTCGTTTATTTCTCGGTAGGGGCATCTCTGAAGCCTGTGCAGCAGGTGAAATCAGAAGTCCTGGATGACGAGTATTTACCGAGCTTAGCTCCTCTATCGGGCAATTTGTTAGAAGCTTTTGCCAGAGACCCTGCGCTTCAGGGGGTAAAACCGCATCTATCGGCCTCGCGCATCACAAAGGTTGCTCCAGCCCCATCAGTAGAACGCGACCTTTTGCGCCCACTACAGAACGCCAGCAGGCGGACTTTTCGGGCATTTCCGGCGCTTGCATGGAGGATTCGGTACACGAAGAGCTATGCTCCGGTGTCAGATCTCTCGATTTTCGCATCCTTCGATTTTGAAGTAACCGGCATGGCCGGCTACAGCTTGAGCCTGAACGAGGTTGAACTTGCTCTTTCGGATGGCCGCGTAGAGTCTTGTGGAGAGAATCTCGGCGGTGGTCGCGAGAATGTCTACAGATCCGGCGACCAGGTTGCCCTGCTGTACAAGCTGATACCGAACGATGTGTCCAAGGATTACACCGTGCCCATGAATGTCCATGCATTGGATGTCAGAATAAGAGCGAAGATCCTCCTATCAGAAGAATGTCAGCCTGAAGTTGTCATCGACTGGAGAACAAACGTCGACATCGCCCACGTGCTCAAATCAAAACTTCGGGTCCCGGACCACCTCCTTGGCCGTTCAGCACACCAGAGAAACATAAGCAGCATCAACTCTTCTTCCTCGTCGAAGCAACCAGGGCCTGATTCTCTCCCTTACATGGAAAACGGCCAGCAGGACGTCTCGGCGGGAGGAAACATCGATGTCGCGGTGACCATTGTTGGGCCGGAACGCGTCTACGTTGCAGAGCCTTTTGTCTGGGATGTGTTCATTGTCAATCGCTCCGACCGCGAGCGCCGGTTGGAATTCCAGGTTGTGTTCAAGGCTCTTGCCGTTGGACAGTCGCCAGACTTACTCCTCCACACGTCACGGGGTCTCCACGTCGGGTAAGTCATTTCCAACGGATCTTGTAACAGAGCTTTGCTGATTAGCGTCCAAGGACGTTGGCGCCAACCGCCTGCAAAAATACTCAGATAGAGCTTGAGCCCTTCAAGGACGGCATACTTAATTTGGAAGCCCTGCGCCTGATCGACCTCCAGACGGAGGAGTACACGGACATCCATGATCTCCCGCTCATTGTGTCATATAGGAGACCTAGTGGCGCATAAGATATAAACGGGAAATCCTGCGCTTTGGTGAAGAATATGTTGGAAGGTGCGTTGGCATTGGGATCAATGCATCGGACGCGTTTCGGGATTACGTATCCCGTGACTGTACTGTTGGCAGAGGGTGAAATGCCAAAGATAAGATACCTAGATGAATAGAAACAATAAAGAGCTGTGAAGAAGAATCGCAAGGAGCCTTGGTTGTGCGTTCGGATGCTGTGGTTGGGCGGGAATGCAGGGACGGATTTGGCAGCTGATTTTGGATCAGAGCCAGAGTAAGGAAGCGCGCGGGATGAGCAACGACTCCGCCTCACAACACCCTCCGACCAACTCACATCCCCTCCTGCACTCAAGTATCCCTTGAACCAACACCTCAGCGCGACCACCGCGACCAGACGATACCCATTACCCGTGCGTGGTGACGCATAGCGCTGGCTGTTCCGCCGCCACTCAACTAGCTACTCAGCTGCCTGCCTGCCTGCCCTCGCCAGGAGCGCATTCGCGCCTACCACCGAACCTCACAACGACGTCACTTCAGACCCGATACTCCACCGCCACACCTCCCACAATGATTGAAGGACAACGACGCCGCCTTTTGCGCACCCTCAACAGCCGCTATATTTACGGCAGCATTGTACGTGTTCCCATGGAATCCTAGCGAACCTTGCGCCGCTTCTTCCGCCGCCAAGCTGAGACTGACTCCGCTGGTCGCAACCGCAGCCTCTCCTACACGCTATTGTCTTCCTCCTCCAAATGGCCGCCGTATCCATCCTTTCGCGCAAGTTCAACACTTACTATGCGAACCGACCGGGTAAGCTCAACTGGATATGTCGAGCGTGGGATGCCTGCTGACTGCCTGCGACCAGTTCTTACCACCATGATAACGAACGCCGTACGTCATCCCTCGGCTCGCCCTGCACTCTCCCATAATACGATAGCGTGTTCGAACCACTACACACTGTGAGCTAACACAGCGATAGGTCCTCGGTGGCATCGCAGATACAGTAGCACAGTCTTTGACAGCAATCCGGCAGCGGGCGGTGCGCAAACCAGGAGGTATTGACAAGGATGACTTCTTCGCTATTGAAATCCATGAGCTGGACAAGAAGATGCCATATCCCGACGATGAGCTCATCCCGGATTCAAGGCGTCTGCCTCCTCCGTTCGACTTTGAGCGACTGACCAGGTTCATGGCCTATGGTTTCTTAATGGCGCCGGTGCAGCACAAATGGTTCGGCTTTCTGTCAAGGAACTTTCCCATCACCAAAACTGCGAAACTGGGTCCGGCGCTGAAGCGTGTCGCTCTGGACCAGTTTATCTTCGCACCATTTGGTATGTAGCGTGCGTCATCTTCGCGGGAATGCGGGCTAACCATGTTTGCTGTAGGTCTTGGGTGCTTCTTCACATTCATGACTCTGGCGGAGGGCGGCGACAAGCGCGCCGTGTTGCGCAAGTTCCAGGATGTCTACGTCCCTTCCTTGAAGGCCAACTATGTGGTGTGGCCGGCGGTGCAAATCATCAACTTCCGTCTCATGCCCATCCAGTACCAAATTGTAAGATGCTCCAAATACCAAAGTCCAAGACGTCTGCTAACGGCCCCCTTTCCACAGCCCTTTGTCTCCACCATTGGCATTGCGTGGACCGCATACCTTTCTCTGACCAATGCCTCTGACGAGGCCTAAGCGAGATAAAGCAAACGTAGACGCTTCCGGGCTCCTTCGTCCGTGTCCCGACAAGAAGCTACTTTTTCGACTTTCGGCATCGAACCAGATTCCTTTGTGACTTTCCTAAAATCGATTCAGCGCTGGGGAGGGGTTTCTTGGGGTTGTTTACTCCGGGTCTTCATCTCGTGGGTTTGGGTGCATTTATCGGGCGCAATGGTCTTTCACTAGTGGTTCTTGCGCGGTACTTTTATAGCTGCGGGTTTTATGACAGTGTTGGCGCTCTCTTCAAATTGAGTACATGTCCTGATACAAAGAATGGTAGTCACATGAATGCATGCGTACCTGTGAAAGAACACGCAAGAATTGATTTGGCCATAAAGTGTGAACGTGCAGCAGACAAGATGCCAAAAGCTTGTCAGAGAAGCTTCGTATATAGCTGCAAGGGTCTGTCACCCGTGGTTGGTGCAGACGTGCCCAGCAGCCATCAGACGCGGCGCGAAACGAGCGCGCGCGCGTCACCCGCGCGCCAGGGCGCTTCAATCCATCAAGCAACACGGCTGGCTCAACTGCGGCTGTCGCACCGCAGAACAGCACCCCAGTAAACAACACATTCCCCTCCTCGACCACCCACCCCACCGTCATCTACCCCAGCATTCTCACGCCTACCCGGCTTCGGTCGCTCTCCCCTCTAGTCGCATCTCCTAGGATTTCAATCGCATTTTCTTTTTTTTTTTTCGCCACCGAAAATGAACTCGCGCTCGCTCCGCCGCCTCGCCGGCGACCACGCCACACTGCACGCCGACCTGCCGCCCAACTACCTCTTCGCACCGCACACCGACCCATCAGATGACCTGACGCAACTCGACATCCTGCTGGCAGGACCAGAGGGCACGCCGTACGCGGCGGGCTTGTACCGATTGCACCTGGAGATGCCGGCGACGTACCCGAACGCGCCGCCGACGGCGCATTTCCGGACGCGCATCTGGCACCCAAACGTCGAGGAGGCCACGGGCGCGGTGTGCGTCGACACGCTCAAGCGCGACTGGCAGGCCAGCCTGACGCTGCGGGATGTGCTCGTTACCATCAGCTGCCTGCTCATCCAGCCCAATCCGGCCAGCGCGCTCAACGCTGAGGCCGGTGCATTGCTGCAGGAGGATTGGGACGCGTTTTGCCGCCGGGCGCGGCTGATGACGGGCATCCATGCGCAGATTCCAAGGGATCTGCGGCAGCATGTTGACGAGGCTAAGGGGAGAGGCGAGGAGAAAGTGGAGGAGAGGAGCGATGCCGAAAATGGTGCCACGCAGTCTGAGATGAGGGCCGAGGAGCCGAAGGCGAGAGACAAGGGAAGGAGGAGCGTCAAGGGTAAATCCAGAATGACTCAAAAGGTGTCGGCAGCCGCAACAGCGGAGATGGAGGAGAATGTTGGCTCGAGGCGCGACTCCGAGGACTGGATACCGGCACCGCCCAGCTTCTCGACACCAGCACCGTTGGCCACCAGCACCGCGGGCGCATCGCAAGACTCTGCACCCACGAGCTCGTTCGAGTTCCCGAGCACGCCTCTCGCAAGCATACAAACACCCGGCACGGCAAATGCACCTATGCGCATCACCAGGCATACCGCAGCCAACCTCGCTCAGCAAGCCGCATATCAAACTCCACAGCGCTCTGTTCAGTCGTCGCATAGCCCAGAGCGTCCTCCGTCAAGCTCGTCTTCTCACGGATCGCTCAATGGCCGTTTGAATACCTTGTCCTTTGGCTGGGCGCCTGAGAAGACTGCTGGTGCGTTGAGGTATTCACCAGAAGCGGCACGGAAGGATCGGCATGAGATGCGGCGTTTTAAAGCTGCAGGATATTGTTTGAAGCGGTACAACCGTGGAGCCTTTGGACCTCGGAGGGGCTTGAAAAGATTGTAGCCTGTGGCCATCCGACGTGTTTTTGGATTCCTGGAGTTCGACTGGGACTTGCTGTTTCTGGTGTTGCATAAGGGACTGGACGGTGCATTAGCGAAGGCGCAGGGGAGTGTCTTGGATTTTGAGGCGTGTTCTTGATCTTAATGAAATGGGACCTGTCGTCCTGTATGAGTAACGCAGGCAGGGTCTTGTAACACGACACCTAAATAACCCACTATTTCTGAGAAACGGATTTGCATGTGCTTGCGATGAATATTGAGTGTGTCATGCGTGCTATCAACAGGGATAGTCTTGACCATGCTCACCAGAAGCGGAAAGCCCGCACGGACCGGGTTGAACCAGTTTCGCTGGGACGACGCCTTCTCTCTCACTCTACAACTAATTCTCGGTATCCGCCAAAATGCTCGACATAGTAAACGACAACGCGCCATCCGCGAAATGTTACTTCACCCATGCCATGCTCGGCGAACACGTGGATGAGAAGCAGCCGCCGACCAAGAAAAAACCTTTCAACACGATCCTAGCTCAGCCTTTCTCGCACACTGTTCGTCGCCGCACGCCCCATCGCCACGTGACTCGCTCGCGCTGACCAGAGGATAGGCCGATCTAATACTGCCCGATGAGGTCTATGAAGTAGCACGGCAAGAGCTAGATGGCACTGTGGGCAAGTTCCACTATGCCAGAGTTTACATGTCTCTTGGTGAGATCATCGAGGGCGATTTCTTCAACCACTACATCAAGACTGGTAAACCCAAACAATAGTCCCATGGTAGTAATCTTTCGATACTGACCTCCCCCGTAGGAAATATCTTGATGCTATCCGAAGGCCGCCGAGGATTCGATAATGTCTTTTCTCTTCGTGAAGGTACCTATCCTTTTTCTTTTGATATGGCGGTTCTGACGTTCCGACTCTGACCAATTCTCAGGCGTATTGAGGCTCGAACTTGATCGCGTGACCTACGAAAGATGTGGACTTGTGGGAAAGCCGATACCGCATGGCGGCAGGAAACACACGAAGGAAAGGTTTGGTATGCATTACGCTAGCTTCCGCGATTCGAGCATAATACGCTAACGCTGCCTTAGCCATTGAACTAGAGCTTCGCCAACCATCTATGCTGCACGGCAAAAAAGGGTTCGAGCGCATCGTCTGGGCTTTCAAGAACGTGCTAAATCACTCTCTCACATGGCTTTTCCATGATGTCCAGAGCCCCGGCCAGTCTCCCTCAGGTTAGTACAGCACACTCCCAAACCAACATAGCAACCGGCAAAGGCTCACTGGTATCCGGATCGCAGGCCCTATTCTTGCCCACTCTCCGCAAGTCCTGACAGCACAGCCAGACCGTCTCCATCTGCCTCGAGTAAAGACTCCTGCCTTGACCTCTGTTGCTGATCTCTGCGACTCGGAGTACAGCATGGAGGTGCTCGAATGGCTCGGCATGGTCAGTGTGGAGTCACCGCGAATCAATGCCACCGACGACATTGACAGCTTTCTGAGCCGTTACGAAGTTCCCATGCCGTACCGGTCAGATGGCGATGCAGATGCACCGGTTGTTGAGAGTGTAACGAGACTACGGTGGCGCGGACTCATCCCCTCGGCCTTTCTATTACGGTTATGTATGGCTGTAAGGAAGGGCCTTGTTGGTGGTAAAGTAGACGTGCAGAGAGCTTGGATGGCGTTGAGCGTCGCGGGTTTCGAGGGCGAGACGTATACTATGCTTGGGATCGGGCCAAGAGATGTGCTGAGTTGGGAATGCAAATGAGCGGATCGGCCATAATATAGTCGGCACGACTTTGGCTTCGACAGGTATCACATCTGGTATAAGTGATGCACGAAACCAGCTTCACTTGTAGAAGCAATATGCAATTCGTCTGGAGGTTTGCCCGCTTCATACGGGCCTACTTTGTTTTTCAGATCCCATCATGTCACTCTCTGGCATACTTTTTCGGACCATTTCTGCTCTATCTTGGCTCCTTTTTCTTTTTTGAATTCTCTCGCCTTTGAGTAGGCCCTCAAGGAAAAATGGCAACCTCCCCAAAAGTTTGCATATGCTTCCGAACTTCAAGATGTTTTATTTTCGGCATCAGACGGAGTGATGGCTCACAGCAACTCCAGTAATATAGTTTGTCTCTATGTATATGATCTAACATCGTCATTGGGCTACGGACTCTCTCGTCCGCATGACCCCGATTTAACCATTGATCCGCTGATCAAACCTCGGGATACACGTCCGTCCTCCTCAACAGCGGCATCTCTGCCCTTACCTTCTCCAGGAAGGCCAGATCCAAGTCCACCAGTGCCAAGCTGGGCGGCGGCTGGCGGCCGACCTCGTTGTAGCCGTCGAGGGCGTCGAAACCGCCCAGGTCAGCGACAACCTCACCCCAGGGTGAGATGACGATGCTGTGGCCGTAGGAGCACCGCTTCTCGTTGTGAAAGCCCGACTGCGCAGCCGCGATGACGTAGGACTGTGTCTCGATGGCGCGCGCTCGCAGCAGCGGTTCCCAGTGCGCTCGCCCGGTCGGCACCGTGAAGGCAGACGGGTAGACAAGGACTTGGGCGCCTTGGCGGCGCAGGGCGAGAGAGATTTCGGGGAAGCGTAACTATTGGCTGTTAGTCATCCGATCCCTCCTTCTAGAAGGAAGGATGCTCACGTCAAAGCAGATGGTCATTCCAACGCGGCCAATTGGTGTCTCGAAAGGCGGCAGGATAGAGGTTCCTTTTTCCACGCTCCTGTCAGGCAAAAAGGGTCAGTTCCACGGCGTCAAGGCAAGACTGGCGTTCATGCATACTGGCTCTCCTTTAAGATTGGGCCGCCCTGGATTTCGACGTCGAAGAGATGCAGCTTCTGATACCGCTGCACGATGTCGCCGCGCTCGTCGATCCATATGAGAGTGTTCTTGACCTTATGCCCGCCTTCGGCCGGTTCGTGGATGCCCACGTTGATAGGCAGCTTGGATCTGCGCGCCTCGTCTTGCAGGCCAAGCACAAATTCGCTGTCCTGCACCGACTTGCACAGCGAGACCGTCTCGGCGGGTGACGAGCCGATGTAGTCGCTGGCCTCGGGAAGGAAGAGTGCCTATTGGGTGGCCTGTAAGTCTTGAAACACACTTGAAGGCGGCGGGGTGTTGCTGACTTTTGCACCTGCCGCTGCTGCTTTTGCGACCAGTTGGCTGCATAGCCTGAGGTTGTGCGTCATGCTCGCCGTGGAGCATATTTGACCGACTGCCTGTATGACCGACTGTCAGCATCCCAGGTCCGGATAGTCCTTAAAAGCTAAGAATGAACAAGATAAGTTGGCTATGTGCAAAAGAGCCTGTAGAACTGATGCCCAATTGAAAGTATAGAGTTAGAAGTGGGGGTGAGCACGTCTTGCAACGACACTGAGAGCGTGATCCCTTCATCTTCTGTAGTGGTAGGAGGCCGAGAAATTGAAAGAATACTCGAAATTCAATGTGGCGAGTGCCGAGGAAGACATGAGTTGTACCTACAGCAATAGCCATGCTGATATCCAGTAGATAGGAGTCACTTTGATTTCCCCGTGTTTCCTCGCTCTTCTCTGCAGGGAGCCGTGTAGCTGCTTCTCTTTGGCGGCAGATTTGGCCAGTTGATTCTCTTGTATGGAGTGTAGCAAAATGCCTGATGTTGAAGACGAATCGATCGTGTTCGCGGGGCAGATGATGGGACTCGTCCCTCCGGAGGGCCCGAGCCGACTCCGATCTACGTCGTCACAGGCTCTTACACTTAAACTTAGTACAAACAAAAAAAAACAAGTTCATAATCTCAAGGAGAGAGGGAAACGGGCAACCCCTCTTTGCGTAAGTGTCCTATTTTCACCGATGTGCACTGTCCCAGGGGGTTTCCTATTACCTCAAGCTGCAAAACAATTGCGCAATGTCTTCAGCGTCTTCTAGGAATATCCAAGAACAAAAAGAAAACAAGATGGTCACTACGAGGGTCGAACTCGCGACCTTGGCGTCAACTACCAGTCCTCTAGGAGGACTGTTGATATTAGCACCACGCTCTAACCAACTGAGCTAAGCGACCTGATCTTTAAGGCAGGATTCTTAGGCCACATGCGACCTCAGACATCTGCTGCAGATGCGGGTTGCAAAAACACAGAAACAATATAATCTAAGATTTTATTCAGCCGAGAAACTACTAATTATATGGTAATTATCGGTATCTATTCAATTGCGTGCATGTCTATTTGAGTAAAATAAAATATTACAGTTTAGATATATGGCTCTTTAAGCTTAATATATAATTTAATAGTCGTGTCGTCTTGTCGTATCTCGTCTTTGTAGCTTAAGATCCTCTCCCTACCAATCCAGGTTATTTACCCGGGATTTAAGAGCTAGTGGCATACGAGAGTTCTTCATCTTTACTTGCAATACTTTATCGACGTTGTTCCCAGGTGCAAATCCTTTCGTCCGTCATCGTATGAATTGCATCACGTACTCATATAAGAAAGATTTAAGGTGCAATTATAGCCTAAATGCCGGATCTAGACATCTAGACCGTGAATTATGCGAGCTCTACTATACTTCGATATATCCGGCGCGTTTCAGGGACCGCCACATCTTGGCTTAGTATCCCAGACCTAACTCGAGAATTCTCACACGCAATCCAGGATACCAAGCTTCCCTAAGCGGCATCCAGCTGAACGCGGCTAAATGTGCGGGTAAAAGAAGTTCTCTAGACACACATCTGCACCATGACACATTCAGGACTTGCAGTTTTTGCCATGCAATTTGCGGGGTGACCGAGATCTGGGGAAGATGAGGCTGGTCGCTCAGGTACAGGCTGAAATGCTTAGGGGCCCCACGCTCTGCTTGGCCCTGTAAGAGATGTACGCGAGCCGACGGTCCGCAACGCCTTTTCCAGAGGACTGAGCGGTTGCACGACTTGACTCGTTTCTAGTACATGCACAAGTTTCCGCATTATAAAATGCAAGGTCCTTCCAAGAAACAGTTTCCAAACATTCAACCAAACAGCCCCTCCTCCATCGAGCTTCAGGTCCGATTACTGTGTGCACCATCGAAACCATGCATATCTCCACATCCCTGACTATTGCGTGCGCCGCGCTGGTGACCGCCACTCCCGTCCCTAGCCCGCTTGAGGCCTTCAAGCGCGCGGGTCCGGCTGCCGGCCAAGTCATCACGAAGTGCTCTTCGTCAGGCATGTTGGCTTTGGCGTTCGACGACGGACCCTACCAGTATACGCAGACCCTGGTTGACACACTCAATGCTGCCGGAGCCAAGGGGACCTTCTTTGTGACTGGCACGCTCTATGGTAAGCTTATTGACCATCTTCCTTTGTGAACCGTAGACGCCAGAGACAGTCGCCATTCAAGAAGTTAACATCGAGGCTGCGACGACATGCTCGAATTGGTTCCTCGTCTGGGAAAGGGGGAATGGGGACTTACAGGCGAGTTCATATAGTGAGCTGACCAATCAGGCTGCATTTACAACCAGAAGACGGCGCTGCAGAACGCGTACAACTCGGGCCACCAGATCGCCTCGCACAGCTGGAGCCACCCGTCCAACTTCGGCTCGCTCAGCGCGGCCGAGCTGACGACGCAGATGCAGCAGCTCGAGGGCGCGCTCGTCAGCATCATCGGCAAGAAGCCGACGTACATGCGGCCGCCGTACCTCGCCACCGGCGGCAACGTCCAGTCGACCATGCAGACCCTCGGCTACCGCATCATCACCGACGACGTCGACAGCGGCGACTGGAACGGCTACAGCGTCGCCCAGAGCCAGCAGCAGTTCACCAACGCCGGCGCCAGCGGCAACGGCCACATCCCACTCATGCACGAAACATACCAAACGACCGTGACCCAGCTCGTGCCGTGGCTGATCAACTGGGCCAGCCAGAACAACTTGAAGCTTGTGACCGTTGGTGAGTCGACATGCCCTGTACCCTGTTCAGCCGTGATCGAGGAAATGCTGACTGTGGCTAGCCGAATGCCTTGGGGATGCCGGAGGGGCTTACACAAGTGGCACCCCTGCTTCTTCGCAGACTTGCTGAATGCAATACACGATAATATTTGGAGGATGATGACTGGCTTTGTTCTTTTAAAGTACATACATATTCGAAGAACAAAATGGATTTGGATTTCGTTTACCCCGAAGCCAAATGTGCTGACGCTTTCTCCTATGATAATCTCCTCTCAAAGACACCAAAAAAAAGGGCAAGGAAACGAAGAAAGAAAATAAGGCGTGACTTCGTCGTCCTGTCGGATAATCTTGTGCGAGGCCCCTTTTTCGCGGTGTATATGGTATTTGTTGAAATGCGTAGTAGAATTCGACGGGTAATGTATTGGCTCGACTTAAAAGTGAACTTTCTGGAGAATCCCTTCGATACGGTTGATGACGCAGATAATGATGGCTGTGATGGTGACGAGGAGGCCAAGAATGAGTACGAGGAGAACCGATTGTAGTTGCGCGTATCGTAGTCTTGACTTTTGAAAGATTTCCGTGTCGTCTTTTGGGCTTTCCATTGCTGTGGCCTGTCCGGAGTGCGAGGCTCGCCTGGTTATACACGATCACAAGGAATTCTTGGATGCTTGTGCTGTCTGTTTCGTCTCCAGGCTGTGGCAGAGACAGATTTTATACACTCATAATGGGTCTTCCTGGGGGCCAAGTTGAAACAGCAGGCTGGCAGACGGTTGCCTGGAGATATCCCTTTTGTGATACATGAGAGCGTCGTGATACACGACAGCACCTTGGGGCTATGAACATTCTTTGGTCGGCCGGCCCCGGAAGAATGGATCCCTTGACGATGTGAGAAGTAGACGCTTCTGTCTGCACAGGTCCGTTGCTAACAGCATTAGGGAATGAGTTGCTTCCCAAATGCCCGAACGTCTAACTCCAAGAAGGGTCAATCCACCGAGAAGAATTTTGGGGGTATCGTTCGAGCGATGTTACGCCACCACGGGACTGGAGTGTGGGGTTCGGAAAATAGACAAGGCTGAGGCTGTGGTTGTGGCTGTGAACACATCACCAAGCAGGCTGGGGCGGCCTCTTCGGAAGCTGAAACCTCCTTCGTTCTATACATAGAGAGGGAGTTCGACGCAGCCTTCTCATTTCTCCAGACCTCGGGCCTTGATGAATCTGTTGATTTGGTCTTTGCAGATTTTCTCATTGTACTGCTCCCAAACCTCATACAGGGAGACCATCTCTTGGACGCAGTCAGCCACAGCCTCAATGTCAACGCTTGAGTCTGCTAGCCAGTTCATCAGTTGTTGCATCTTGACAGGAGATGCTCCCGCACTTCCGGCTTGCTGCTGGGAAAGGCCTGACATTGCGTTTTGCATATTTGCGGCAGTCAGCATGTTGATACCGGCTTGCGTGGGCCCCAGTGTCACGGCAATGACCATGGCAGCGATTGCAATGACGTGGGGTGGATGGAGCAGGGGCAGGTCTGTCAAATAATGGTCGTTAATGACGTATTCTGCCTGGGCATACTCCTCGTGCGCCAGCTTGAAGCTGGTTTGGAGGTCCAGTAAGCTGCGGTAGGGGTGGTGCAGGATGAGCTGGGAGTTCATTTCCGAGATGAGGCTGAATTCGCACTCGCCGAGTTTTGAGGTGTCGGGAAGGATGATGTCTAGGGAGGAGGTGAGCTAGTTTTCAAGTCACAATGAGTTGAGAGCCTACCTTGCCACGCTTGCCGGGCCTCACCAAGGATCATGCGGATGTGCTGGGGGCTTTCTTCCATCTTGCAAGCAAGGTAGAGGGCAGTGACTATGACGAGGTTGGGGTTTGTCCTCCTGATCTCGATCTTGGTATAAACGCGGCGGATGTAGACCTGAGCGGTGGCTACGGCTTGCTGAGACAGTTTCAATCTGCGGACGAGTTTGTTGAGCTCTGCGACGAGAATGAGCCTGTGTACATGGCGGCGGAGGTGGCATGCCTACGGCTGCAGAAATAGACATGCAGAAGGCGGCGATCTGGAAGCGGATATTTCTGGACCAGCTCCTTGTTCTCATCCTCAAGGCTGCGGCGAATCTGAGCGAGCTCAGGCTTAGCATACGTCCAGAACCGGCGCTGGCTGGAGCTCCAGTAGCTGGCGGACATGGCGGCAGGCAGGCAGCTGTCACAGGCGGATTGCAGGCATGGCGAGGAGCTGGCTTGGGCAAGATGTGGAGCCGTGCGGTTAGAAGAGGCGTGCACGGGCTTGGGAGGCGTTTCGAGGGACAGCAGAGAGCGACAACGGGGACGAATCGGGGGCCGATCGGCGCAGGGGGCGGGGTGGGCGGGCTAAGGGATAGGGTTCTGGTGTTGTCGCTGGCTCGGCTTTTCGCGGCCGCCCATTCGCACGCTGGCCTTTGTCAGACTCCGCGGCACCTCAGTCCCAGCAACGCCCCACTTGACCAAGCTTCCATGCGCTTTTCGCGGCCTCAGCTTGCCGCAAAGCACTCCCGCTCTCTCCCTCGACCACCGGGCCCTGCCTCCCTCGCTGCGTGAAATGGCCTCGCGACAGCCCAGATAACCCCCGACCGACCATGATCCTCGAATCCGCCAATGCGCAGGATGCGCGGGTTGAGGCGCTATGGACCCAGCTCGACACCCGAAAACAGGGCCATCTCGACCTCAATGGCCTCAAGCGCGGCCTGCGCAAGATTGACCACCGTACGTCGTCCACCCGTCCGCCGCGCGCCCGCTGACTGACCCCTCGCCCAGCGCTCAAGAACGCCGACCACCTCCTGAAGGATGTGCTGAAGAGCGTCGACACCGATGGCGACGGCGAGATTTCCTACTCCGGTCAGCTAGCTCCCCCGCGCTCTCCTACCCGTGGCCGACACTGACTACGGCGCACAAGAGTTCCAACGCTTCGTCCGGCAGACCGAGCACGAGCTCTGGCAGCTCTTCCAGAGCATCGACCGCAACAGCGATGGCAGGCTGGAAAAGCGCGAGCTGCAGACGGCCTTTGTGCGCGCAGGCCTCCGCGTGCCGCACTCCAAGCTGAACCAATTCTTCGCCGAGGTCGACAGCAACAAGGACGGCGTCATCAGTTTCGAAGAGTGGCGGTACGTTTGCGCGAGCGATCCGTGGCTCTGCGCCCGCTGACCCACGCCCGCACAGCGACTTTCTTCTATTCATACCCGCCGAAACCCCAAACCTCAGGGCGGTGCTCTCGTATTACTCGTCGACGGTGCAGATGAACCCGGAGGGTGACGTCGCTGTCAACGACGAGCTCATCAACGGACTAGGTACTTGGCTACTCCACGCTTTCTTTGGCTCGCTCATCGCCATTGCAAACTCCCACTCCACCTCCACCACCCTGCCCCCACTCGAGCGCGAGAGTGAAACTTCTGCATTGATGCCACCGGCCCCGCAGCGCCCAGCGACCGTGCAGCAGCCCCTCCTCCCGCCCGAAGTAGGCCTCGTGGAAGCCTCGACCGCCGCGCCCGAGATCGCCGAGAATTTTTGGCATGCGCATGTGGAGCCGGTGCTGACTGCTTGCGTCCCGAATCCAGGCTACTTTGCGGCGGGAGGTGTCGCTGGCATCGTCTCGCGTACAACCACCGCTCCCCTCGATCGTTTGAAAGTATATCTTATCGCGCAAACCAGCACCGCCGAAACTGCTGTACACGTTGCGAAATCGGGCGCTCCCGTCTCGGCCATGAAGGAAGGCATCATGTCTCTGGTGAATGCTACAAAAGAGCTGTGGGCGGCCGGCGGAATGCGCAGTCTCTATGCCGGTATGTTGGGGATAATTGCATGCGGGGTCGCAGCAGCTGACTGGAGCGTAGGCAATGGCTTGAACGTGGTCAAGGTCATGCCGGAATCAGCCGTCAAATTCGGCGCATTCGAGGTACGCGCCATGCGAGAGCCCGGGCGAACTATTCTCACAAAGCATAGGCATCAAAACGTATGTTCGCTAAGATCGAGGGTCACGGAAATCCGCGAGATATCCACACCTGGTCGAAATTCATGGCCGGCGGCTTCGGAGGAATGGTTTCTCAGTAAGCATAGCCCGCCTTTCTTCCGGCCCAATGGGGACGACGCTTCTGATCATGACTAGGGCTGTGGTATACCCATTGGACACATTGAAGTTGTAAGTAACCAAAGGTGCAAGGCTTTCCGCTGGTTCGTATCGAGACTGACGTCATTGCGTAGCCGCATGCAATGCGAAACCGTCTCCGGCGGTCTTCACGGGAATAAGCTAATTATAGCAACCGCTAAGAAGATGTGGATGAAGGACGGTCTCCGATCTTTCTACCGCGGCCTGCCAATGGGTCTTTTCGGAATCTTCCCCTATGCCGCCGTCGACCTTGGAACCTTCGAATACCTCAAACGTGCCGTCACCACCTACAACGCCGAGAAACGCCAATGTCACGAGGAACAGGCCGAGCCAGGCAGCTTCATGACCGCAGGCATTGGTGGATTCAGCGGTGCTTTCGGCGCAAGCCTTGTTTATCCAATGAACTTGCTTCGCACGAGATTGCAAAGCCAGGGCACAGTCCTGCATCCAAGGACGTACACAGGCATCATGGATGTCACGCGCCAGACGATCAAGGGCGAAGGCGTCCGAGGACTCTTTAGGGGTCTGACACCTAACCTCTTGAAGGTCGTGCCGGCCGTTTCAATCACTTATGTCGTCTACGAGAAATCTAAACAAGCCCTACAACTTCACTGAGGACCTTCAAAACAAACCAGGAACTCATAACATAGGCAACTTAAAAAATTGCCAAAATTGGTGCCAGGCCATAAGACCACTGCTGGTTCAACATCGAGCTCATTCAAAGAGCACCCAACGCGCCGCTTCCCAATTTGGGCGCGCGAAGTTCTTTTTGTTCTCTCAGTAGAGATACCCCTGCGGCTCACCCCCCGAGCCGTTTCGTTCGTCCCACAGCTGCAGCGCCATTCTCCAGGTTCCACCAACCCGGACTTGATATCTTCTTGGGAGATTACTGGAAGGGATTGGGTTGGAGAGGAAGAACAGTACAAGGAGGTGGTGACTTAAGCCAGTAAAAAAAAGAACGGTCTTAACCAGGCACACCTTACGATTCTTCACAATCATACCCCATCTCTTATGTCTTTACTTATACCTGCGGGAGCACGGCGTTTTGCTGGTGTGTGTATATTGAGCTTGCGCGCGAAATGTACGTCTGTCGTTTAGACGGGAACCACGGGGAGGATGGTTTCACTACGCTGGGCCTTTCCCTTTTGCCATAGGAGTCAAGAGATGCTGCTGGCGGGGCGGTTGATTGATATTTTGCACCTCGAGAGAGGCAACACGGGTCGATTTGGTGTACGATAGGGAGGACGGTTATCTCAAGTGGTTTAGACTTGTAGTCTCAACGACCCCAGTCTCCCTACCAGAGCGAGAGAGGCGCACGGCGTTCGTTGGCATGCAATAAGAGTTTAGATGACGAAGAGAGCGGAAAATACAAGGCGCATATTGACAAGAAGTAGAACTCTGCGTGCGCTGTATCGCAGTTTGGTATGTGTTGATGCACCTAGGCCACTAAGTCCTACCGGGGCATTGCGGTATATATCCCCTCTTCAAAAGGAATGAATTTCGCCTTCCCTTTTTCTCCCACAAGGTTTATCCATATCCCTTGCTTTCCATTCTCCAACCAGCCGTTTTAACGCCGAACCCATGCCAAAAGAACGAGAAAAGAAACAACCCGAGGGGGAAAAAAACACAGACCAGATCGAACGCCACGATTGTTTCGAGGTATCGATCGGAAAAGTGCCTCCAGCCTATTGGCGCAAAGGCCAACCTGTACAACGGGATGATGCGGGCATCTCGGGTGCATGATCTTCCTTTTACCCAAAACTTGTAGTCTATCAGATTTCTACATCTGCATAGAACCGGGAAAAAGAAAAACCTCCCCACAAACTCCGTGAAAGAAGAAAATAGCGCGGCAATTAGCTCTTTCTTAGAAGAATGTGAGGGGGGCGATTATTTGGTGATGACAATCAACAGGACCAGGATCACGATCAAAACTACAATCAGAGTCATGCTCCAGTTCTCGCGCGCGCGACGGCCGACTTTGGCGAGGCGTTTGCCGGCGCGATCGAGCTGGCTCTGGTGGCGGTCGACGCCCTCGTCGACCTCGTCTAGCAGCATAACGTGGCTATCGAGCTCGTCGCCGATCTGGATTGACAGCTCGCGCTGGCGGCCGATGCTCTCACCTAGCCGGTCCAGCTGCTCGTCCTGCTGCGCGATCACTTGGCGGTGGTAATCGTGGATCTGCTGGTTCGATAGATCCGAGTGGTCGGGGCTTCCCTCGTCGTCCGGGTCGTCGCGGTAAGGGAACAGGGCGGCGCGATTCACGTCGTCGTCATCGTCGGCGTCGGTGAAGCGGACGGCTTTCTTGCGCGCAGGTTGCGAGCTCGCGGCGGCGAAGTCCGCGGAGAGCGCAGGGTCATTTGGCGAGGAGAGTGTGGCTGCGCCTGCGCTGTTGCCGCCCGTGGTGCTGAATTGCGCGGAGAGATCGTCATACTGCGCGCGCAGGCGCGAAACCTGATCTTGGAGGGATCTGTGAGAGAGGCTGGGGGTCAGCAGGGCGGGGTCGTTCGGCAAGTTGCGGTGGTGGTGGTGGCTTGCGTGGAACGTAGGGAGTATGCACTATGGGGAGGATGGTGGGCTCAGAGAGGCGGTGCCATGGTGCTGGGAGGGGTGGTGGTGGTGAGGGTGGTGGTGCGGTGCGGTGGGTGACGGACTCGTCCGGGTCCTGGGAAAGCTGGGTGTCCAAAGCGTCGATGCCGGAGGAGAGCGACTCGAGCGAGCGCGAGATCTGACCATCTTGCGAGTTGGGCGACAGGTTCAAAGACACGGCGCGCTGGCGCTCCAGGAGCGACAGCTTGATGTGGTCTGCAAGGAGAAGCAGCTGGGCTGGGTTGGCCGTCGCCATTGTGGCTGCGTCGCGGGCGTGGGTCGGCGGCAGAGAGGGATTGCGGGCTGCGGCCTGGGCTCGGCAGTGTGGTGGGATACAGAGGGCGACGGGCGGGAGGGTTGGAATGTTGCAGTAGACTCGGCGGGTCGCAGGGCTCCGCAGGCTGCGCGTTGCTCAGGCTCTCGTTGCGCGGCGCCCGCTGTGAGACAGTCGGAGATGCGCCGCGCCGGGCCTAGGTACTAGCCCCGGATTTGGCGGCGCCGCCCGCCCTTGCCCGCAGCTCTAGGCTCCGTCACCCCGGCCCGCACTGCCCTCAGCACTCGTCAAGTTCCAGCAAGAAACTCGACACATTCCTCGCTCGTGCGACCCCGTCACCGCCGCCCCCCATATAATGCGCAGGCCCCGAGCAAAGTTGACTGCGCTGCTGTGACGGTCTGTCCGCTCGCTCATACTCCTGCCACGCGCTCCCTCGAGAGAGCCCCGCCATGGCCGACGACAGCCGTCGGTCCAGCGCTTCCAGCCGCGCCGACACGCCGCTCCTTCAGGCCAGTACCGCGCTCGCCCCTGACGCAGACATAACCTCCAGCGACTTGAACGTCATGGACTCCCAGCCCGAGCTGGTCGTCGGCGGTCCGCCCAATGCTCCCTCGCCTCTGGAGCTCCGCGCCTTCGCCTCTCAGCCGCCCAAGAGCTGCTTCGCTAGACCCGTCGAATACCACCAACTCGAGCTCGTTGCGCCCTGCGATAAGAACCTGTGCTGTCTGATTTGCATGGAGCCCTATGTTAATCCCAAGCGCCTCCTTTGCGAGCATACCTTCTGCGACGTCTGCCTGAGCGACCACATTCGCTATGCCATCGGCCAGTCCTACAGCTATCCGGGTAGCGGTGCCCGCTGCCCCACCTGTCGCCGCGAGCTGAACATGGATGCCGAGCCGCTCGGAGTTTCGAGGATCGTTACAAACATGTTGGACGAGTTGCTTGTAAAGTGCCCGAACAAGGCCGAGGGTTGCGCCTGGCAGGGTCAGCGCTGTGAGGTCCAGGACCATATTGACTTCGCTTGCGAGTACCGCTTGGTTGAATGCCTCGCCCGCGCATGCTCTCACCCTGTTATGGCCAAAGATTTGGATAAGGGATGTCTCCACAACTTTGTCAACTGCGAGTACTGCGAGGAGCGCGTCATGGTTATTGAACTCGAGGTGAGTACATCGTGGGCGCCGCTTTAGTCTATGGCTAATTGGATGCTTCTTCAGGCGCACCATCTGAAGGTGTGCCCTTTCCGCATGGATGACTGCCTCGACTGCGGCTCTGAAGTTGTCCGAAAGGAGATGGGGGCCCATCGCTCGAACGATTGCCCTAAAGCAATCATCAACTGCCCCGCGCAGGATTTTGGATGCGACTATGACTGCCAGAGAGATCAGATGGATGAGCACAAGCACGGCTGCACAATCGCCAGGATGCTACCCATGCTACAGCGCATGAAGACGCGCCAGGATGACCTTGAGGCTGAGAACTCCCAGCTCCGCCGTCAGGTGTCGTGCCTTGAGCAGGGCCTCAATGCGCTACAAGCTATGGTTGCCCTCCCGCCGGGGACTACGGCCTACGAGGTCCCTGGTGCTGCGGATCTCACGAATCTGAACCCAATCTCAGACGCCAATCATCAGGACCTTATCGCGCAGCATGAGACTCTGCGCAACGAGGTCTCGCGTTTGAGCAACATGATCGCTGAGGTCGAGGCACGCACCAACATACAGCTGCACAACGAGGTTCTCCGTATCAATACCGACATGGCTCGCACCGAAGCCGCCCTTGGTGCCATGCGTAGTCAGCAACAGTGGCTCATTAATGCTCGCCTGCATGCCATTGCTCAAATGCGCGCCAATGCAGCCGCGAACACCTCTAGTAGCTCTGCTACCAACACTACTGCTGGTGCCGCTGCTAGCTCGACTGCCACCGCCGGCCCCAGCTCTCGAGGCACGCTCTCCCCGCTCATTCCCGCCAATGCCCTCACTCCTGCCGCATCCTCCTCACGTCCGGTACGTCGATTGAGCGATACAACTCGCCAAGACACGAAGTTATGAAGTCCATGTCGTATTGTCATATCCCCATGTTCATTTTCTAGTCATTCTAATTTGTTTGTAACACATTTTACGCTGATTCCAATTACGAGTGCTAGGGAGGCTATGAGTACCGTTTTGAGTACCGCTATGGAGGTGGTGTCCGTGGCCAACGTAGTAACTCCAGCCCAGGGGAAGCTGTCCGCCCCCATGCGGCACACTCACGCGAGGGAAGTGGTGAATACTACTGGGGAGGCATGGACCGTGCCACGGCCGAGTACTACGCCAACCGAGCCCTTCGCGTGCAGGGCATCCTTGAACACCGGTGAATTGCTCCTCTGCTTCTCTGCGTTTTACTTTTTGCCGTTTCTACCCCGTCTATTTGAGGCGTAAAACTGGAGATTGGAGTGCTTGACGGGGTCAATAGGCGAACTTTGGGGGTTTACCATGGTGGACAAAACACAGAAAAGTGGCGTCTTGAGTGGGTACGGTTTTGATACTTTTTTTTCTTTTCTTCACCGTTTTTGCCCCTCCAATCATTCCCGTCTGGAAACGGGGCTTGAGGAGGTCGGATGGTGACGATACCTCTTGCTTGCCATAAAAGGCTTAGAAGCAAAACCAGTAGACAGAATTCCCCATAAAAATAAGCTCTCGCGGGCTTCACCCAGAAACGTATTCTATAAATGAGAATCGAATCTCTTTTGACTTTCGTGTAGGCGGAAAGCTGCGTTTGTGCGACGGCCGCGCAAATACGTTGGCAGGTCATCAGTCTCCGCTCGTTGCTGCAGAGTGTTTGTAGACTGAGTCGGCGTTGTGTGTCTGTTGTGAATCCCGGGCAAACCGCGCCTTTGTCTTTTTGCATGCATGCAGAGTTGCATGCATGAGAAGTAAGTTTGAGGCGATGCAAGGTGGATGGATCCAATCGCTTCACTTTGCCAGTCACCC
>RHKH01000015.1:60267-122484 GCA_009829795.1 Lasiodiplodia gonubiensis | reverse complement strand
TTTTTTTTTTTTTTTTTTTTTTTGGGGGGGGGAGGTGAAAGAGCTGAGGTAGTTACGCCCGGGGCCTTACTATTCTTCACGCTAGCCATCGGCTGCGAGAGGGGACTGTACATTCATTCCATCGGAAGGAGGGGAGGCAAAAGAAAAGGCTAAAGAAGAACAGTAACCCTTCAAACATCTGCATGATTCAGACAGTGGGTGCACACAATAACAAGGAAAACATTAGCCTTTTTCTTCTTCTTCATCCCTATCATGTCTTAGAGTCTATGCTAAATGTGATACCGTGGTATCCAGGAAAACAATCGTAAAAAGGAAAAAAAAAAATGTCAGGCCACCACCGTTTCTTCTTTTCACATCAACGCTCTGCTTTTTCGTAGTCCTTGGTGCAACCATGCATCTTCTTGCGTGTCAACCAGTGTGACAAACCGTTGTCTTTCCAAACGCCTGTGTATTCAACCATCGATATATTCCGTGCGCTTAACTTTTTCCTTCGTCTTTGTATTCATTTTTCGATTATGGCTGCTGCTCTTTGTTCTCCTCCTTGTTCTCCTCGTAGCCCTCAGTCTTCATGTCCCGCAGGCCAAGGTCCTCCTCTTCTTCAGCAGTGCGCTCGTAGTCCTCAACCTTCATCTGCGCATCAGGCTCGGGAGCGGAGAAGGACTGGACGTAGCTGCTAGCGAGCGGGTCGGACAGAACGATGGAAAACTTGATGCGGCCCTCGATGGCGTCGTCGAGCTGGGTGAAGAAAGCATCCCACTTGGCACGGCTCTCGGAATCGATCGAGTCGTGCTTCTCCTCCGAATCGCCGAAGATATTGCTGCGCAGGTCGTTGCGAATGTTGGTCAAAAGGCCTTCGAGAGTCGTGAAGCGGCCGCCCATGGTTCCGGGCTCGACGAGCAGGCTAAGCTCCGGGCAACTCATCGCGCAGGACTCGGACTTGAGGATGTCGCGCGAGAGATCCTCCTTAGAACCGACGGAGAGCGTGATGCGGCGGCCCTGTTCGGGGACCTCGCCGCCGGTCTTGACCTCGTTGCTGCGGTAGCCGCAGTGGTCGCAGACGGTGGACATGAGAACGACCTGCTTGAAGTAGGGAATGTTGACCATCTTCATGTTGGTCGCGCATGGCTTGGTGCAGCCAGGGCAGCTGGCAGGGAACGAGTAGACCTGGTTTTCAACGATCTCCTCTTCATCGACGTTATTGACCATGGGCCGCTCGGGTGCCTGGGGGTACATCTGCGTAGCTTGGTACTCGGGGCGAATCGTGGGCTCGGGCGCCTCGACCGGGCCAGTAGCTTCGGCGTTAGGAGCTAGGCCAAGGGCGGTGTTCTGCTCGGGTGATCTCGCATACTCCTTTTTGGAGAACTTGGCGCCGCTCTCGCCGACTGAAGGCTCAACCCACGAGTTGCCCGCGGGGTCGTCCACGGTGATGGTGAAGGGAAACTTCTCGCCCAGGTACATCTTCTGCAAGTTATCCATGACCTCCTGGATCTTGACTGCCACCTCAGGCACCACCTGTCTCCGTTCCTCTTGCTTCTGGTCAAGGTCTTGCTGGACCATCCTCAGTATGCCCTCAACGTTGCTCAGCTGTCCGCGACCCGGAGGAATCTCCAGATCAATCTCCTCAACCCTGAAAAGGCAGGTGTCGCTCTTGACAACCTGACGGTTGAGGTCGTTTTCCGTCTCGACCTTGAGGACGTATTTGGCGCCGCGGGGCTGGATCTCGCCAGCAGGCTGGACTTCGGCGTTCTTGAAACCGCAGTGCGGGCAGTCGAAAGACATGATGACGATCTCCTTGAAGAAAGGAATGCGAGTAAGAAGGAGCTTGGTAGTACCCTGTTGCGCTGTCAATATTTTCCTGTGCGCGCGCAGTGCATTCTGAAGGACTTACATCATCGTGGCAGTTCATGCACAAACTCTCAATCTCCTCGACGATCTTGGTGGGCTCGCCATCCGCAGTCATGGTGGAGGCAGCCTCCTGGACCTTACGGCCCATGTCCTCGAAGAGGTCCTTCGCGAGACTCTTGCCTGGGACCGACATGATTGTAGGGTTGCGCGGGTGGGTTGACGATCCGTTGAAGCCCGACGGCTATGGGTATCTGGCGCAGAAAATATGTGCTTAGGAAAATCGTGAAAGCGGCGACTCGTGCGACTGGCAAACAAGTATTTGCGAAAGTTGGAGTCACAGATGTGGGGTGGGAGGATTGCTTAGTCGGCAGAAGCTGCTCGAAAAAATGTAGGCGGCGGCGAGTGACGAAGATAATTTGCCCCGCCGCAGCCGTGGACCGTGCGCTGACCTCCACGCCTCAGCCCTACGAGTCGCTGCGGCATGTGAGGATGCTTCCCCTGGGATCTGAGCGAGCGCTGATCAGTCGCTGCGCATGAGATCCATCAGATCAAGCCCAAAGCCCTTGGACGACTTTGTTTCCTTCTTGCTGCTGACCAGCATTGCCTGAAGGCCTCCTTTGCGTGCTTTCGCTCTTTTCTTACTGCTGGCATTAGTTGCAGCTGGTGCAGCATTCGCCGGCGCGGTAGCTGGAGCTGCCGCAGCACCTGGTTCCGCAGCTGGTGTTTGTGTAAGTCCTGCCGTCGTCGCTGTCGGAACCTCCACCACTGAAGTCTTCCCTGGCTTCCGTGTGCTCATGCGTGCCTTACTCGAGGGAATCTGCAACCGGGTTTTGCTCGAACAGCGAAGGCACGAATAGATTTTCACCTTGCAGCATTTACCGGCCTCTGATGGCCCCGGCTTTTGGACTTTGCCGCCCTTCGTCTTGGGGTTGATGGGCCGGGTCTGCTCCTGTGTTACGGTGCATGAGATCCCGGGCATCAAAATGGTCCCACAAGCACCGCAAACCTCCCTTTTCCGGGAATCTGGTGGAGTAAGATCGTTCTCTGCCAGGAGATGGCTGTATTGGGATTCCAGAAAGGATGAGGTCTCTGGAGAGGCGAGGGCCATGACACGCGCGGATTCGTGGAGATACTTGAGTCTCGCAGAGACATCTCTCGTTTCTGCTGCCGTTCGATCCATGTTGGTGTTCGATGATGGTTGCGGGCGGACGAGAGGGCGTGGTTTTGCAGGGCTGATCTGTCAAGCGACGACTAAGTCAACGCGCGGGCACGTGCTGCGCGTCAAACTACCCTACACCCCACACCTTCTCTCCTCCGCCACACTCCATCTGCAACCGCAAACATGGCGACCGACCTTCTCGTGCGAGGCGGACTGCGCATCGCAGTAGAAGGATGTGTAAGTATTCGCGCACACCCAGCGCACTCGCAATTTCCTGACCAGCTGCGCAGGGACATGGCACACTCCACTCGATTTACGCTTCGGTCGCAAAGGCTTGCGAGGCCAAAGCCTGGCCCAACGTCGATCTCCTTATAATCGGCGGCGACTTTCAGGTAGAATTCCTTCTACGCTTGTACTAACTCACGTATGTATGCTTACGCTCACAGGCAGTCCGCAATGCCTACGACCTGAACTGCATGTCAGTGCCTAAGAAGTACCGTGAGATTGGCGATTTCCACGAATACTACTCCGGCCAACGCAAGGCACCATACCTTACAATCTTCATTGCCGGTAACCACGAGGCGAGCAACCACCTGTCCGAGCTGTTTTACGGTGGCTGGGCCGCTCCGAACATATACTACATGGGCGCTGCGAATGTCGTCCGCCTAGGCCCACTGAGAATCGCTGGACTGTCAGGAATATGGAAAGGCTATAACTTCAAGAAGCCGCATCACGAGCGCCTCCCTTATTCGTTCAACGACACCAAGAGCGCCTACCACGTTCGCGAATTTGACACCCGGAAGTTGCTGCAGATCAGGACGCAGGTTGACATCGGCTTAAGCCACGACTGGCCCAGGGGCGTCGAGTGGATGGGTAACCATAAATGGCTGTTCCGAAAGAAGGACCTGTTCGAGGAAGACGCAAAGAACGGGCAATTGGGCAGTGTTGCCGCCAAGTATGTGCTGGATCGATTGCGACCTTCGCACTGGTTCAGTGCGCATCTTCACGTCAAATATCCCGCGATCGTCGAGCACAAAACCAATGCCGCCAAGGATGCACCTACCATCAAGTCCAACGAGCCGGAGGTCGAGGCTGCGCCACAAAAGAACGAAGATGAGATTGATCTAGACATAGATGAAGACGCGGAATCCAAGCCACTCGATGACAATGCGCCTAGCGCATCTGCACAAGCGAACGCAGACGAGATTGACCTTGGACTGGATGATACTGAAATTGGTCCGACAGCCAATACTGCTGCCGAAGGAACTTCTGCAGAAGTATCAGAGGATCTGAGAGCACAACTTCCTGCATCATTCGCCCCTCGTCCCGAACCTTCCAAGCCAGCTACGCTCCCCTTTCCCGAAGAGATCAAGAACAAGACCACGAAGTTCCTGGCGCTGGACAAGTGCCTTCCCAACCGCGATTTCCTCCAGGTCCTCGAAATCGAACCAATCAGCACCCAGTCCTCAGATGCTGCTTATCAGCGTCCACTCCGTCTGGAATACGACAAAGAATGGCTCGCAATTACCCGCGTCTTCGCACAAGACCTGGTGGTTGGTGATCCTGACGTCCCCGTCCCTCCGGATCAGGGCGAGGCGCACTACAGACCTTTGATTGAGCAGGAAGAGGCGTGGGTTGAGGAGAACGTAGTCAAGTCTGGCAAGATGGCCATTCCTGAAGACTTCACCATCACCGCACCGGTATACGACGCTGCCTTCGGTCCCAACGTGGAGGGCCAGCCTATGGAGTATACAAACCCACATACTAAGACCTTCTGCGAGATGCTGCAAATTCCGATTCCGTTCGATGCGACGACTGAGGAAAGAGCTGAGCGGATGGCTCAGGGCCCGAGAGAAGACGAGGATGGAGGCGGTCGCGGCGGCTTTAGAGGCGGAAAGGGTCGTGGCTTTGGTGGTGGCGGCGGCGGAAGGGGACGCGGAGGTGGCGGCAGAGGCGGTGGCCGCGGTCGCGGTCGTGGAAAATGGCGTGGAAGAGGGTAAGGTCTCTCCCTTCTACCTGGCTGAATCGGTAGGCTTTGAGGGATGAGGTATTCCTTACCGATATGTTGAATGAGGGGTACCAATATTAACGGGAGATACTCATTAGGAAAAATTAAAAAAAAAAAAGGGGGGGCTGTTGCGAAACTCAGCTATACATGGTCTGTTGCTTCTAGCTTCAACTGACGACAAAAGGTCTATGTAGGAAATGAATAATGATGACTGGTCATACGCAAATATGGTCTTGCTTCACTCGAAGAAGGCTATGGGGAATGAAAGAAAAAGAGGCAAGGAATCAACGTGAAAATGCTCAGCTGTATTCGACTGCAATGTCTGACAATCCTGTTTCACGAATAGATATGAAGACAACTGTTTCTACACCACAACAGGCCCAAAAAAAGTCTTCAAAGCCACTTCCCACAATCAATCGACTACCATGTCGGCCTCGTCTCCCATCCCACCGCCTTCGGCGCCGTTTGACATCTTCCCCAGCTCCGCCAAGGCGTCCTCGATCACGTCCAAGGCTGCCTGCACACCCTCAACCTTGCCCGCGCACAGCAGCGTCTCGAGCGAATGGGCCAGCCCGCTCCAGGCACCGAAATCGGACTTGCGCTTGGACTTGGTTGGCGGCAGGGCGACCGAGTCCGGGAACTGCAGGAAGCGCGGCGTGTGGTTGTAGTGCGTGAGATGGGCCTTGAGCTGCGCTTTGGTCGGGAACGTCTTCCAGGCGGAGGCGGGGCAGAAGGGGCATTTGAGCTTGAGCTTCTTGTTGCCAGTACTGCCACCGGCATCGCCTACGCCGCCACTCTCTCCTTGTGCGGAAGAAGAGGCTACCTGCTCGCACAACGCCTGGATCTCCCTGTCGGACAGCGCGCCGCCGGCGCAGGGGTCGCGCGGCGTGGGGCGGAAGCGGTGCTCGGGCAGGATGCAGGCCTCGAGCCGGGCGGGGCCGCGCAGTGCGTCGTTCAGCTCGGCCAGCGTGATGCCCGACCCGCACTGCGCCGTTTCCAGGTGGTGCAGCAGCGCCGAGACGCTCGGGAAGCTCTTCTCGCTCGCCTCGCACGCGGCGAAAGGGCAGGCGAGAGAAGTGAAGGGATCATGCCAGCCGCGCGTGCGATGGTCGTGGAGCGTTTTGGGCGAGGTGAAGTCGGAGCCGCAGACGCGGCAGCGGAGGTTGATGTGCAGGAAGTTCTTGCCGCTCTTGAAGCCGCCTTTGAAGACGGGCGCTGCGGCGGCGGACGGGTCGGAGAGAGGACGCTCGTCGAGGGCGTCCTGGAAGACGGTGGCGCGTGGCAGGTGGTGATCTTCGAGGAGGTGCTGGCGCAGGCGGTCGGGCGTCATGAAGTGCTGCGTGCAGGCGGCGCAATAGCAGTGGCCCGTCGCGCGCTGATGCGCCATCACCCGCGTTTCGCAGACAAAAATACGGTGGCACGCGATGCACGGGTGGTGGATAAAGAGCTGGTGCTGCCACATTTCGTCCCACGTATCGTACTCTAGCCCGCAGTTGCAGCAGCTGAAGACACTCGTCGATGGGTCGTATGTGTCACGCGCGGGGCCGTAGGCGTCGCGGAAGATGCGGCTACAGGCATCGCACTGGAGCGGTTCTTCGCTGCTGCCGTCTTCACTGTCTAGGATCTGTCCGCCACAGGGGCACAGTACTTCGTTGAGGGTGTTGCTCTCTATTGCGGTCCACTTAAGCGATCCCTTCTTCGTATCGCGGTACCCGGAGTGGTTCTCCAAGCGTTGGTGCGAGAGCAGATGCTGTGTAGACCCGAATATCTTGTCGCAGGTACACCGCACAAAGTGAACCGCTTCAAATCGGTGACGGTGGAGCTCGGGGTAGCTAGAGAAGTTCTCTCCGCACACACACGCGCCGTGACCGGTGGCCTTTTGGTGGCTTCGCATGTTCTTCAGCTCTTTGAAGTAGCGTCCGCACACACACTTATGTTCCATCATCTCGATCTCCGGGTGCATCTCGTGGAAGTGATCTCTTGCCGATTGGTGCTGGATCCGCATCTCGTCGGGGACATCTCCAGATTCTAGCGGTATAAAGTCTGCCATAAGCTCATCCTGCTGTTGTTGTGGCATTCTTTAAGAAAAAATATCGTTGAAGAAACCCCAGGTTGTAGTAGTGAAAATCAAAAAGTGGCTGCAATGATGACTTCCGAAAAGACTAAGACCCCGTGAAACTATGACTCTGATGAAAAGGATTTTAGGCAGCCTCAGCAATGAGTGTAGACTGTTGCCAAATTGAGCCACGCGTGCTTCAAAGGAGTAGTTTGAAGGAGCTCGGATTCTTAGATACCTAAGTGACTTAACCACATACGAGTGCCTGGTCGAGCGTTGTTGGATGTAACATGGAAGAAGAAGACGGAGCGTCAACCCATGAAAAAGCCGACCTACTGTGTAAGGACCGAACGTACGGCTAATTCTCGGAGAGCTCGGAATATGACGTAGCTGAGCGGTTGTTCGGGTGCCCTCAAATAAATTTGGCATGAGTAATATTTCATGTCAATCCACCCGAGTTTGGTATCAAAGAAATCCCAACTCGGAGAGACAATATCCAGTCTGTCCCTCCAAATGGTATAACTTTGACATTAGCTCGCTGCATAAGATATCAAGCAAGTTATCATTGAATATGAAGGCAGTGGTGCTGGCACTCCTAACCATACCAATTGTCGCTTCACTCATCAGACTTTTGGCAAGATCGAGTAGATTTCCAACGAGCGCTCTCTTGTTTAGGAGGTTCGGTAGATGGCGGGCTGCCGAAGAGCATCGAAAACATGTTTCAGTGCGAATGAGATAACCAAACAGTGTTAAATAAATCAACGAAAGAAATCAGTGAAGGCTGCAATGTTCTGAGGGACGAGGACGTCTAATTTGAGTTTCATAGTAGTAGCCCAAACGCCCGGGTATTGAGCTATAGATAGCTTCTAATGATAACGGCTCCCGCCGGTTGATGGCACCACCCGAGTAAACAGCTATCATTTGAGCAAGATCGAGGAAAGGGCGGGAATATCTTACGCAACTTCAAAAATATCCGGTACCTCGATACATCGCAATCGTGGGCCTCCAACCATATGGCGTATAGTCCAACACGCGCCTTGGCCTAGAATGGAGGCTAAATTGTTCTTGATATAGACCGGTGTCTAGCCACCCGTTGATCCTTCTCTCCGGCATGGCTAGTGCATTCGTCGGAAACATCACGTCCGGGAAAAGAGAAGTGTGTCATGACGACATCGTTTTTAATTGACTACTTTTTGTATAGGTAGTGCGAGGGACACTCTGCACTGGCCTGGACCGTTTGAGCATGTAGTTACGAGGCTACTTAAAAAAGCTGATGGCGGAAACATAGAGCCATCATTATTATCGACTAAGAAAGAAAGCTTGATGCGGTGTTAGATAGCCGCGGGTGACTATCCCTGCAGCAACTCGGGAGAGCTGATTGGCAAGGGGTGGGACATCTACGCAGGCATCACCATTTGTCATGCGCTAAGCCGAGGCGAGGAAGCGCCCCGCCCCTCACGCGGCTTACACATCACCTCCTGTCTGACGCATGATGAGGAGAAAGTCTGGCGTGATGTGAGATTCTTCACTTCAATTTTCCCGTCAACCTCACCATTATGTATCCATCGCCGTCGCCTTTCACTATTAGCGTGTCCGACGAAGCACTTGAGGCTTTGCAGAGCAAACTTTCCGCTGCTACTTTCCCGGATGAACTTGAGGCACCCAACCAGTGGCAGTACGGTGCTCCTCTGGCCGATGTGAAGAGACTTGCCACACGTTGGCAGGACGGATATGACTGGAGGGGCGCTGAGATCAAGCTCAACGAGCTACCCAACTTCATGACGCAAGTTGAGGTGGATGGCTTCAGACCCATTGACATCCACTTTGTGCACCAGAAGAGCGAAGCAGAACGAGCAATCCCGCTTCTGTTCGTCCACGGCTGTATGATACCCGCAACAACTTGAGTTGACTGCTCTGACAGTTTCAAGGGCCTGGCTCGTTCATTGAAGTCACGAAGTTGTTGCCCCTTCTGAAGTCAGGCTCGCCTGCTTTTCATGTTGTTGCACCATCTCTTCCCAATTTCGGCTTTTCTTCCGGCATCAAGGAGCCGGGATTCTCTCTGCAACACTATGCAGAAGCCTGTCACAAGCTGATGAAGCAGCTTGGGTACGACGAATATGTAACTCAGGGCGGAGACTGGGGCTTCTATGTCACCCGAGCGATTGGCATCCAGTATCCGGATTCGTGCAAAGCAAGCCACGTCAACCTGATCCGGGCCCATGCTCCGGAATGGAAGAAAAACCCTCTGCTCGCGCTGCAGCATAAGCTTTTCCCGTATAGCGATGCTGAGAAGAACGGCCTTGAGCGCTCCGCATGGTTTGAGAACGAAGGGTCTGGGTACAACCTGCAGCAAAGAACCAAGCCGCAGACGATCGGATATGCGCTTGCCGACTCTCCGGTTGCTCTTCTAGCGTGGATCTATGAGAAGTTGCATGATTGGACCGACAGTTATCCGTGGACAGACGACGAGATTCTGACTTGGATCAGTGTCTACTGGTTTTCCGTAGCCGGGCCTGCTTCCAGTGTGCGCATCTACTATGAGGCCACCCATGTCTCGCCGAAGGCAACGGCGATTTCAACCAGAGTGCTTACAGAGCAGTGGGTGCCGGACGTGAAGCTTGGGCTCGCATGGTTCCCCAAGGAGCTCAGCGTGCCGCCAAAGACGTGGGGGCGTACGTTGGGTAAGAGTGATGAGTCCCTTGTGTGCCAACTGTTACGCTAACGTGCGACAGGGCCGGTGGTGTATGAGAGTGAGACTCCGCGGGGAGGGCACTTCGCTGCGTGGGAGAATCCAGATGTCATCGCCGGTGACTTGCAGAAGATGTTTTCGAAGGCCGGGCCGTGTTATAAGGTTGTGAAGGGCCGGAGCGGTTACGATCGGGGTGCGCGTGCGCGTTTGTAAGCCGGTGCAAGGTCTCAAGGGGTTAGTTGAAGGTACTACTATTGTTCCCTTCGAGTAAATGGTATAGTAGACTCACGCACGCAAGAGTCTTCACCGGCGTGAGGGCAACCTATGTCTGGGTCGTGGTGGGGCGGTGACGTGCCGAACCGGCCATTATGGAAGGGACCTTCTGCAAGATGCGGCTCGCGATTGTCGACTTGCGCACTTGACAACGACTCGACGGCCTTTTGTATGCCTGCTGCGGGTTCTCGCCAGGTGAGCGTGTGACCGCGGGCACTGCAAGCTATTGTCCTATTGAGCACCCTCACTTCGATGCGGCCACTGAGCCCCAACTCCTTCGCCTATAAAACCTCCTCGACCAGAGACCAAGTCTGTCCTTCCGCCCACAGCATCAAACCATACCCTCCACCAATGCATTCCACCGCATCGGCACCTTCCCTTGCCCTCAGATTCACTGACGCAGGACCACCCGCACACATGGCTACTGCCTATGAGGAGCGCATCGCGGCGAAGCCAAAGGCCTTTCAGATCCTCCCAGTTGAAGTACGTCTCGTCCACACCGGCTCACCTACTCGGCAGCAGTTTCGCTGACCGCCACTCGCAGCTCAACCAGCACATCGCCTTCTTCGTCAGGCACGACAAAGACCTTGTCAACCTTCGCGCCTCATGCCGCGCCACCAAGGAAGCAATCGACGATGATGATTCGCTATGGTTCAAGAAATTCCATGCGATGTACGATCCTCCTTCAGGCTTCAATCCCAACTCGCCTGATTACAAGACCAAGATTCGGGAGCTGTACCAGAAGCGCAGCAAGTATCTCATTCTTTACCCGACTCGCTTCAGGATTGGCAACACCAAGAAGGAACAAGACACGTTGAAGCTCGTCGCCGGACTCCTCAACGGTGAGTATGCCTCATATCCAAGTTCAAGATCTTCTGGGTGCTTCTCACCTCTGTTCAAATTTTGTACTAATATTTCCGGTAGATTCCTTCAACGGCTCTTCGTGGGTCTTTAGGGAGTACGACAGCGGTGAGGTCGAGCTGACCTGCCGCAACATCGAGGCATTCAAGCAGTTCGTCAACTGCTCGGGCATCATCGAACACCTATTCAGGCCCCGTCCAACCAGGAATCACAAGGCAAACGGCCGTTGCGACCCGGCAACGAACAGTTACAACCACACTCTCGCCGCCGTTCAGCTCATGTGCACGCCTTCGATCCTTACAGAGCCTGGGAACATATATGGATTCGAGGATTCTCAGGAGTGGGCCTATGCCACCATTAGGACCGCTCCCATATTCGGTGGTTTCAACAAGACTGAGATCAACATGGAGTGGATTCTCCACGTCATGAACTTCTTCAAGTATCATATGAGGAAGCATGAGGAGAATACGCTCTTTGAGCCTTTCAACAAGCTTACCAGGGCTGACCAGCCTTCGTACTGGCAGGCTCCTATCCACAATGGCCCTTTGGCCCTTGGTGTCCACTGGAAGGGCACCTACGCTTACTTGGATCGTGAGGAGATGAGGCAGATCCGCTCTGGAAGCCACCACGGCAAGGTTCTTATTGACCGGAACGTTGACCACGGCGATGCCTCGATTCAGGTAATTACTCTTTGTACATCAGTACCTTTTCCAGGCTGACTTCTTATCCGCAGACTATGAACATCACATTGCCGGACAGTACCGGCTTCCTCTGGCCTGCTATTTTCGAGCATCACTTGAGGTCAACTACCTCCAATGATCGGCTCCCTCGTACCCGTGCTCAGCGTCGTTCTGGTGATGACATTCAGTTCGAACGTTTCAACCAGCGCTTTCAGGCCCTCGGGTTTGATGATGAAGATTTCAACGCTGTCGGCTGGCTCAACGAACTGCCGAACCAGCAGGGTATCAGCGGGTGGAAGAGGATGACCATGATGAAGTATTTCGAGGACGGAAATGGCGGCTGGGACAACAACGCACTTTGGGCTTATGAGGGCGTCGTCCTACCCGGCGGCCAAATCATGCTCGGTCGATGGTGGAGCCCCGAAAACCCGGTCCCCAATCGCGAGGTGTACACTGGCCCTTTCATCTTCTGGAACACCGACGCTTCTTGTGACCGTGTTGAGTGCGATCTTCACCACCAATGAGCCACACGCTCTTGAATGGCACCAGACTCGTGCCGCCGCTCCTCCTCAGCAGACGCGCATCACTTTCTCCAACACGGACGACCTGCCATCTCTCAAATCTAACAAGGATCTCCATCTCAATAGCTGCATCCACAAGTTTCTTTCTGGGCCCGCTAATGCGGCTTCTTTGCACATCTAATACACGGACCTCGACACTCCTTTAGTCCGGACGTTTGGCCTTTCCTGGAAGACGATATCCCACATTCCTTGTCACTACGATCGGCGAACGGTTGCTTAGCTTTCTTCCCCACCACCCTCTTGCGCTCGAATTCCACGTGCAACAGGGTTGCGTTGCCTTGCATGGTTTCTGATCACTCGGGCCATGCTGAGCATGGTACAGCACATGCAGTAAATATGCATGGCTCGCATCTTTTCTTTGGTCACAGAAAACTCCACTTTCCCCCCTCACTTTTGCAAACATCACCGGGTATCGATAATCATGGAGACGGGATTTTTTTTTTTTCTTTTCTCTTTTCTCTTTTTCATTTTTGGTATAATCAAAAAATCGGCGATGAAAGCCGAACAGCGGCGTGGATAGCCTTTACTGCTGGTGCTTGCGGATATGGTGGTTTTCTGGATCACTAATTTCTGCATGCATGGAAAGGAAGGTGCGGAGTTCGATTGGACCTTACACATTCGAGATTGGTAAAAATTGATGAAGTGCAAATGCGAAGTGCTACTAGTGGTGGTTTGAATTGCTCACACCCTAATGAGGCAGATGGACTTACGAACTTTGGTATGCGCGTGTACAGACGCGTAGGAGGAATATGTTGGGAATCAGAAAATGCGCGAGTTGACGCATTTGCGGCGCCGCCCATTATATTTGTCGTTTGATAAATCTGCTTTGAAAAAGAAAAAAGTGCATGCTTGGGTATGCAAACAGCCAGACCAGTTGTGCCCTGGCTCAACTTCCACCATCACCACCGTTCGACATCCTCGACCCACCCCCGCCCTGTGCGCTTTTTGTCTTTGCCTTACACTCCATAAACTCCATCTTGTGCTTCTGCCACAGAATTGCGCTGATTAGAGGGCGTTTCGGTAGAGCAGAAAGTGCTAGTCCTTTCAATCGTTGTCGGTGTCACGAGCTTGGTGTGGGGGCTCGATTGTTCACTCCTCGATCGTTTTGATGCACTCCCAGCCGCCAGTCAGCTTCTCCTTCCACAGGGTGACCTTGTTGTCGCCAGTGCTGATGGCCAGAACGTTGCCACTCAGACTCCAACTCGCGCGCCAGGCAACAGCGTCGAAGTTCAAGGTGGTCTGCTGCCAGTCACCTGCACAAAGGATAGTGTTAGCAAAGTATTGATATGCATTAGGTAGAAGTAGGAGACTCATACCAAGCGAGGGGTTCGCGCTGGTCCAAATTTTGACCGTCTTATCCTGCGACGCGGATGCGATGTACGCCTTGGACAGCACCGTCGGCGACCACGCAACATCACGGACCCAGTCGGTGTGGCCGGACAGCTGGCTGGTGCAAGTGTAGGTGCTCGTCTCAGTGTTCCACTCCCACACCTTCACCAAGCAGTCGCTGCCGCCAGTAACGAAGCGGCGCAGCGGGGCATTGGACGCTTGGGCGGCGCTGGCGACGGCGCCGGGGGCGATGCTGGGGGCCCACGAGACAGCGTTGACGCCCAAGCCGTGAGCGGGCAGGATCTGGTGTGCCCACGCGCCGTCACGGAACTCGAGGACGGACACATTACCGTCGCTGCTGGCGCACGCGAGAACGCAGCCGGCGTCGTGCGGCGCCCAGGACACGAGGTTGACGCTGGCCGAGTGCAGCTCCGACACATGCACGCGCTGCCATTGCCCATTCTGTTCGCGCCAGATGAAGACCTTGCCGTCGTAGCTAGCGGACGCGAGGATGTTGCCGTACTTGGGGTGTGCCTGCACGTTTCCGTGACGGCGGTTAGCTAAAGCCGCGACGCGCCAGCGCGGGATATGGGAGAAAGACATACCCAGGAGACACACCAGACCGCGCCCTCGTGTCTATGCTAGTCTTAGCCAATGCCCTATCCATTCTCGCTCTGGCTGCATGCCGCCGGCGGTTGCTTACCCCTTCAGCGTGTCTGTGAGCCTGTGATTGTCGCCTTCGACCTCGAATATCTTGATGGTCTTGTCCGAGGAGCAGGTAGCTAGCCTCCTGCCGTAGTAGTCCAGGACTGCATCGTGCTGCGCATCACGGGGCGAATTAGCGGAGGTTCGTTGCGGAAGCGGCGGTCGGAAGAGGAGCTGTGGCGTACAATCATGTCATCGTGACCGGAATTTTGGATTACTTGGGCCTGGAGACGGTCAGCGGAGCTCGAGCAGGTCTCTAGAGAAAAGCTCACCATGTTTGCGGGTGTCGAGGAGGAATTGGTGGTGATATCAGTGCCTAGCGGGAACGTTAAACGTGGAAGCTGCCCGAGACACTGCGGCGGCGGCGTCGGGGTGCAAAGCGGGCAAACACGCCAAGCATCGACTGGCCGGAACATGCCTCGGCGCAATGCGGGGACTAGGCACCTTGTTGCCGCCGGAGCTTCACATGGCCTGTTCCCTATCTCTTACGACGCTGCGCGCATTTTTGTCCCGTTTTGCTCCCAGCCTTTTCCCTCCTCCCAGCTCGCCAGATACCTTGCTGTCGCCATGGCTGACGCTCTGTGCGGACCTTCCAACGCGCTCCAGAACTTCCAGAAACACTCGTCGGTTGATCGGACTTTACAGCAGGACCGACTGGTCTCGCGCCAATCGCCGCAGCAGGTAGGAGCGCTCATACCACCAACCCTCCGCAACCGGCACCAAAACCTGATGCTTGGTGTTTAGGATTTCAGATCAGGCCCCGGTCAGCATGCTGGCGCGATAGACCCCGAATTCGAGGCCTTCCAGGCTGGACATGTTCCTCCGCAGCCCGAAGCCTTCCAGCGCTTCCCCGCCCAACATGCGCCGCCGCCGAGCTTCGCTGGGCCCGCCGCCCTGCCCGACTGGGCCGCTGACTTCCAGCGCATGCATGTCTCCTCTCCGCCGCCGATGCAGCAGCAGCAGCAGCATAACCATACCTCTTCGTGGCATCAGGACTTCATGCGCCAGCAGCAACAGTCTGCGTCTCCGGCCCCACAGATGGCAGCGGGTCCTTCGAGGCCAATGTACTCTGGCACACCTATGATGGGGTTCGGTGCGGGACAATTTGCCCACCAGCAGCCATTCATGGCCCAACAGGATATGAATGCGCAAGCGAGGCAGAAGGACCCTGTTTTTGATGATGCTGCTTTCGCGAACGCATTCGATGCGGCAGCGGCAGAAATGCTTCAGGCCGAAGTAGAGGCACATGCGGAGGCCCAGGCTACACAGCAAGAAGCACCACAGAGACCTACAATGTCAAAATGGGAAGAAGAGATAGAGACCTTGCTTCCCCCAGAGGACGACTCTGTACTAGCGTTCATGAAGGAGCATGCTTTCAGTAGGTACTATGCATGAATGCGGTCTCATGTGCTGACCATCATCTTAGACGAGTATTGCCGTCACCAAATGTCCGAGTACCTACCACACGCCAACATGAGAGATCCCGCCGCTGTTCCCAATCACAGTCTTGCGTCGCTTTATATGAGCGCATTGGAAAAGTTGGAAAGTAAAGGACTTTCAGAGATCCCCCCGGATCCTCTATTGGAGCGCGTGTTGAACGAGATTGTGGATTCACAAGACCTTCTCTACGATGAACAGTTTATGTTCAAAGCAAGAGCTGCAAGGCTTCGCGATCAGATCAGAACGAATTACCCACGCTACTTTGACCAGGATCAATCTCAGAAAGCTAGAGAGCAGGAGGATCCCCGCTTGAGGACGGCCCGTTTGAGGATGTTCCAACATTCTCTGCAAAACCAGGACACCGTATCTGCGGCAGATAAACAGCAACTAGAAGCTGCGAAGTATAACCAGCTTGTGGCAGACGTGGGAACTGATTCAAGATTTTTCCCTGTCGAAGCAAGCAGTACCGTGGCCGGGACGGACATTCGAACGACTATTCGGTCTGAGATGTCATCCCTGAATCAGCGCCCAGAAGAGCTTCTCCGGAACATGAACCCTCCTGACATGGTGCTCAACGAGATGGCCCAGCCTCTTCAGCAGCCAGTTCAGGAACAACAGCAGCAACAAACTCCCCTCAATAATGACGATGAGGAGTTGGCGAGGACGGCTGGCCAATTGGTGGAGAGCGTCTCCCACGACACGAGCCAGAAATTCGTGCAAAGCAGGTTCTTAGCCCTGATGAGGCAACTCCGCGACCACGAAGTACGTGTCGACGGGGACAAGATAGTCGAAGTTAGTGCAATCCTTCCTCCCTTTTTGCCCGCCGCAGGAGAACATCTCCGGAAGCGGGACCCTCCAGCAGTGGAGGCACATCAGCACCTCCACTATCCTCCATATGCGGAGCACATCACTTGCAAAGTTTTCGGGTGTCCAGTTTGACACAGCCCAACACTCGCTAACTCTTTTTGCCTCTTCATCGCAGACTACACCATCGACAATTCCAGCAAATCAGCAGGACCTGGATCTCGGCCGCAACGGCGGCGACGACAGTAACAGGACTATGACCGGTGCGCTACAGGCCGATGGCAACGACGACCACGACATTGGTGAGTTGCGCGCTTGAACATCCTTCGCCTCTGCCTCTGGATAGCAGTTTTCCAAGAGTGCTATTCCAGGTGGAGCTCTTCCAAGGCCACCATTACGGCGCAGGGAGAATCCACCGAGCGTCTTCCGAAAATCATCGTCGTCACCATTTCCTCCGCACGGCGCAAGATGATAACCGGTAGGTGGCCGCTTGTACGCCGTGCCATTTCGAACAGCTGTTTCCTTATCTCATATATATATGACGGTTGGATGGGGAACAGAAGCTGATTGATGGTTTGGGGAGAAGCGCGCCTATTCGAAAAATACCCTAGCCCGCTACCGCCGGTTGACGGTGGAAGATCGTATGTGAACGGGTGTTTCTTCAGGAGGGATGGACAGTTACTGTGATATCACTTGTATTTTGGTTCCCATGCGCAAGCATTTCATGATTTCATCAGGCGATGTGGAACAATGGCAGAAGATGTTGACCTTGTCATGTTCACGAATGGCCAAGCAAGTGGTGAAGCGACCTTGCATCGCCACGCTTTGTAGATCCTGATACCTATCTGGGTAATCGACCATGAATGAATGACTCAGCCACGTCGCGCTTCACAACAATCACTATGATTCACCGCAAACAATGCCAACACTAGTTAACCTGTTTCTTTATAACACAACCCGTCACTCATCATCACTCATCGACCCCAGGTACATAAATCTGTCGCGCTTCTCTTGAACACCACATCCTCACGCTCCCCCACCACAACTTCCAAGCCCAAACTCTGGAACACATCAACCTTTCTGCAACCTCATTCGGCTTCACAAACATGCCATCCACGCGACTTACCGTCGCGCTTAACAGCAATCGCAACACTAAAACCATTCTCCTCGTCCCGGGAAACTCGTCCGCAGACCCCGATGCAACCAACTCGATACGCGCGCATGTGCTCAAGTCGGCGCAAACGAAGCTCCGCCTGAAGCTGAAGAAGAACGGCGGCGCGCGCGCCTTCGCCGCCCGCACGGGGGCCGAGCTGCTCACGGCCGACGACTGGACGCGCGCCGCCACGCCCGACGCCGTCATCCTGGTGTCAGCGGGCGAAGACTTCGTGGGAAAGAAGTCAGAAGAGCAACAACAGCAACCCACGACCGCCAACAGTCGCGGCGCTTCGGACGGCCAATGCAGCGAGGTCGTCAACCTCGCGCACGCCGCGTACGTCGACGCGCAGTCGCTCGGCCAGCTCCGCGCCACGGCCCAGTCGCTGCCCGGCATCGTGCACGCCGTCGGCCAGCCCGACCTCCACCCGGGCACCAAGTACCCCATCGGCGCCGCCTTCGTGTCGCGCGGCTGGATCCACCCGCCGCTGATCGGCGGCGACATCGGATGCGGCATGGCGTGGTACCGGACGACGCTGTCGCGCAACCAGGTCGACGGAGACAGGGGTCGGAAGGTGGCGGAGAAGCTGAGGGGTCTTGAGGGTCCGTGGAGGGAGAGGGAGACGAGAGAGGCGTGGGTTGGAGAGGGCGGGTCGGCAGGAGAGGAGTGGGACAAGAGTTTGGGGACGATCGGCGCGGGGAACCACTTTGCGGAGATTCAGGTGGTAGAGAGGGCAGACGAGGGGCTGGGCATGAGGGAGGGGGAGGTGGTGCTGTTGGTGCATTCGGGGTCAAGAGGGTACGGCGGGGATATTCTGAAGCGGTACACGGCCGAGGGGCACGTTTCACTGAAGGAGGACGAGGAGGTGACGAAGAAGTACCTGGAGGAGCACGATCGCGCGTGCAAGTGGGCGGAGGCGAATCGCGATCTCATCGCCTTGCGCTTTCTGGCTGTATTGGAGCCCGGCGAGGATTGCTGGGCACTCGGCAGCAACCTCGAGGACGACCTCACTGCTGAGGCAGACGCACCCGACGCCGAACAGCTCATCCAGCGCGCCCGCGTGGACGTACAGAAGCGCAAAGTCGTCGACATCTGGCACAACAACGTTCAACGCGTCCGGTGGCCTTCCACCGATCCCTCACTCTCGGACCTTGCAGACGCAACCTCCTCTCTCAGCCTCTCAGCACCCGAGTCCTCACCTCAACAGCAGCAGCAGTACGCCTACATCCACCGCAAAGGCGCTGCCCCGACCCTCGATCCAGACACCTTCGCACCGCTCGCCATCCTGCCATTGCCAGGCAGCCGCGCCACACCGACAGCCATCCTGACGCCCACTTTCACACAGCACAACGCCCGCGGCACCGCCAACGCCTTCTCGCTCGCCCACGGTGCCGGCCGTGCCATGTCCCGCGCCAAGGCCCTGGCGAGCCTGAGCAACAAGTATCGCGGCGACGCGGAGGCATTGCTGAAGCCCGGAAAGGTTGCGGCATCGGCTGCTGCAGCGGCCGCAACGAGGACTGAGCACGCGGGAGAGGGTGAAGATGGTGAAACGATGGTGGGGAAGGATGCGGAGAAAGGAGCGGGTACGTGGGTTGTTTGCGAGGAGAAGCAGCTTGTATGGGAGGAAGCGCCTGAGGCGTATAAGGATGTTTGGGCCGTGGCTGCGGACTTGGTCAGGGCTGGCGCGGCCGAGGTGAGGGGATGGTGCGCGCCCAGGGTCAGTTACAAGGTTAGGAACAAATGAGTGGACTAGGGAGAAGGGAAAGATAGATAGGATAGGTTTAAGGTGTGAAGATGAGGACATTTTCTGTGGTGCTACTCTATTGGTAATGATGCGTGATGGTTTTCGTTTGATTTGAAGCTTTGTCAGGAGATTCGTCTTAGATTATTGGTTTGTATCTGTTCTCTCCCTCCCTTCTTTCTACAAAATCATCCATTGTTCTGCAAACTTTTGAAGTCTGGGAAGGGGCAGCGCCGTGCTTGAAGGGAGCTCAAAGGGGCAGAGACGTGAGCAGCACTGCATGATTGGCTGGATATTTTCACGGAATCAAGAATGCGGGCACCGAAGAAAGCTTAGCTGAGTGGTGGTAAGTCTACTACAATCATTTGTCGAAGTCGCCAGCATAAAGGACATCTCCAGGTTTCCCGTTCATAACACTCCAGACAGACCGAGGGTCGAGTTCAGCTTTCCTCCGGTTGACGTTAGCTGCAAGGAGCTGCCGAGCTCTTTCTCGTTCTAAGTCGACTGTAAGAAGAGGTCAGCCCCGAGCTTCATATCGAAGTGTTGAGAACAAGCTTACCGTGCAGGTCGACGGCGGCACGCTTGCCACTCCACATGGCGTGAGGCACATTGGTCGAGTTGTCCAAGTTAGCATCTCCCACAGCGTAGACGCCAGGCACGTTGGTCAACATGCCAGCGTCGGTATACATCTTGCCCTCGTACAGTGCCACGCCCAGCCTCGCGCCCAGGTCGGAACGCTGCTCCTTTCCAAACGAAACCATGAAGGCGGCGCGGTCGACAGGCTCACCCTCGGTGAAGTGCACGCGGAACCTGTCGTGCTCCGGCACACTGGGCAGGCTGGGGTCAGCGTGCGGGTCGGCGCCGTCGGCGAGACGCTGGACGGAGGCGATGATGCGGTTGTCGACGCGCACGTCGAGGCGGCGCAGGTACTCCATCCACTGCGGGCCCTTTTCGGCGGCCGTGGTGTTGAAGCGGCCCTCGGGCGTGTCGGTGCCGTTGACGAAGGCGACGACGTCGCGGTTCAGCGTCTGCGTCTCGCGCAGCATGCCCGGGATGTCGGTCAGGGACCCGATCAGGCCGAAGGGCTGGTCGGCGTGCTCATGCCCGTCGCACCACGGGCACCAGTACATGCCCTGCGCCCAGTTCTCGGCGATGCCCGGCGTGCTGGGCAGCAGGTCGCGCACGCCCGTCGCCAGTACGATGCGCCGCGCTCGGTACGTCTTGCTCCTGTGCTGGCCCCGCGTCGTCACGGTGAAGAGAGGAGCGGACGAGGACGGATCGGACGAGGGCACTATTGTCTCGACGGTGCCGTTCGTCCATCTCACTGTCTTGTAGTGCGAGATTTGCTTGCGGGCTGCCCACCGGAGGTACGCCGGAGTGACGCCTGGAAAGCGGTCAGTACAGGGGATTCAGTGAAATAGCATGCTTACCGTCGAAGCCAAGCACGTCGTGCATGTGTCTGGTCTGCCCATTTCGATATTCGGCCGAGTCGATCAGCAGCACGTTTCTGCGGACGCGGGCAAGGCCGCTTAGGGCACCCAACCCCGAGGGACCGCCTCCCACAATGATGACATCGTATGGCTCCTGAGCCCAGTGGGGGACACATGCTCCTCCCCCCAAAGCGAGTGTGGCTAAAGCCAACTGAAGGAGAGAGCCGAGAGGAGCCATGGCGAAAACGAATGACTTCTGACCGTATTCTGAGCCAGGGCGCGCAGTCGAATATATCGACGTGCACGAATGAGACTACCACATGCAAGCGGACTCATGATGGTGTACCAGAACGCTGTTCCAGTGGCATCTCTATCGGTTGCGCTTTCAGACATGCTGTGTAGACTCTATGGCACAGGCGGGTATGTGCAACCTACATTCCGTTCCGCATTTGTGAAGTTGGGTGGAGTTTGATTTCCAAACGAGAAGTTTCTGCGTACGTCGTCTTCATTCCTCTCAAGAAGAATGCTCAACGCAACAGTGTGCGTATGACTTGACTGCTGTCTTTGACCGAAAACATTGTCTGCAGGCTCTGAGAGTTGCAAATCGCATAGTAGCTAAACGTCGGCTGCACAAGAAGTAGCATGGAAGCGTTATACATTATTTTGGCCTATGTCTAGGCAACTAGCTATCACTGAAGTACTTTTTTCACATTACCCCCCGATCCATTACCTCCTCTAATATAAAAAAGTGCGATGGCGTTTAAGCCGAGGAGCTGGGGCAGCTCAGAGCGGTGCATGCCTCGTCGCTGCGACGCACAGCACGACGCTTCTCACGTCCCATCAGGGCGCGCTTGACCTTGGAAGCCGAGTTGGCGCACACGGTGGTGGGCATGGCACAAGCGTTGAAGCCGCAGCAGCTCTGGGTCAGACACTTGGCACCTCCGGTACAATCGTCGTTGCTGCTGCAGTTGGAGGACGAGGGGCACGAGAAGTCGACGAAGCAGAGGGCGCTGCCGGTAGTGTCGTAACCGCAAGCAGCGTCGCCACCGTTGTAGTACCAGATTTGGTACGAGCCGCAGGTGCCGGGGTTCGCGCAGCCCGTCTCGCTCACAGCCTGGACGCCGCCGTTGTCCTGCGTGGTGAGCGTGTAGGTGTACGACTCGCCAATGGTGACGTGCACGTCGCCCTGGTACTGGCCGACGTTGGTGGCCTCGGAGGCAGGGTCGGCGATCTAAGGGGCTGGAGTCAGTGTCATTGCTTCTTGGTGCAGGGCTGCAGTACTCACATCGTTGCTGAAGTAGGAGCAGACGGTGCCGACAGGGCTGTTGTCCCTGTACAAGATGTAGGCGTTGAACAGGTTGCAAGCCGTGTAGGTGCCGTCGGTGTTGGCGTGGGCCTTGTTCCAGGCAGTGTTGGCCTGGCAGCCCTTGGCGCAGGAGGCCGGGCTGAAGGGGCCATCGTTGTACAGCTCGTACAAGTAGTAGTTGCTGTCCTCAATGGCGCCGCTCAGAGGGCCGACGGGAGCGTTGAAGTTCTCCAGGGTCGGGGCAGTGTAGGGCTTGTTGTAGCCATTGGAGGCGGCGACCAGGATCTGGAAGTCTCCCTGGTACTGGCCAGCGTTGGTGGCCGTCTCGGCATGAACGGGGTAACCGTAGAGCGTGCACTTGATGTTTGCCGTGGCATCGGGGTTCTTGCAGACATCATAGTCGGGGCGGACGACAGGGTCCCTTTCAATGTAGATGTTGAAAGCCTGGCAATCCGTGTCGGCGTCGCACTTGGCCGCGCACGCGCTCGGGTCGTACGAGTCGAGGGTGAAGACTCCGCGGTATCCAACCTGCTGGGTGGCGCCGTTCTTGTTGCTGAAGGCCTGCTGGTAGTTGCTCGGGGTAGAGGCGCCAGTTGCCAGCGACGAGTAGTCGGAGTAGGTGGTAAAGGCAGCGGCAGTATCAGGAACAGCCAGGGTGCCCGTGGGGAGAGGACAGCAGTCCCAGCCATTCTCAGCACACTTCTCGGCCGCAGTAAGGGTGCGCTTCTTCAATGCGTCCGAAGTGGCTTCGGGCGTGACGGTCGACTGAACAACGGCAGTGACGGTAGTCGGGTTGTACGAGACGACAGTCGAGCTGTAGACGTCGGGCTCGGGGCCCAGAGTCTTGGGGGTAGGGGCGGCGAGGATGGCGGCAAGGAAATCGGCATCCAGGTCGGGAGCGGCAGCCGGGAGGGCAACGGCGCCAGCCATGCCAGCGGCGCCAACGAGCTGAACGAACTTCATGGTGATTGAGGTGGAAGGGATGAGAAGTGAGCTGGTGGTGATGGTCACTGAAGCCGAGATCAGCGCGTGCTTTATAGCAGCACGCCGCCATGGTGGTGTGCTGTGTAGCTGAAGCTGCTGCGTAGCTACGCCACAAAGCAAGCCACGGCCGCTCTAGAGCGCTCAGCTCCGAGTGGCTTGATGCGGAAACCGCGATGCTTGGCATGGTGGTGACCCGCGCCTTACTCAACTGAAGTAGAACGAATCCATCGGTGGAACCTGCCGCTCGAAAAGGATCAACATGACATACACCGCTTCTTGGTATAGTGTTGTCGTCTTACTCCATGGAGAAAGGAGTGAGAGGCGCACGGCCCGAGTGAAGGCAACAATTTCCACCGACGCCGGTTCGGGTAAATGGCTCGTCACTGCCGTGCGTACGGGCTTTTCCGGCCACTAAACCTTATCTTCGCTTTCGCATCATCTGATGCATCCTCCCTCGGTCACTCCGCTCAACCTTTCTGCCGATGGTCAGAGCTATTTTCTTCCTCTCCGCTTGCTGGTATCGAGCGCATCCATAGTCTTTCACCCGTGCCATTCCTAAGAGAAAGACTGGCCTTGTCCGAAGAGCTAAATCTCCTGGTCCATGCGGAGGGCTGAGCTGGCACTCCCTCCAAGCCTCAGCTCTTGTGGCTGCTACCGGCCGGCACTTGCAATCTTGGAGTACCACTGCGCCTTTGTCTCCGATAACGGCAGCAATTGCCATTCTTTCTTTTCTGAATTCCCCATATGTACCCCTGAGCTAGCTTGCTGCAGATAAGTATTTCGGCGTCCTAATTATAGTCGCCCCTGCAGCCATCTGGAAAATCAGCTGGGTACTCCCGAGCTTGGCTATTCCACTCCGGCATTAGTTCGATCGGCCGGGACTTGTGGCAACTGCCGAGAGGATGGCTGAAAGCTTGGTGCAAATTGCATAGACTCCAACTGGCATAGAAAAACCTACACAGAGTGAAGAGGCTGGTTCAAGCACCTGTCCTGATGACGTGTACCCCTCTCCATCCCTCTCTCCACCCCCGAAAAGGGTCGTCATCCAGACAACAGGGGCAATACCCATATCCCCAGTCCCACTCCACGAACCCCAGCCTCGCTTCTTGCAATTCCCACTCGAAATCCCAGTATGTCCGCCTCATGAATTCCCTCTTATCACCAACCAACAAATCCCTCCACAGCGCATCCGTTTCTGCCATCTCCACCGCGCTCCTCTCCCACAAATCTCCCTCGCAACCCCGACAAAGGGCTCTGTCCGCAGTCATATTGCCCCATCGCTCAAACGCATTCTCACAGCGCAAACAAACGCCCTTCTGACTCCCAGTCTCCACTCTTCTCTCCTTTGAGAACGCTGTCCTACGCCACTTCGTGGTAGCTTTCGACCACGTCCTCGGGTTTAACTCCTTCAGTGACTCCCTCCGGCACTCCGCACACGCGCGCCACATCTTACTCCGGCTCTTCTCCTTGTCCGTGAAGCGCGTCGCCGGCAGCAGCCGCGCGCAGTAGACGCAAGCGAGCCGGTTGCGCTTGCGCGCCCAAGCGCCATCCTCCGCTTCCACGAGAACCTCCCAATTCGGCAGGGGTTGTGCCGGGATGATGGTTGCGAACACGCGACAGCTGCCGCGGAGGTGATTTGTGTCGGGGAAGTCGAGGTGGGAGACGATGAGGTTGAGGAGCTCGGGCGGGAGGTCAAGGAGCGGCATTTTTTCCCCCACACCTTCGCTTATTTGGAGAGGGTGGAAATGAGGGAGATGTTTTTTTTTGTTGGTGGGTTAACGAGAGTACGGCCGAGGCCTAGAGATGATGTGTGCTGTCGCCATGTGAGTTGCTCGGAGATCGAGGCATCCTTTGTATGTTGCTGACTTGCGTGCTGCGCCACAGGACGGTGACCGTTAGCGGTGTCAGCCGGTGTTGCGGTAACACTGCCCCAACCCCAACTCCACAGCCTCGACGTCAGCTTTTAGTGCCAAGCTTGGAGCATCTATGCAAGTGACTGACACCATCGTGCCCCGGTACCATCAGATGTTTTTCGATAGGCAAATGAGAAATCTCATGCTTTAGGCACTCGGGCAGCAATTTATCTGGAATCATTCGTACTCTTAAGCACACTTATGCATTGTGTTCTTTCGTCGCCGTGCAAAGAATGTCTGCTAGAACTTGCGCATGCCTTGTTCAGCATGTTTTGTGTTGCATGGCCCGTTAACCGAAGATGGTTACCTCCGTAGGAAAACCACGTGTATCTCAACAACCGATTGATGGATCGCCGTATAACTCTGCGATATGCAAACCTCGTGCCTTCTAAGCATTCTGACAGAAGGGATTCGCAAAGCATTGGCGGCAAGGTCCGCAATGTTTGCTCGAGTCCCCGTGGCACGGTTTTTGGATATTCTTAGTATATATACACATTACCTCACACTCTTACCATCAAAGAACGTAGCGCGTTGGTGGTTTAGTGGTAAAATTGATCGTTGCCATGAAATTGAGTCTCCAAAAGGCGCATCTCCTACTCAGGGGTGTGTTCCAGGAGCTCAATCACAGGATTCGATCAGCCCCGGGTTCGATTCCCGGCCGACGCATTTTTGCTGTTTTGAGGTTCCTTTTTGCACATCGGACCTGGGAAGGGTGTGGACAACACTTGCGGAGCAGGAAACCTTGTTGGAAGGCTGTGGAATGGTTTTGTTGTGAGCGAGAATGTTTCGTAGCGAAACCAGGCTGGCTATACACAAAGTCGGCTCCTTGAGTGTTGTAACAGACAACGGGCAGAGGAATTGCCCATTCGGACATGAGTGCGTGATATGTATGTGAGTAGATGCATCCGGGCAAGAGCTTTAGCTTCCCCGGCTTTGCTACAATACTTAGAGGGATGACTTCGTACCCTCTGCACGGTAACTTTCCTATTATGTTAATTAGTTCATTACACACGAGCTCGGTGATCACAACATAATTCAACGTAAAATTTCAGACCACAATTCCATGCAATTTATGAAGCTAACGAAACAGTATCTTTCCTTCTTGATTAGCTTAATTCAACATAAGTGGCGAAAAATGAAATGTCAAGAGGCGGCGTTGGCAACGACATCTTTTGCTACTGAAATGACGTTCCGTATTGAAGAAGTACATCCTAACTATCGGGACTATACTAAAAACAACAAGCATAGGGAGAGGTTATTTACGCAACATACTAAAGGACGGAAATAAGAAGAACCATGCTTTAGTCTAATAAAGTGGGAACATCGCCCAGAAAAGCAAATAGAGAAAAGCAAAACCAGCCCAAAGGGAGCAACCAAACTCCTGCGACTATTTTTTTTTATTTTCTCTTTTTTATGGCAAAGTCTGAATGGCCGATGCTAACGGGAACAGTGCGAGCAATCTTGAGAAATGATTTCAGAGAGACGGCTCGATGCTTGGCTAACAATGAGCTGACTTCACATCGATGGCGGTGCTTAACTCCTTCCATCATAGTGATCTTGATAAGGAATTGAAGAGCCGTCAGAGAAGGGAGTGTCGGTGTTCTGTTCAGCACTGACTTGGGGCTGAAAAGGAACTGAAAAGCGCATGCCAGGGGGAAAGTCAAAAGTGGAGTGGGGCGTTGGTGTGGACCAGACCATGTCGCTTGAGGCACTGTAGGAAGGCTGATAGAAGTTTGTGTGCGGCAAGTGGTCATTTGAGTTCCAGGAGTCGAATTGAATGTTGTCAAAAGAGTCGTATCGTGATTCAGGGGTAAACATTGAGGCCACCGTCGAGGTGTTTGGGCGTTGAAGGGTTTGTTCTTGCGAAACTTGTGCAAAAGGACCATACGCCTGCTGGCTCATTTGGTCCATGTTTGGATATTGAGCGGGCACCGTGTAGTCGAGGGGCGGTTGTAGACGGGCGTTGTGACGGTCAACTCTTGGAGTACGTTGAGAAGGTCCCGGCGCTTCTCTGCTTAGAATCCGCTGACCGTAATGGATAGATGGACCATATCCGGAGTCTGTCTCAGGCTTTGGAGATTCGGCGGAGCCCCGTGACAATCTTGTCTCCTCAATCGTGGGTACGTTGCTGGCCCCTTCATCGGCAATCGGCGTAGGAGCTTGTACAACTTCAGGGACTATGTCATTTTCTCTGAGAGCAGATGCCTGGCCACTGGTAGTTCTTGATGGCTGCTGGGTCTCGCGAGGATCGACTTCATGTATCTGAGCTGGTGTCCCTGCACCCTGCCGGAACGTTGCAGAAACAACTCTCTGGCAATCTCTTATGACGTCAACAAGACTACTCATCAAGTTTTCTTGTAGAACTCCATTTTCTTGATTGACAGCTGTTTCAAGCCGTTCTCTCACAAGCCTCGGCAACTCTTGCTGGCTATAGGCGTCGAATTGGGCAAGTTCCTCTGAGTTCGGGGTGCTTGGTGCATCCCCTTGCTCATATTCGCAATCTCCTACCGTCAGTTGATGACCCGGAATGAATAAAAAAAGGATAGTGCTTACAAGGGCTTGGGTAAGCGGATTCGGGGTCACCGGGAAACAAGATTCTGTACACGGCTCTCCACTTTTGCTCCAAGTCTACGATTCCTCTGCTTCTCGCCTTGCTCTTCAGCTTTACTTCTTGTTCCTGGTCGAACCCATCCATCGTGGGCGGATTCGAAACTCGCTCACATATAATATCCGCATTAAGATGTGCTCTTAGACGCTGATCGGAGGAGAATTTATCGAAACACCGGGGACAGTGGATGGGCCGTTTGTGGAGTCGATAGAGATGTTCTCTGTTCTTGTCAGTGGCGTATGTTTGTGTAATTCAAAGGAATGGACTTACTTCATGCGTGAGATCGAGGAAAACCCCGGAATCACGCAGGAAGTGCTCTTTGGTGGCTCCCTCTCGCCTCTCATGATCTGCCGTTTGTAGTACGGGCAGCCCAGCTTCCTATTCCTGCCGCTTTGGCTCGGGGAGCCCGGGTCCCCGGACGGATCGGGTTTTTGCTTCTTGCTTCCGTCACCACCTTGACCACCTGGAGAGTCAACGTCATCTGCCTTTCGTTTTCCTTGCAATGATGAGGATGAGGAATTGAAGGAAAATCCGATATTGCTTGAACTGGATCCACCAACTTCTCCAGAACCCTCACTGGCATCTGTGGAAGCTGTTTGGTGCCCGTATCGCCTCGTACTCCACTCAGGAGAGGGGTCGTTGCCCTGAGGGCCTGGCCCAGTGGTGTACATGACCTCGGATATCTCCGAAGCGGAGCTGGTAGTGCTGTCGGCATCATCATCGTCGTCGTCATCATCACAGCCGTCAGACAATGTTGATGGACTACGAGGACATTCCAGTTCAAGCTTTTTGAAAAGCTCCCAGAAATGTTCCATCACTTGATCGACAACCTTTTTCTTACGTTCCTCCAGCAGGGTCTGGAGCATATCATCCTGTGCACAGCTCGGGGATGCAGCGGCTTCAGCTGGTGAGTCCACGGACGATTCATCACTGGAGAATTCAGATTCGCTCGATGTGGAGCGGCAGTCAAAATTCCTCCGATCGGGTGAATTGCTTCCCACACAAGTTTCTGTGTTGCTGTCAGTATTTCTGGGATGTAGTCTAATAAAAATACATTCAGGAGGTCCGAAACTTACCTGTTCTGTCTATAATATCCACTGCTGTTGAGGTTTCGGCACTGCTGCAGATCGAAACATCCTTTGAGCCGCTTTCAAATCGATTGTTTGAACTTGCATCTGTGATAGGGGTTTGAACGACATGATAAGCGTCCGTCTCGTTCAATTGGATTATAGTAGATGTTTTCGAAGGTTCTCTGCACAGTCCTGCAGTCTGGGGAATGTGAGCTTGCGTGGTGACATTTGTATGACGTTCCGAGATGTTGAAGTCCATCTCAGGCTTTTGGGAAATGTGAATACCGAAAGAAGTCGGACCCTGGTAAGCAGAATGCCTTATTGTTGCTGGATGATTGCAGTTGAGGTTCTGCAAATTGGCCACGCTTGTAGTCGGCCAAGGCAATTGAGGAGTTCCAGATATTCCTGAAAGTTGCAGCGGTGTCACCCATGTCCCACAAGCTTCCAGTTCGTAGCAGGTGCTCAGAGGCTGTGTGAGTAGACGGGGATCTTGCGAGTAGAGAGGTGTAAATGGGGAGGAGCGGTCCTCGGGTGTTAATTCTGTTATGATTCAAATCAATGACAATGCCAGCATGATGTCGAGCTCTCCTACCTGTAATTTGTGTGTTCGACCGTGTGAGCCAGACGGCGTCTGAAACGGGAGATGCTCCTCTCGTTTCACACTGACTTCCATCTTCACTTCCCGACATAATTCTTCCAAATGGTCTCGGAGTCTGTGATCCTAGAGCTGGGGGAGAATGGTAGGCCGAATCCGAGTCTCGATCACTGAAAGTTGGGATTAGCATCACCCGACACAAAGGCAATTTGAGGACTACGTACTCGGATAGCTGTGCAAGTGCGGATGCATCCGCAAACGAATCCTCTCTGCGTACGTTATCTCCTGGCCACATGGACTGGCTCATGTAGTGACTTACGAGTCCCACACAAGCAGACTCGTGTATCCAGGGTCAGGTATTTGTGAAGGCGAAAGTTCTCGATGGGATCTGAAGGAATGCATGGCTTCAGCACCGTCAGTACCAAGTCCATGGCCCGTGTCATTGTCGGACATAATGACAGGACCGTTGGGCTTCGGACGACATGCGCTTCGGCCGTGCGTATGGCTCGATGCGTCGGGAATGGGCATGATTGAGCTCGCTTTTAATGGCGGTCTGAGTAGATTACAAGCCCAAAGTAGACCCGTGAAGCTGAGTGTTCGTGCACGATGACCGAGACAGCTGGTGAACGAAGGAAAACGGGTAGCTTGGCGTATCCATTGCAAGGCTGTCACTCGAGCGATATTGTGGATTTCTCAAGGCTGGATATCGCAGCTGCGCATTTCGCCTTGTATGCACGTCAGCCACAGCGTGCATCGTTGCACCAATGAGTGTTTCCGAGGCCGCCCTAGTGTCCTGATCGGGCATTTGGGGTCGGAGACCACACCAAACAGAGGCCAGCGTAGACATCGAGCAAGGGCAAATAATAGGTAGATGCTGCTGCATGTAAGACAGCAAATAACTTATTCGCGCATTTCACACACACTGGATCTCTCGCCGTCAAGGCGCTTCCGGTATGCGAGACGCGTTGCATCTGAATCTAAAGATGGGAACCAGGTAGCAAGATGACGGGCGTAGCGTGGTGACGAAGGCTGAAGTATGATGGCTTGTCATAGCCCTGTCCGCGTCACGCTCCTTGATCTCATGCTCAATAGACCGCTGCCTCCGACGATTCCGAAACGTCACTTCACCTATACGTGGCATCGGAAGCTAAGGCGTTGTTACTGAGCACATGAGAAACTTTCAGGTGGGTCCAGAACGCTTGGAGGTCATCGTGATGCTCACTGCACATGGAACTCGGTTTGCACGGTCAAATCTTCTATCAGCTTCAAGGTGGCTTTCGCACTTTAGCTTCGTCCTTGGTCAACCTCCGATGATGGACCAGCACTGGCACCCGCGTCACGGTGCCTCAACCATCCCCCAATCCAAAGCTTTGCTCCATCCTTCTTCCCATCCATCCAATTTGAGATCTTTGTTCCCCCTTCAATCAGACCGGCGGCAATGATGCCCAGCAACGTGCTTACGACAAACCCCCATTGGCCAATATGCCGCATCGTTTCTTTCCCAGGTCCGTCGGTAGAGAAAATTTTCCACTCAAAATAGCCTACGAAATAGATGCACACCAGCGGGCTCAGGAAAGAAGTGAAGATACCAACGAGCACCAACACTAGTACGAGGCTTCGCCGCACAAGGCGTGTTGCGAATCGCGGTTTCTGACTGCTTTCCTCAGCCTGGAGCATCTGTCTTTCGTATTCCTTCTCATCTTCAGGCAACGGCTTCAACCCGATCTTCCAGAAGTAATTGGTCTGTTCACTAAAGGACTTGAATTTCTTCTCGCGGTCTGTTCGGATGTTCAGCCAACTTGACAGGACGATCAGGGCCAGGCCCGACAAGGAAGAGACAAAGACCAATATGTACAAGGCCAGGAAGGTGTTTCCGGTGCCTCGGACATTTTGGACCGCACCGTGGCGGGTGCGCACGAAGATGTCTGAGGGGTCTCTGTAGGGCCACGAGTCGATCTCGAAGCACGGATACAGGCAGCTCTGGGGGAAGTGGATGGTCGAGTTCTTGAAGACGAACTTGTCGGCAACGATCCTGTTCCATCTGTACCGGTTGCGTGGGTTCCAGTGACCGCTGAATTGGCTGTAGGCTCCCTGGAAGCTGTTCACGAGCGGGAGGTAGTCCTGTTGCGACATACTGGGGCAGAAGCGCAGCTGCCACATGTACCAGAAGAGCGTGCGTTCTTCGTAGATGAGGGCGGCTATGGTGCCGATGAAGAGGAAGGCCCACCAGAGATACCGCAGCACCCGGATCTCCTTTCTGCGCATCGTCCCGAGCCACATGTGCAGTGTCGGGTATAGCAGGAACGCCGAGCCCACAACGGCGAGGACGGGATCGGCGTCATGGTCGCGCACCATCGGGATCAGGGGCATCCAGAGGTGGTCGTTGAGCACCCTCGTTCCGTTTTGTATGACGTTACTTCTATTGTATGTGAGCCCTGTAGCCGTTTCGTACGTCCCGGTCCAGTTTCCCTCGACTTGGACGATTTCGTGCTTGTCTGAGTCGAAGAATCCATCGGGCGCCATGCGTTTCCATGCCGACACCAGTGCAAGAGCGTGGATTGCCGTGGTCGAGCTGTAAGCCATGACGACCCCGACAATAGCTTCTTGAAACCAAGCAAACCCTATGTTGAACTTGGACCGTAGATATTCGAGCAACAGTGCCGCCAGAATGAAGACGTAGTAGATCAAGCGAGGTGTTGCGGCGTACGTGCCTGATACTGGGTAGAAGCACTCGACCCATTGAGTGGTGAAATTCTGGTTTTCTCCAGTGAGATCGTTCCCTCTGATCCAATCATAGTTGAGGCTGTTATGGTATGGCACGATGCCGATGAACTGTTTGGGCATGAAAGGTAAAATTCCCGACGGATAAGGCTGGCCATCTCCGTCAAACTCTCGAAACTCCATAATGGCTGTTTGAGATGCGGCGATAAGAATAACCAGAGGTATATTGGAGATAAATGATGGTGGGACCATTGTGTTATATCGCCTTACGCGTACAGTGTGACCCAAATCGCCGATTTCCTTGTACCAGGCATCCTGTGGACGGACAGTTACAGATAATCATCTTTCTGCCCTGGTGACCGGACTTTTCAGCTTGCTTGCAGATCGCCAGTTCAGCTGTTGCAACGCCAATTCCTATTGCAATCTTGCTTCGATCTCTAAGCAGAGGTGCCGGCCACTCACAAAGTGTCGTCCATTGCCCACCAGGTAGCGCTTACTCCAGTTGCAGATCTTCAAGCCGTCCTGCGAATCATTTGTGAGTGAACTTGGTGAGAGAGGAAGCTGACTAAACGCATATGCTTATGTCGCACTACTCCGAGTACGTTGGATTTACCGCCTCTTTACCGCTTCACCTTCGCTAACATTAATTGTTGCACAGAGCCACTGTTTCTTATTCGCTATGTATGTGTTATACCACGCAGGATTCAGCAGGCTGACGTGTTGCCCCGCATCGACCTCCGCAGCGATGGTTTATTCGAGTCGCTAAGCATTATCTCTTCAAAGCTCGCCCTCGCCTCTGCCCAAGTACTGCTCGTAAGGACTAGGCAGATCGACCTCGGGGGCCCTCTGGTCCTTGTACCACGGGATCACGTCCGACGTCTCCATCATCCACTTCAGCACCGTCTCGCGCATCTTGGCGCGGACGTGCTGGTAGTCGGGCTCGGCGGCCAGGTTGTTCAGCTCGTACGTGTCGTTGCGGCGGAAGTACAGCTCGTCGGGCTCGTACAGGCGATAGACGTAGGTCCACTCCTTGTCGCGGATGGCGACCGACTTGCCGACGAGGGCCGTGTCGTTGTGCTGCAGGGCGCTCTTGATGTCGTAGGGGAAGGGGCCCTGCTCGAGCAGCGGCTCCTCGTTCAGCAGGAAGCCGCCCTCGGTGTAGGCGTGCTCCTTGTGCGGCAGCACCTCGCCGCGGCCGGCGGCGTGAATGGCGTCGACGAGCGACTTGCCGAAGTGCATGTAGCTCTCGCCCACGCTGGCCAGCTGCAGCATGGTCGGCACCAGGTCGACCATCTCGGCCATCTCTTCGTACACGCTGCCCTGCGGCAGGCCGGCGCCGCCGATGACGAGCGGCTCGTGGGTCAGCTGCTCGTTCAGCCCCGACGGCCACTTCTCGATCAGGCCGTAGTCGCCGAGGAACTCGCCGTGGTCGGTGAAGAACATGGTCACGGTCGAGTTCCACAGGCCGTGCTGCTTGGTGGCGTTGACGACGCGCCCGAACTGCTCGTCCAGCCGCGAGATCATGCCGTAGTACGTCGCCTTGACCTCGCGCCACAGCTCGGGCGTGGCGCGGTCGAGCCCGTAGGCTTTGTGGATGGTGTCGATGAAGCGGGGCTGGTAGCCGCTCATGTCATCGCGCTCGAGCGGCAGAGGCATCTCGCCGCGGTCGTACATGGAAAAGTACGGCTCCTCGACGGTGAAGGGGCAGTGCGGGAAGAGCAGCGGCAGGAAGAGCACCCACGGCTTGTCCTGCGGCGGCCGCTCCAGCCACTGCAGGGCTCCGCGCACCATGACCTCGTCGTAGTCGAGCGCCTGCGTGGCATTGCGCTCGCCCTTGTAGAAGACGCGGTTCAGGATGTCGTCCTCGTCCGACTGGTACGGCGGCGACGAGAACTCGGGCAACGTCTGGCTGGTCAGGAACCCGTACTCGTTCACGCTCAGCTCCGTGGCATTTGCCGCGTAGAAGTCGCCTCGCGGCGAGAGGTAGGCGACATGGTAGCCGCTTTCCTTCAACGACTTGAACAAGTTGGGCTCCCACGGCTTGAGCAGGTTCTCCAGCGTGCGGTGCCCGCTCACGTGAGGGTATTGCCCGGTGAAGATGCTGCAGCGAGACTGCGAGCACACCGACGCCTGTGTGTACGTGTTGGTGAAGCGGGTTCCCTCCCTGGCAAATGCGTCGATGTTCGGCGTGTTAACCAGCTGCTCCTCGTCAGCCCATACTCGGTCCGAGTCTCTTAAAAATACTCACGTCATTTCCAAATATCCCGACCGAGTCGTACCGTAGCTGATCCGGCATGAAGAGAATAAAGTTCGGCTTCTCAACTGCCAATCCATTGGCCTTTGCCGGCTCAGTGTATGGATGATCAATGGAATAATCAGGTTCGTTATTGGGGGCTTGAGCTGTTGCCGAGCCGACGAGCAGGGCAGATAGCCATATCGCCTGGCCCTTCAGTGAAGTCCGCATTTTTTTTATTTGACCGGGAGAGTTTCCAAGCAACGCCGAGCTGATTTGAAGACGGCCTTTTAAATCCAACATCGTCGGCAATTTTTCAATTGCGCCAAGATCCGACCGCCCCGCATCTTGCCTTACGCGGTGTCGGGTCGGATGTAAAATCTACAAGTGGTGTGGTGGGTGCGGGGTACTTTTCATCATAGTCGGGTATGTACCGGCGGTGAACCGATGGCGCCACCCGATCTGCAGTGGTATATACCAATACGGGGCGAAATTAGATAGGAGCAGGAGCCGCTAATGAGCATATAGATGGCCTTAAAGACGTTACTAAGACTTTGAGAATTCAGAACAGATACAAAGTAGGCTCATAAGTTACTCAAGTCAACTTCGACATTTAGCATCTTCGTGAAGGCAGAGCTTGCTCGGTGGATGCGAAACCAGATGCCGGCAAGGCTGAAGAATGACTCGCTACATCAAAGAGATAAGCGTTTGTCATTTCATGAGTAACTGAAAATGCATCATGAATAGACTGCGCAAAAACATCGCTGGAAGTTGAAGGAAAGTAGCAAAATAGGCCGTTTGCCGAAGGAGAGACTAAAAGAAGAAAAACATGCTAAGGCGTCAGTCTTGCCAGAGCTCAGCTTCAAGCCTTCACAGCCTCCCGCTGCAGCGCCTCCCCGGAGTCATCTTCCGGATTCAGCCCCATCTTAGCCGGGCCATTGAGGCAGATGCCCTCCTTGCTGAACCTAGAACCGTGCACCGGGCAATCCCAGCTCTTCTCGGTGCGGTTCCAGCATACGACGCCCTTCAAATGCGGGCACAGCGCGCTGAAGCGACGGACTTGACCCTTGTCGTCCTTGTAAACGGCAATGGGCTTCGAAGTCTTCGGATTCAGCACACCACCTTCGCCGCGGCCAAGGTCCTCGATGTCGTTGATGTCCGACTGCAGGAAGCGTTTGTACTGCGTATTGATCTGGACGTCGTGGGCTAGCATATCTGGCAGCGCCTTCACCACGCTGGCCATGCGCGAAGGGTCGTACAGCTTAGCCCAAGGGTTCGGCCTGCCGTCAATTCCGTCGGCGATGAGGCGGCCTGCGAGCACGCTGTGTGTCAGGCCGTCGCCGCTGTCGCCGCTGACGATGAAGGTACGCTTCTGGTGCGGGTTCTTCCCGATGAAGCCCAAATGATCAACCGGCTCCCAGATCTGGCCACTCCACTTGTAGTCGACCGCGCCGGCCTTGGTGAAACGCTCGCGGAACCACTGCTCCAGCTCCTCGAAGCGGCCCTCCGTCTCGTCCTGGCCCACTTTGTGGTCGCAGCCGCCCACGACGGCGTAGTCTTCCAGCTCATCACAAGGTGTGAGCCTCACATACTTGTATGCTTCCGCCTGGTCATACAGGAGGCAGTCTTCCAGCAGGCCTTTCGGCACACGGATGGCGATGCAGTACGTCCGGTGGTACTCCATCTCGGCGACGATGCTTAGCTTTTGCAGCGGCACAGCCGTCGCCTCAACGGCGTACTCGCACTTGATAGTCGGGCCATCCAGGGTTGAAATCTGGATGCTCTTGTTCCCAACGCCCTTCTCCTCAATCGACGTCATCCGCGCACCCGTGTAGCAGCGAAAGTTTGACTGTCTCCTCAGCCATTCCAGCAAACCGACAACGTACTTGGTGGGATGGAAAGTCGCCTGGTTGCCAAACACGGCCGCGCCGCGCTGATCAACTGCGCCGTCCCATCCCCTGACCGCAAACCCATCGTTCCACGTCGCCTCCAAGCCCAGCGCCTTCGCCTTCTCCACCTCATCCTTCAGGCCCTTCACCTCTTCCTCGTAGCCCTCCTCACCACGTGCATACTGCGAGATGTCGTACGCAGGCAGCTGCCTGTACTCGCAGTCGATTCCCAGCGTGCCCGCCAGCTCGCCAACACGCCGCACCGCCCACGCGTGGCTCTCGGCTGCCGCACGCGCACCCTCGTCGCCGTGCTTCGCAGCAATGGCGACGTACCCGTCGTCCAGCGCGCTGGTCAGGTGGCCGCTCGTGCGGCCCGTCTCGCCCGCCACGACGTTGCGTGCCTCGATCAGTACCACCTTGTGCCCGCGGTGCACGAGCTCGTACGCCGTCGACACGCCTGCCATGCCCGCACCGACGATGCACACGTCCGTCTCGACGTCATCGCTGGCGCTGAGCCGGGGGAAGTCGGGGTATGCCGAGTAAGGCAGCGCATGCGTCCAGACCGAGTCCGTCGCGCCCGTTGTGCACAACGCCTTGTTGGCCGGCTGCGACGAGGCCGTGAGGTAGCGGGCACAGGGAGGTCGGGTGAGGTCCATTGTTGTTGCGAAGTCTGTAGATGGCGGGAGCGAGGTTTGGCGGAGCAGACTCGTAGATGTGTTTGGTGTATGATCATTGCCAGCGCTGGGTAAATGCTGCGAGCGAATTATTTCAATGTCGTATCTTGCTTACAACCATGCAGGGCATTGAGCCTATCGGAACCCGAGATTCAAAGCCATGGAGAAGGTTGTAGTCTCTTCTCGATCGTCCCTCCAATGACATTAGTTTCTTCACGCTTGTCAGTACAAACTAGGAAGGCGCGACATGATTTGCAGCAGCCCATAACGACATGCGAGCATCATTCTTGATGCTCCATCGCCGCGTGTGGATCAATGCACTGGCGAATCGTAAGGATTACGTATGCCGCGGCTCACCGTAACACAAGAATCATATTTCCATTTGCGATCGGTCGGAATCCCCTCCAGATCCCTCTGCTCCCGTCCGCAAGTCTAGGAAGCATGTGGTTTTCCCACCTTGTCAGTCTCACAACCGCTGACACTCGTCACTGAAATGAACGGGGACCAGGAAAGCACGTACCGCCCGTGTTCCAGGGACATTTACGAAATATCAAAAACATGCATCTTTTAGTTCCTGTTTCCTGCTATGCCTGCAGTTCACATGGCAACTCCGAGTGTAGCCCTGTTTGACCCCAGCCATGCCCCGATCCGTCCGCTTCTGTTGTTTCTTTTCTTTTTTTTCTTTTCAAACCGTGCTGCAGAACACGTGAGATAGGCTGGACCATCCTAAGATTAAACACCTCAAAAACGGTCCCGCAAAAAGCAAATGTAAGCCGCTGCTAAACTTAGTACTCAAAGTCATCATCAACACTCGGCCCCTTGTTCTTCATTACTGCCTCCTGCTTCCTGTACATCTCCGCAACTTGCCTTGCACTGGTTGCTTGATCGGCCTTCTTATCATCGCGTTGGTGGATGAACCGTGGGAACCGCAGACTGACTCCCTTGCCGACACCCAGCGCGTCCATAGCCGCCATATACCTGGGGCTGAGCGTAAGATCAGCCGTCTTCACCTCCCAGACAAACTTTGGCTCGAACCACACATCCGGCTGGTCCTTGTTGCCCTGTGAGTGCGAGTAAAACGGCTTGGGGCGGTCGATGACGATTGGAGACAGCTGCGCGTGAAGGTTTGCCAAAACTTCGTCCGAGAATCCAGTGCCGATGTTGCAAACGGTTTCGTACGTGTCGTTAGTCGAGTTGTAACACGCAAGCAGGAAGGCGCCGTAGACCGAAGTGCGCTTGCCCTTGCCGTAGTAAGCCCCAAGCACCACCAGATCAAGACTGTCGCCCACGCCTGAGAGGTAGTCTTTCTTGACTTTGAGCCAGTTCTGCGAGCGCTTCGAAGGCTCGTAGCTACTCTCAGGCCCATCGAGCATCTTGACCATCAGCCCTTCGCAAGAGGCCTTCATAGACTTGTCAAGTAGATCCTGAATCTCGTCAAGCTCACTGGTGTCGCCGAACTGAGCGAATGCAAACTCGCCCTCGACGGGAGCGAGCGATCCGTGTAGGAGGTCACGACGCTCACGGAATGGCTTGTTGACGAGAGCTTCTCCGTTAAGGTAGAGAAGGTCGAATGCGAAGACACAGACCTTAACCTTAACGTCCTCGACCTTGACGTCCTTCCTCTTTCGCGTCATCAGCGTCTGGAACGGCAGGACCTTCTTCTCCTCGACATCCCACGCAACAGTCTCACAGTCAAGCACAAAGCTCTTCGTCCCCTCCTTGACCCATGACGGCAGCTTCGCAAGGATGTCGGGATACTTCTTGGAAAGGTCTTCCGAGTTGCGCGAGAAAATGTTCGAGACTCCCTTGTCCGTCTTTCCTGCGCTCGGAGCTTCCGTTGCGTAGTCTTGGGCTGCGTCGTGCGAGACGAAGTGGATTTGAGCGCGTTCACCATCGTATTTGTATTCGCACGTAAAGTGCTTGCCTTCGAACCTGTCCAAGACCTCGGTGATAGATTTGGTTGGTTTGGCAAGCATAGGCTTGAGCGGCACGCCCGGCTGAAGCTTGCAGTGTTCCCTCAAATTGGAAAGACCGTGCTTGAGCATGGCGGGGATAGTGACCTCGTAACTCGGCAACTCACTGCCATACTGTTAGATCAAGACTTGAATGGGGAAAACATATTACTGACCTGTACACCGACTTCAGGGTCCTCTCTCCCTTAGCCAGCTGCTCAGTGTTGGGGATCTTCTTGCCGCTGGGGTCCAATTCATAGGCGACCATGGCGTGTGCCAACGACACCAGGACGGACTTGTCCGCCAGACCCAGCCGCAGCTTTCCTTCGAGCATTCTGACAATGAACTTAGCCTCGCTAGCACCGCCCTTATCCTTGTAAATGTCGACACCCTTGCCCTTTCCGGTAAGATGGGCGTCAGATGCAGATAGAAGCTTCTTGATGCCAGCGACCTTACGGCCCTGCGAACCTTGACCCTCTATCGTCGCAATGTCCATTAGACCTTGGTGGACACCACGTACGGTCAGAGGCTTCGGCTTGAACATGGTTGGCTGATTGGACCTGCTCTTGGCTGCGACCAGGCCAAGATCACCGATTTCAGTCTGATCTGCTTTAATGACTGCCAGACTTCGACCAGTTGTTTCGCCGATAGACTTCATGATGAGTGACTCTCCGATGCCGAGCTCGATACCAGCGTAATCGGCTGCAAGCTTGTTGACCATGAGCAGCACTGTTGGAAGCAGGTCCTCGGGTGTCAGTCGCAGCACCTGACGGAAGAACTTGGAGCAGTATGCTGAGATTTCCAAACGCTTGGTTGTCATCTCAATCTTTGAGAAAGCGGCGCAGAGTGCAGCATACGGCACTGGTTCTCCTGCCTTCCAGTCTGGATATAGCTCTTCGTCACTGCCCTTCAAGGTAGACTGGACCTTTTCCCTGGCTTTGGCAGCCTTAGAGGCAGCTGCAGGTTTTTCGTCCTCGGAAGAAATAACTTCTTCATCCTCCTTCTCAGACTCAGCAGCTGCAGATTCAGCAGGAGACGCATCAGCTTCAACGCCCTTGGTTGTAGCCTTCGGCGGTGACGCTGCCCGCTTAGTCGACTTTGTCTCGACTTCCTCGTTGATAACCTTAGACCCTTCCTTCTTTGATTTGGCCTTGGTCTTCTTCGGGGAAGGTGGCCGTTCATTCGCTTCCTCATCGGCCTCTTCACGCTTCACCTTCGTCTTGGTCTTGGTGATCTTCTTCTGCGGTTTGGACGGTGCCTCCAAAGACGAATCCGACTTTCGCGATTGGCGCGCCTTCTTTGCATTGCGCTTATTGGGGACAGGCGCGTCGTCTTCCTCGTCGCTTTCTTCGCGTGCTCGCTTCTTCGAATCTGTAGACGTTAGTATCTCGGATCCAGGGTCGTGTTCTGTTACACCGAGTAGGTGACGGATTTTGTAGGCTGCCTTCGAGGTTTCGTCGCAAGCAGGATGGTAAGCCGCACGACACACGACCTCCAAGGCCGGATGGCTGGCGAACGGGCGCAGCTTAACGAGTTGACGAATCACATCCATGGCGACAGTGTTGGAAAGGTTGAAGAGTCTGGGTGGCAAATTGATGGCAAACGGGAAGAGACTCACGAGCACTGTCAGAGTCGGTCGCCGCAGCATCCTCCTCCGGCTTGACCTGATCGTCCATCTCCACATCCTCATCCTTTACAGACGCACCACGGCTGTCTTTGTGTTCTTCGACATCGTTCTCCTTTTTTACAGTGTTGCCCTTCTTCTCTTCCTTCTTGGATTTAGTCGACACAGCATTCGCTTTGGTAGAGAAGGACAACTTCGTCTGCTGGGGGGGCGGGCCGTCTCCGCTTGACTTTCCGAAGAACTTGCTGTTGCAGAATCAGCAATTGATCGGGGATCGAAGAACAGCGTTAGGGGTGGCGGGATCGCGCACCCCAGAGTCATCTGCTTGGGTTTGACATACCCCAGGGTCGCCTGCTTCGGGGCCATGGTGGAGTACAGTGCTGCTCTCGTGAACAGCTGCGGGGAATTGGAAGAGTACAAGACAGAGAGAGGCCGTATATATACGGGGGGCGACAACGAAGCGGCTAGGCAGCGGCGCAGTATCAGAGAGGAGTGGGAATTGGCCTTGGGGAATAGTGGCATGGCACGTCAGGCTGCAGCGGTGGTGTGCAACAAAAAAGGCAGCCGCCTGGAGTCGCGCTGCGACGCGTCTGCGCGCGCCGCTGCCTGCCGTAGCGCGTCATGACGAAATCCATCGGCATATGGTCCGTGCACCGCCCATCCATGCGGCGCATCGACTGAGCTTCGCCATCGCCAATCCGCCCTCGTCTGCGAACTTCTCAAGTACCAATTCTTGAGTCCTGAACCCCACTGCATCCATATTTGCCCACCACGGCCGGCCTCTTCTGGAAAAAGCCCCCCGCCGGAGCAGCGGAGGAGAAGACCGTGCGGCAGCCGCCTGCCGCAGACAGCACAATGGCGAAGCCATACGATCGTCCTGAGCTGACGCCACAGTTTTGCTTCAATCAGACCGCCCTGCGAGGTATGATAGAGCATGCTTCCCCTGTCCTCTACTATTCAAACGCTTTTAAGATTCCACATCCCAATTCAGGACATTGCTCATTGTTACCTGAGACTAGATTTCCTCCGCCTGTCTCGTGCCACAATAGACGATTCCATCACGCAAAACCTAAACTCGCTCCTTACCCCCGCTTCTGCTGGCTTCGACCCCTCTTCGACGAGCACTCGTTCAACATTACCACCCGGGACGCGCCGCCAGATTCCCGCGTCCAGCTGCAACTACTTCAAGGACAAAGTGCTCTTCCCATCATGGCAAATGCGTTCTGATGTTTTGAGCTACTGCGCGAGCGTCGCCACGTCGCCGGATCCCGATGACCCTATGTCTATTCTTCGTGAAGTAGATGACGCCAAGGTCCGCGAGCGCATTGTGGATGAGCGACTAGATCCATACAGCGCTCGCTATTTCCCCAAAGAGCTGCGGACAGAGATGTTGGCGAACGTGATCCGGAACGAGCGGATGGTGGAGAATATCATCAGGACTAGGACATGGAGTCTAGTGGGTGAGAGGTGTGGAGATGAGGGGCGAGGCTTTGAGGTTGCCTTGAATGAGTGGAGGAAAAAGCAAGAGGCTGGGCAGCAATGAGTAGTGCTGATTCTACCGCTCGTGAAGGAAGACTCTCCACTCTGCCACGGCCAAAGTGAAACGCGTTAGGAATTTGGGGTCGACGGCTTACGTTGGTTCGAAAGCGTTCAAGCGTTTAAATGTAATGTAAAATGCGCAGGCAAGTATCACAGTGCCGAAACTAAAATAACTTAGAAAAAAAGTATATTGAACACATGAGAGCAAAATAAAAGTAACCGTAACATCAATGCCGCAATCAACGATTCAGTCATTCCGCTTGTTCGCTTCGCGCAGTCTCTTGAAGCCAACGGCGACATGCTCCTGGATTTCGCAAGCATAGAAACCGTCAGTCGGGTCAGCGAAGCAAGGACACCGAGCCTCTTCCGGGCTCGGGATCTTGGAAGGGGACAGCCGCTTGCCGATATGGTTGGCCGCCTTGACCACAACGTCTCTCAACACTGATAAAGCCGAATGATCAGACCCCCGAGCCGCAGCGATGGCAACGACACGTGCGTACTCGTCATCAAAGGCTTGTCTTGCAGCAGCGTTGGCCTCTTCAGCAGTGACTACCTCAGTTGGGTCCAATGACGCTGTTTCTTGTTGCGTTTGTGAACGTTCCTCTGACATGAATTCATCTTCTTCGATGATGACGAAGAGTTCGCTGTCAGCATTTTGGCCTCTCGAGCCTCGTGCGTGAGTGGCACTGTGTCCAGTCATATTGACTGAAGAGCACAGGCGACCAGAAAGCTTGCTCGAACCCGAAGATAACATGGCGTGTTCTGGTCTCTCCAGTGTTGGTGTTGGATGTGTATGATATGTATGATAGCTTCTGCCGAACAATGGCTTTGTCATGACTTGACAGTGTCGCTACGTACCTTGAGTATCCCCTTTGTTCTTTAACACGCTCAGGAATAGTAAGACCAACATCTGCAAAGAACAATGGCTCTGTGATCCGACAGCGTCGAGGAACGTTGTGTATAAAAATCGAGAGTACATCAGTACTTCTTGATTAAGCAACAACTAGAGATTGAATCTCCGGATCGTGTTTTCGGAGCAACTTTTTCACGGCAACTTCAACGGCAATTTTTCTCGGTACTACATTTCCTCAGCAGCGCTTATGGAAATCTTCGACGCCCCCGCCGGCAACACCACTCTCAAGTTCCCAATGGAGCCTCGTGAGATGACGCCCAGAGGTGCGACTTGTGGCCACTGCGACAAGCTACTTCTGCAGGGCGATCACGACGATTCCGGCAAGGGTCTTCCCTTCCAGCTTCCCTGCGGGTGCGTACTGCATGGCACTTGCATTGCCTTCTGGTTCGAAACACTGATGAACAGCTCTCCTCAGAGCGATGGCGCTCAGCAGTTGTTACGTCTTATCTGCCCAGTGTGCGACGGTGTGATTAACCACCCGAAGTTGAAGTGGCATGAGAATGTCACCGAGCCGCACATTGCCTCGCACTACAATGAGCAGGACAATACCCTGATCATTAACATCGTGATAGTTCCGGCACTCTCGGTCACCTAGACTTGCGATCCAAAGGATACGACGTTCTTCGATCCTCACAAGCCCCTGCCGGACTTGAAGTAGGTCTACATTTCCCGTGCTGGTAAGTTCCTGCGAGCCAGTTCTCTCTTCCTCATGACTGGTGTTTGAGGTCGAGATTAGCGGTGCACGGTTGAGCTTGAAGTATGTACTGATGATGATGATATCATAGTTTGAGAATGAAATGAGTAGTTCCTAGCTTATGCCTCTCTCTTCGGTAAGCGACAGTCTTCCCAAAAAAGAACTCAAAGTGAGTCCGGGGTATCTAACGAGTAGTGTTCCTGGCTTATGCCTCTCTCCCTTCGGTAAGCGACAGTTTCTATAAAGAAAAAAAAAGTGAGTCCGTGGTATCTAAAGTGTTTCCCTGCCCATCATACCCAAACTGCCCTCGATTTCTTCCCACCTCTCCCAACTACTTTCTTCTTCATGTCCGACCAAGGCCGTCTTCCCGCCGCATCCGCCTCGGGCCCCATCTCTCTCCGCACCTCCCAGACATCCACGAGCTCCCAACCCTCGACTTCCGCGCCCCAATTGGCATCTTCCTCCCGCTCCTCGCCGACCCGCAGCGAACTTCTCTGCGCGAACCTCCACGGCCCTCTGCCCATGGAAAGCATTTCCCCTGCTTCCCTGTAGTCCTGGCCATCCTCGAACTCTCCCTGCATGGCCACTCTCTCCATCGACATCCATTTCCTGTCGCTGGCATCCTTCTTGAAGGCCAGTCTTGTGCGAAGGTTTTCATAGTCTTCACTCGTCGCCACGGGCTGTGCTGTGGCAGGGTCGAGCAAGTTGTGGGTGTTGTGGTGCGCGGCTCGTTTGCCGGAGCGACGATGCAGCCGGAGGCGAGTAGGGATCCGGTCCCGGATTGAGGGCACGATGATGCGCTTGCAGTCTTTTGCGAGTTTGTGCGCGGTGCTGCCGATGACGTAGTCGCAGGAACTTGTTGGAGCCGTTCCGGCACCACCGACACTTGATGCCGGAAATTGAGGAAGGGAAAAGAACATGTTTGAGGTATTGAGTTTGGTGTTGAATTCGAAAATCCAGCTTTGGGTTGGCAGTGTCACTCTGTGATGCAGTGTGGGCTTCCTTTATTCTAATCGTCACCGAGTGTAGATGGCGTAGGGCGACAACGTGGCCGCCCGAGTGTTTCATGCCCTGATGTGCCTCGACATTCCTGATCGGTGTAGTCACGAACTTCGGAAACATTTTGTTGTTCTTGTAGGCTCACGGTGAAGGTTCCACTCAAATGACGTGTCACGCACGTGTTATAATCGTGGTCAAGAAAACATGGAAAGTCCCGGAACAGCGGTCAGTGATTCTCGAGAACAACTACCTTTTTCTGTTTACTGAAGTGTCTGTAGAAGCACAACGCATTGCCACGCACTGCCGAAACGGCGCGGATCAGCAGTGGGAAGCAAACCAGACCCTCTCGGATGAACGAAGCAGAATGGCAGATAAGCGTCCATGCGTTTGATCCGTGGAATAGAAGAGAAAGCTGAAACAAGAGCATATGCCAGTCTTACGGGGACCCATACGCCTATCGGTTCGGATATAGCATATTCCCTTACATGACGCTTTTTCCGGGCACCAACCAAGGAGGAAAGACCACAATATCGAAGTTCGTCACGCTGTCGGACTCTCGCAAAAACTGTATCGCAGAATACTAGATATAGCGTTCGTTGCTCATAAAAGTAGTCGTGAGGCGGGGTAAAGCTCCAGTACAATCCATAGGAGATTCAGCAAAAGGGGCAACCTCAGCTCCTCTGAGCTTGAATGGCTTGAGAGACGACGTCAACGTCTTTGTTGCGATAATCCACCACTGCCAAGTGCACATTGCCTAAGTCATTCGTTGGCGGGACGTATTGAGAATATGACGTAGCCAGCCCTGGTTCGTGCCCCCGCTCAAGGACAATCCGAGAGCGAGAACGTGTGCGGAAGGAGAGGGGCCATGGTGTATCAAAACACGAGAGATCGTTGCAGAAAATGAAAGAAGATGACAAAAACTTCTATTGCTAATAACTAGCAAGTTTTTGTTGGAAAATTAGAGCAGTGAAGCTGGGTACAGAAGGACTGAAAAGTGTCTGTACTAGTGAAGTGCTCTACTATGAGCCTCCGAGATGATGTTCCCACCAGAATGCAGAAGACAATGCATAATGCCTGAAGAAAGTATCGCCGCCGTTTCTTTGTCGTCCCTGAACTGTCATCGACCAACGCTATTTTCCGCCTAAGGCCAGACCGATCCCACATAACGCCTTTGAAGTCATGCCCGAACAATGTCAGCATTGCCGGAGCTTTCGCAATAATGCACCATTAGAGGCATAAGCCCTCACTCGTCCAGCTCGTCCTCTTCTTCGTCCTCTACGACTCCCTCGTCCACGAAGCCCTCGTACTCGCCACTCTTGCCCACTCCACCATCCTGCACTGCCGGTTCGTGAAACGGGCAGAACCTCCAACCGTCGTCCGGATAGTTCCAGCACGGGCATCCCAGCTCCTCCGGGGTAGCCACCGTCTTCCTCACCCAGCGACTCTCCTCAATGCGCTTCGCGACTGGCTCCGTCCGCATCTTCAGATCCTTCAAGCCCTCCTGCACCGCGTGCACGCCGAAGCCGCTGATGGACTGGTCCGTGACGCGCTTGAAGTATTCCTCGTCGTGCTTCTTGTCGAGCGCCACCTTCTCCTGCTGGCGGACGGCGTCGGCCTCGTCGTCAGGAATGATGTCGAACGAAGCGGAGGACACGGAATCCAAGGACCAGGTGCGCGCACGAGGGTGAAGGCGGTCGGCGGCGGCGCCGTAGTCCTCGTCATCCTCGTCTACGGCTGAAGCGGCATCGTCGGCGTTGGCGCGTTCTTGTTGCAGTGCCTTCAGCTTGTCGATGAAGTGCTTGTGGCGCAGCTGCTCGGACGCAGCGGCGGCGGCGGCAGAGGCAGCCTCCTGTTGTTCGCGGGCTAGACGCAGCTGTCTCTGACGCGGAGGCGAAGGGAACAGCGGCGGCGTGACGGGCGACGGCGGGCGGTTGTGGGCGTAGAAGTCGTTCTCATCGTCCTCTTCGGCATTGTTGCTGCCGGTCTCGTAACCTGAGTCTGGACATCCAGGTAGCTTTTGCAATCGCAGGAAAGGGTGTTAGAACGAACCGGAGGGCGACGATGGCGGGGGAGGCATGGTCGCGGGTGCGGGTGGAGGCGGAAGAGTAAGGTTTGGCGGGCAAAGGTTGATGGGGGCGGTTGGAAGATCTGGAGAGGATTTATATAGATAGCCATGGCTGAGTGATTGAACGGGGTGCGGGTAATCTGGCGTCAACTGAGAGGGTCTCACCCTTGGGGCCAACCATGGTGCTACTTCTGCAGTAATTCTGAAAGATAACGATTTTCGGTTCGCGGAAAATAATTGTCGCTGGAGATGTTCAATGCGCTGTTGTTCCAGGTACTCCATCTGCAGCGCGATACATGTCGCCAGAAATAGAAGTTGCACACCAACCTCTGCTCTCACCATACCTGGCCAGCTTTTGTCCAGGAAGCAATGCCGCATCGACTGCGTCCACTTCAAAGGCCATCGCGTCAACATTAGCGATCCCCGGCCGTCTTCCTCTTAGCCCCGGAGCAGATGTACTGGATGCGCATGGCATCTTCGCCAACCTGGAGGCTTTGTTAGCCTTGGGAATAACAGTGGCTTTTATCTCCCTTTTGACGCGGTTATGGTTACGAAACAGCGATGCACTTCGCATGTGAAGGCTTGACGCTTTCAGCTCTGCACCAAACGGTCAAGGGTAACGAACAGCGTCCAGACAGGCATTTTGGCCATTCCAAAAGTATCCAAGCAGCGGCTGTTCCAGATCTTCACGTATAATCTGGTACAAAGGAAGAAAGCAGGGCACTCTCGGCATGAACAGTCGAGGAGAATGCAAAGTGGCGGTGCATGTCGTAGATTCCAAGGCCCAGCATCGCGCCAGCTAATTTCTCTTATCAAGGCAAGAGCATGATAAAAAGAGAGAGCAGAAGTGCAGCAAGACGACTGAAGAGAGTTATGGTGGCGCCGCAGGACACAGCTCCGGGTCGGGCCCAGCAAGGCGGATTGGCGACGAAAAAGCAAGCATATGCTCTATCGCGACGACATGCCGCACCAGCAGATCTGTACCTTTTTACACAAGGATGGACTGCCTATTGCAAGTGCTTGCGCTCGTGCGGCGTGGCTCGCATGATCACCCGCGCGCTATGCCGGTGATGGCATCCTTGTCGCGGGCGGCGAGCTGGTGCGGCTACCTTAGTACGTTAGTTCCACTATGGGGAGCCGGAGATTTGAGTGGGGGACAAGGGCTGATCGGGTCGCTGCAGAAGACAACGACCCAAGAGGGAAAGCGCAACGGCAGCTCGCACGAGAGCATCTACGTGCAGCGGATCTTCATGGCCCGGCGGAACCTGCTCCGGCACTGGCGAGCGGAAAGGGGAGCAGAGAGAGAGATCAGAGCAGAGCAGAGAGAGATCAGGGGGCGGATGCGGCGCAGCGGGCGAGGGGTGGCAGGAAAGGTCCAGCGGGCAGATGCGTAATAACGTCACACACGCACGCACCAGGGAAGGACGAGGCGCGTTCCATGTTCCAAAGCACATGGCTCGCCCTTCGCCTTCGCCTTCGTCCCGTCTTCCGCGCTCCTGTCCATTCAATCGGGGAGCACCGGCCGACCGGGCCACCACCCCGACTACCCACCCATCCATCAAGCGCCGGCGGGCGGCGCGCGAAGCAACCCGTACCGCCCGGAAGCCTCGCTGCGCTGCCCCGAAGACGTTCGAAGATGAAGTCTCCTATGTCCTACTTTTGTCCTTAGCAGCGGCCTTGCATTTGCCATTGGACCCTTCCCGCCTCCCCGGTATTGCGGCGCAGCAGAGGGAGACTCGCATGGCCCAAACGGGCATATGCCCTCCTCCACGACGCCTCGCCGCCGGAGCTCTCGTCCCTCTCGTGGTGCTGTGCCCGCATCGCGATGCGCCCGGGCGAGAGTGAGCGTTGCTGTGCAGCACTCGGCCTCCCTCTCTTTTCTCTCGCAGCTGCTGCTCGCCGCGATGCGCAGAGCCCGTTTAGGCTGCCCTGTTTTGCGGCGGCGATCGCTGCCCGTTTGCCCCAATCACGCCGACAGCCGGGCTCGGGGAAGGAGGGAAAGGGTTCCGCTGCGTTCCAGAAGGATGGGCTCTGATGTGAGAGGGAGTCTGGGAACAAAGGGTCTGTGCGAAAAGAGTCGCGTTCGGTGACGTGAGAAAGGAAGGTGCGCAGGTACTACCGCGCCGTGCGCCTGACCCAACCCTTAGCGGATCTACGATGAGTGGTTCTTTTCTCGGGGCGGCCCTAGGGCTAGCATGCTGACTGTTTGCTTTTTTCTTCTTCTGCCCTGCGGGGCTGGCTGAAAAGGAACCCACTCGTATCGCGGGGAGCATGACGTGCATTAGACCAGGGCCTGGCTAATCACGACACCTGCAGACCCTTACCTCGATTCGCGCGAAGACAGTTATATTATTGCTCGTTACATGTTGGTCGCCCTTGCATTTCTCCCAGCAACCCGAATGCGCCTCCGTGCGCTCCAGCCGAAAATCCCCTTCTTCTCGCCACACCTTAACTGAACAGCAAGTTCAACATCTTCTCAAACCCGTTCCTGCAGGAGTTAGAACAAGAATACGAGATTTTAGCAGCCGGCACGAAACTTACTTTGGCGGCGCCTCGATAAAGTTCCTGTGGTACTCTTCAATCTCCGGGAGATCCTGGAAAAGGTCCACGTCCTCGGGTTTGCGGAACTCCGTCTTCTTGAAGAATTTCCAGAAAATGTACAGAATTGGGAACACAGCGATCATCGTGTACCTGCGAAGTAAACAGCACCCATGTCAGTGCACATCCATTGACCATTGCAAAAAAATAAAATAAAAGGGCAACGAGGAGCGCTCCAGGAACGCTGCATCGAGATCGGTTGGCCACTTACGAGAACAAAAACGACGGCACGTCCCAGCGTCCAGGCAAGAACACGGTGTAGCCGCCAACGAAAGTCATGACGAAGCAGCCCGTGAGGCCGTAGTAGGCAGCAAACGGCTGCATGATGCCCTTGTACGGCAAAGAGTCACGACTGATGCCCTGGACCTCGAGGGCGCGCTTGAAGCGCAAGAAGGTGAAGCATATGACGGAAAAGTTGATGAGCTGGCTGGCCGTCACCAGGCTGACGAACCAGTTGAGCACCACGGCCGCGTTTTCCGACACCTGCAGGAAGGACAAAAGCGCGATCAGCAGCACGATAAGCACGCAGTAGATGGGCACCCCGTTCTTGGTGCACTTGGTCAGCGCTCGCGGCGCCTTGCCCTCCAGCGCCAGCCCGTACAGCGACCGCGACGCGCAGTACACGTAGCTGTTGCCCGCGCTGAACGCTGCCGTCAGCACCATCGCGTTGACAATGTCCGGCAGCACCCGGATCTGCAGCCGGTTCATCGCCACCACGTACGGCGACGCCGCCGCACCGGGCTTGCTCTCTTTGAACGCCGCCGTCAGCTCCGGGTCGTTGTACGGCACGTTGATGCCGACGCACAGCGAGCCGAGCACGAAGAAGGCCGTCAGCCGGTAGAAGACGGCGTTGTATGCTCGCGGCATCGCCTTGCGCGGGTTTTCGGCTTCGCCGGCCGCCATGGACACGTAGTCCGGTCTGGAAATCGAGGTGAGTTGATCAGTCGCCACAAGAATCGCGGTCTTCTTACCCAGCAATGGTGAAAGACGCCTGTATCAAGCATTGCAAGAACCCGAGGAAGCGGCCCAGGGTCCCATCGTAGTAGAGCTCAGTAAATGCGCCGGGATTATTCCAGTACCTTCACACGATGAACCCATCAGTGCCAGATCTCTAGTTGAGTAGTAAGCTCCTGCTCACCTGAATCCGAAACGGTCCCCGAGGGGGTTGCCACCAAGCATCGTAATGAACGTGTAAATTATGAGGCCGATGATTAGGAGCACCTTCCCTATCGCAGCCCAGAACTCCGTCTCGCCGTACCATTTGACAGCTAACACGTTGATCAGACTGTGGGTATTCGTAAGCACTGGACTCACGGGCACTGGACGGAAGCATAGAAGCTTTTGAATTCAACTAACCCGTAGAGAACAATAACGATGGAAATGATGCCACCAGCCGGCACAGCATCGCTCCAGTAATGAATGATGACGTTGCAAGCGACGATCTCGAAAGGCACGAGTGCCGCCTCGAAGACGAAAAAGTTCCAGCCGGCAGCAAAGCCAAAAGCCTCATCGACATAGCGACCTGCGAAGCGGATAAAGGGCGAGGAGATGGGCAAATACGTAACCACTTCCGCAACACCTAGTTGTGTTTGTATCAATAATCAGTTCTCTTTTGGTGGGGGCTGGGTTGGGAAGAGGGGGCGCGTTGATGGTGCTTTTGGGCTTTCTTTCTTTTTCTCGAGCAGCGGCTTCGGACGCAAGGTGCATAGGGCTGGTGTGGGATTTCGCAGAGCTCCAATTCGGCAGTGCATGTTCACCAGGGGCAGCACGAAACAACGCAGGACACAGAAGAAAGGAAAGGACGAAAAACAGGAGAAAGCAGTAAGAGAAATGAGAGAGTTTTCGTACATAATGTTACCGCAAGAATGAACGAACACCTGTTTCACACCAAGGTAAGCAATCGTCCTTACAAGCTGACAAGCAAGCAGTCACGCGACGGGGATTCGGAGGAAGACGCACCAGATGGTGAACGCCAAGAACAAACTCGCCGGTCCTCCATTGAGCAGGCCGTTTCCGATTTGGACGTACAGCGCCGTCCCGATCGTGCCTCCGATACCTGCAAGAAAGATGGTCAGCAATTGGTCCATTGGACGCTGGGGCCTGTCGCTGTCTATCACCGACCAATCAGCTGGATGTGTCGCGGCTTGAGCTTGCGGTGCGTGTGGTCGCCGGGTTGCTGGCCGGAGCGAATGGACACGGACTCGAGAGGGCTCTCTTGGTTGTAGCCGCGCTTTTCGGGGTCGCTGCGCCTCTTATCGTCGAATGGTGGCGGCGGCGACTTGGCCGCGAACTCAACGCCCGTTGATGTCATCCTCTTTCGCGTGGCAAAAGAGACGCGAAAAGTAGATTATGAAAGGATTCGGTTGATCTAGTAAAGCGATTTGAGGAGGAGGGAGAAGAATTCGGTCACGAATGCCATGGGGCCACGGAAGACGGAGAAGGAAGTACAAGCTCGGCGGCAGATGATGTTTATGTATGTATCAGCGCCGGCGGCGACGAAGGTGCAGGGAAGCTGTATCTCCGCGACGTCGGTGTGCGTGTGCTACTGCGTACGGGGCGGCAAGAATTAAGTGTCCTGGGCAGAAGAGATGCGAGAAAAAAAGGCGGGCCAAGCCCAAGTGCCTCTCCAGCGATTGATTCAATCAGCGTAGACTTTCGTCAGGAGCTAGGAACCAATCCGGTGCAGAGAGCGATTATTCGTTCGCGCCTTGCCCTTATCGAGGGCTCTGCCCCATTCCGATCCGAACCCTTGGCTTCGGGGACCCCGGTTTTTGGGATAGCCCGCTGACCGTTCACGTCGTAGCCCGTCTTTTGGCCCGCGGCTGGCGGCCCACGCCGCGACCTCCCGCCCACTCTCGCGCATGTCAACGTGCGCAGGAGCCGCTACAACAGACGCGCACGGGCCGGCGACCCTTGAGAGAGACGAGAAAATCCAGCGCAAAACAGCGTCGAAGAGACCAAGGGCATCGCGTGCTTGCACGGCTGAGGGATCAGAACGCCTTATTTCTAGGCGTCGCCGTGATGGCTGACCTTGGCGAGAGCGCTGAGACCTTGGCGGAGCATGACCACGCACAACACTCCAGCTGTCGGTCGGCTTCCTGGACAGACTGTGTGCCCGGTCCGATCCAGCTTTGCTTGTGTTCTTTCACCCGCAGCCGTGGCGAAGCCGAGACCTGCGGCCTTGGCCGGGCCGCGCCTGACACTTGTAAACAGCAAATGGGAAGAATCTTCTGAATTAATCTTGATGAGCGACAACCCGCCTTTTGGTATCCTGTCCTAATGATATCCGTTCACGCCTTCTTCCAACATATCCAGCTCCCCCTTTAGAGACCGATACACTTCTTGCGCTTCTCTCTCCCGGCGACTTACGAACGCTACCTCTTCTCTGAGAGCATCCAGTCTGCGCGGAATCGCCGCCTCTTCCGAAATCTGCAGAGTACGGAAGCTGTCCAGGTCCACCTTCGTCTTGTCGTAAGCTTCCGCCGCATCGACAATCTTCTGTCGCAGCGTCTTCGCGCGCTGCTGGTATCCGCCAAGGTGAAGGCCAAGCTTCTTCTCGATCTTGTTACCCTGCTGGGCGGTGGCCATGATTTTCTCTTGGATGTTCTGGAAATTCGTTAGCGAGCAGAGCCAAGCTGTCACATGCATTCTTGAACTTACATCGAAAGCTTCGGTCATGAGCTGGTGCTCGTCAATCTCATCCTCGCCGTAGCCAGCGAGACCAGGAAGGATCGAAGATCCATGCAACTGCTCCCACGCCCTCTCAAACTCCTCAGTGTCCTTTTTGCTTTCGTCTGAGGAAAGCTCCAGAGCAATCTCCATCCGCGCACGTTGCAACGCATCGTCCTCAAAAGACTCGACAGGCTTCACTGCGCCGCTAACCTTAGCCTTGCCGAATCTTTTCGCATCGTTTGCAATGAGAATAGTCATTTCCTCCAGCACAGCCTTCTCAGCCGGATCTGTAGCTGCCGATGCCTTCTCCAGCATCGCGTTCACCTCTACAATCGTAGGACGCGGCAGAGCCTTTTGGTAAGCTTGCGTCTGCCTGGCAAACTCAATCCGTTCTCTGGCCTCCCGAATCTCCTTATTCCTCTGGTCTCTGATCGCAGCGTCCTCCTCGGATATTTCGGCATTTATTATTTCCTGTTGCTCTTCAGGTAACTCAAGCTCCCACTCGGTCTCCCTCGGCTTTGGCAATGCTGCGAACTTGCTCTTGATGTCGCCCCGCATGGCTTTCTCGCGCAACCTGATATCACGCGGGGTCTGCCCCACCAGCTGCATACCGTTTTCGCGGTTCAGACTGAAGTTGTCTCTTGGGGTACGCATGGGGGTTGCTCCAGGGCCTTGGCGCATAGGCGTTGCTCCGACGCCACCCTGGCGGAATGGAGTAGCCATGGGATTCGGAGTAGCCACAGCTTGCTTGCTCGGAGCAGCGCCTCCAAAACCCGTCGTCCCTTCCTCATACATGGGGGTGTTTTCTCCTCCTAGCAGTGCTGATTGGGTCTCGGTCCTGGCCCGCGCGTTTCGAATCTCGTTCGCAATGTGGTCTTCCTCTTGGGGCGCTCTCGGGGTGCGAATCGGAGTGCTTCCAACCATGTTAGAGTAATTGCTGATCAAACCTCGTGTTGCTTCGTTGTCGCTGCTGCCTGCAAGTTGGCTAGCCCTTTCTCCCACCATGCCCATCTTCACAATCTCCTCCAGCTCGCCCTCGCTGACTTGGGGTGCTGGTAGAACAAGGCCTCTCCGCTTACTGCTTTGCTCCGCCTCCCTAATCTTCTGCATTTGTGCCGCCTTCTGCGCAGCTGCGGAAATTGCTGCAGCGCCTCCCTTTTCATTCTTCCTCTTCTTCCTATCCTCGCCCTCATCTGCCTGGTCTGCTTTCCGCTTGTTGGCCAGCTGCTGTTTCCTGGGGTCGAAAGCCTCTCTTTGCCGCTCGTTACGGTCCTCTTCTTCCCTAGTATCGTAAAAGCCCGATGCCGGGGCCTTCTCGAACGGAATATCGGCATTGTAGTCCATCTGTCCCTTCTTGACCGTGGTGACCTTGATGTTGATGCCGGCATTCTTGAGCTCGCGACGCTTCTGCAACACAGCCAAGCGGCGCGATTCCTCGAGCTGCCGTTCGCGAGCCTTGCGCTTCGCCTTTTTACCCTGCGTGTTTGCAAGGCGTGCACGCGCCTCGCTGAGCATCTCCTTCTCATCCTCGTCGAGGTCGATGGTATCAGGGCGCGCGGGTTTAGACTCTGGGTCGGGATCGAGTTCGCCAGGCCTCCATGTCGTCAGCACCATATCTAGAGATATCATAGCAACGTGACTTACCTTAATCTCCTGACGTCGTCTGCACTGGGTGCGGCCGTCTCTCCTCCTTCGGGACCACCCAGGGCGAGCTCGTCGTTCTCCTTGGCCTCAGCCTCGTCAAGAAGCTTCTGATAGCGCTCCAGACACTGAGTGGCGGTCCGACCGACGATGGGGGCAATAGTACGCCATTGCGTGGGCATCAGCTTGGCGAGGTGCAACAGCTTTTCATCCTCCTCCTTGGACCACTCAATCTTCCGGATGCTGGGGTCCAGCCATTCGCTCCAGCGGGCTTTGCATTGCTTCGGTGTTTTGCGGGCGAGCAGAGAGGAGACGCGCGCCCACTGGTTCAGGCCGTACTTGGAGACGGCGACCTTGACGATTTCATCCTCGATATTCGTCCAGACTCCTCCCTTGACGACGGGCATGGTGACGCGTTCGGTCGCGCGCTGGCGGCTTCGGATGGGTGGAGGTGTTGTCGAAAGTTAGTCCGCGACAGCTTGCTTCGAACTTTGAGAGGCGCCGGACCGCGACTTGCAGCAGCGCCGCCCGTCACGTGAAATCTCAGGGTCTGTGCGCCGCCGAGGCCTGAGGCTCGAGGCCTGAGCTCCACGTCCGCGCACTTTCTCTTTCGCTCAGGGTGATGTCACTCTGCGCGTCATCCCAGTGATGTCCAACCGCTTTCACATGGCATGCTCACACTCTTCTCATCAGCATCAACCATGATTGTACCACGGATCCACGCTTCGTCAGTAGCAAAACTGTCCACCAGAACATCGCTCCTGCCGATCTACTCTACAGTTCGGCAAGTTTCATCAGCATCTAATTCGCAAAAAGATGATGCGAGGGGCAAAGGCGGAAGCACGAAGGTTGGTCCTCAAGTCTTAGTGCCAGAGCTCAATTACTGTTGTTGTCAGAATTCTGACCGCGTAACAGGCACAACAAGGTAGTAAATCTGAGACGACAGCAAAGCCAAAGACGCAGGCTCAGCTCGACGATGAACTCAAAGCTAGAATGGCCGGCCTTTCCGGCGACGGAGGCGAAGCTGGCATTGAGTATGAGAACGGCGAACCAGTCGCCATGAAACGCAGTGTTCGGAACAACATGTTTAGGTATATCTAAGAGAAAAGACACTTCTCCTCCGCAAGGGATCAACCAGTTTTTGCGAGACTTGCACGGGCTTTCGCAGACGAGTTGCCACCATCCAGGGGCTTTTAAACCTCCTTGCTCAACACTGAGGATTCCCTCTTGGTGTGTACACAGTACGTCAAACGGTCTCTTCTCGGGACAACTTTCAGGCCTCCATACCAGCAACATATCCAGAGCAGCTGCAAGTTGACTGCAAATACGACAAGTCGGGCCCTAGTTCGGTACGGTCGGCATGGCCACTGCAAAGCGGGCCGCGTCAGCATGCACCTAAAATTGGGTACACAATCTGAAGGATAACCTTGCTTTCCGGAAGGGGCACTTTAGCTTGATGATTTTCTGGTGGCACTTGCAGGGTCTGAGTGTCCCTTCTGTACCGATTTGCGTCCATCAAGTTGCTTCTCCGCAACAAAGAAGCCGATCCATCTCTTGGCAATCTCTTTTCGGCAATCCAGCCAATCCTCATGGTGTCTGTGGCAGCCTCGTGGGCATCTCCCTGGCTTACTGAACACTAGAGGTAGTCTGTGCGCGTGCCGCTCGGCCCGAGACTTCCGAGTATATGTACTCTATGCTATCTTACCAGCGTCATCGCAAACTCTGCGTTGTTCAAACCTATCCGCTCTTTGATTTCTCTCTTATCGGCTCTTGCCGTCCACTCATTTCTGTTTCTTTTCTCTTCTATAATCATGGTCCCCGCCATGGACTTGAAAGAACCTGCGACGCCCCCTCCGCTGCGGGGCGTCACATAGTGGGTCACCTCACCCGATCTGTACGTCTCGTGCGCTAATCATCAGCAGTCATAATGTCTACGTGATACACTACAATTTTGCTGATGTTGGTACGTTGAGCAATTCTGCATGGTTGGCGAACACGAGCTAACTCCATAGACCACTCCACTGCCGTCGAAGAGTTGTGCACCCTGCTTGCCGACTTGGAGGCGGTCGGGCTGCACACTGAAGTCCGAGCTGGCTATGATCGGTCTCTGCTGATTTTCGTGAAGGCTCCGCGAGAGCTGCTCGGCAGAGAGGTGTACAAGTCCAGGTAAGTCTCTGCTCCACAAGCTCATATGATCCAAAGCAGTCGCTGACCAGTTGTAGGATTAAGGACTGGCTCTACGGAATTACACGCGACCACCCTGGTGGCGGCAAAGACACAATCGTTGATGGCGATTTCGAAGCGGAAGACATCCTCTCAATGTACCATCTGGTCACATGGAAGAAAGAGCTTGGCGGCGCCGGCATCACCCCTCAGTCGGGGAAATGGGAGAACGTGGAATCCGCTTTCCCTCTGCATAATGTGCGGGCGAACCAATCTTTGCTGCTGCATTTGAGCAAGAAGATCTTCCTCAGGGTTGAAGACCTTGACAAGATCAGAGATCTCTTTGGATCGAAGGTATTTCGATGCTCTCAAATACCGCTTAATTCTGTTGCTTGACTAATTCCCAATTCTGCAGGTTGCCTTCTACTTTGCTTTTTTGCAGACTTACTTGGTGTTTCTGTTCTTCCCTGCCATCACCGGATTTCTCGCGTGGATGTTTCTGCCGCAGTACTCTCTTTTTTACGCCCTTACTACGAGTTTGTGGTGCACAGTTTTTCTGGAATACTGGAAGCTTCAACAGATTGACCTGAGCCTTCGCTGGGATGTGAGAGGCGTCGGGACCTTGAAGGTCAACCGTCCAACCTTTCAGCCCGAAAAGACCGTCACGGACCCTGTTACGGGCGAAGTGATACAATACTTCCCCAAGTGGAAGCAAATTGCGCGGCAGACATTGCAGATACCGTTCATACTGATCTCGTTCCTCATACTCGGAGCTTTCGTTGTCATGGTTTTTGCAGTCGAGGTTCTCATCTCGGAGGCTTACGAAGGGCCCTTCAAGGACTTGCTGGTAAGACGGATGCTGTGGAGATGGTCTCGAGGTAATGCTAAACATTTGCAGGAGTACCTACCCACTATCCTTCTTGCTGCCCTCCTGCCGTTCATCAATACTTTCCTTGAAGGAATCGCAACCACTCTTACGGAATACGAAAACCACCGTACGCAGGATCGGCACGAAATGTCACTCACTCAAAAGATTTTCGTTCTCAACTTCATTACTGAATACCTCCCCATTTTCCTCACTGCTTTCGTTTACGTTCCGTTCGGCGACGCTGTGATCCCCCAGCTCGAAGTTCTCCTCCGGCGATTTTTGGGTGACGCGGCCCCTTTCTCCCTTGGCAACAACTTCCACAGCGACCCCAACCGGCTGCGAAACGAGGTCATTGCGTTGTCTGTCACGGGGCAGATTTCCAACTTCGGCGAGGAGCTCGTGCTACCGTACCTCAGGCACAAAGCGGCGCGGTGGTGGAAGGAGTACCGAGCGGAGCACTCGCACACGGCGACGATCAACACGGTGGTGCAGGACGAGCCGGACGAGGCCGACTTTCTCAAGCGGGCGCGTAACGAGGCGTCGCTGGAGCCGTACAACGTGCAGGACGACTTGACAGAGATGGTGATCCAGTTCGGGTACCTGGCGCTCTTCTCGCCCGTGTGGCCGCTCGTCAGCATTGGCTTTCTCATCAACAACTGGGTCGAGCTGCGCTCGGATTTCCTCAAGATCTGCATCGAGCACCAGCGGCCCGCCCCCGTGCGCACCGACGGCATCGGCCCCTGGATCGACTCGCTCGGCTTCCTCACCTGGCTGGGGTCCATCTCGACGGCCGCCGTGGTCCACCTCTTCGGCAGCAACACTTCGGCCTTTGGCGGCCTGCCCGGCCGCGGCACGTGGTACGCTCTGCCTATCACCATCTTCATCACCGAACATATCTACCTCATGCTCCGCTACGTCGTGGCATACGCGCTGCAGCGGTTTGGCAGCGACCAGATCCGCAAGGAGCGCGCGCAGCGGTACGCGCGGCGCAAGCGCATCCTCGCCGAGCTGGAGTCCAAGTCTGAGGCCGGCCTGGCCGTCGAGGAGAAGGAGCGCAGGAAGTCGCTTCTCCTGATGGGCTACGACCGGTTCTGGACCCGGCAGCTCGAGGATGGCGTCAGTGCCGAGGTGGGTGTGGGGTTGATCAAAGCGCTGAAGAAGACTGAGGAGGCAACGAAAGAGGATTAAGATCCGGATCATGCATCATTGCATGAAGAGGTACCTACGCAATGGACCGTAGCTTTGCTTGTTGGGTTATCCATCAAGCGTCCGTTCTTTGCCGTTCTGGTAGCGTCGCTTACTGAGACAATAGCACTCATTTAATGGATGAAATTTGACGAATCCAGGGTCTCCAAGACAGTGGAAACGCTAATTTGTTCTGTAGACTCTCTTTACCTTGCCGTCATTTCGTTATGGATAAAGACTTGTGCTGACTAAAGGCGCACGACTGGCTCCTTGTGCTTCATGACTTTTCAATCACGCTCGCTCCACTACTCAATGATCAGTCACTTCGATTACGAGGCCTGCGCCGTAAGAATCTCATGATCTTCTCTTCACCGACGAATCGGCCGTCAACTTCCACTCTGCCTTATTATAATTGCTCGGCCAAACGCCGTTCTGCAGACGTATCAGTCAAAACGAACTCTCAGCTGCAATGACGAATCAAACTTACCTTTCCCGGCGCCAGTATGCCGTTAGGATCAACAGTATCTTTCAACTTTTCGCTCAGCTTCAACAGCGCATGATCATTCCAGCTGTACGTATCTGCAATCTGGTCCATGAGGGCCAGATGGGTCCGATACTCGCCCCATCCGTACGCCGCACAATCATCAATCAGCGTACGGATGAGGCGCAGCGCGCGCTCACGCTGGGCCGGGTCCTTGCGGTCGAAGACGAGGCACACAATGTGGTGCATCTCGCGCATGCCGATGGTGAAGGTGCCGAAGAAGTCGAAGCCGGCGTCGAGCACGCGTCGGCGGGTGACGTCGTACTGCAGGCCGGCGGCGTCACCCGTGATCTCGGCGATGGGCGAGAAGAAGAGGTGGGCGCCGTTGGGCAGCCAGTCGACCCAGGCCAGCTCGTCGACGGTCGGCACGCCGCGCAGCGTCTTGGCCCGGATGTCCAGCACGCCCGGCGACGGCTTGCCTTCCTCGGGCCAGAAGAAGCGCGCGCCGGCGATGCGCCCGAAGCTCGCCTTGACGGCCTGCCACAGCGCGTCGCGCACCACGGCCGGCCCGTACAGCGCGCCGTAGAAGTTCCAGCGGCCGAGGCCGAGCTGGTGCTGGATGTCGACGAGCTCCTCTTCCGTTAGCGGCCGGTCGACGTCCTTGTACGACTTCTTGGGGCCGAGCACCGCCGCGTCCAGCAGGATGTGCCGGATGCTGGGCACGTTCTGGAGCACCATGGCGAGGCGGAGCTCGCGGATCGTCTCGACAATCTGGGGCAGGTCGTCGTCCCGCTCGAAGGTGATCAGGTACGGCTGGTAGCCGCCCGGGTTGGGCATCAGCCACATGCCTATCTTGACCACGACGCCGTAGTTGCTCTGCGAGAAGATGCCGTCGTGGTACGGCCCGAAGCCGTAGTTGAAGAGCTGCCAGCATCGATTGCCGGGCTGCTCGTCGGGCGTGGCGGCTGAAGACGATGAAGTTGGGTTCGGCATGGCTCCCATGCCCGTGCGGACGAGTTCCCCGTTGGGAAGGACCACCTCCATGCCGCAATGCATCTGGACGTCCACCGGTCAGCCGTCTTCTTTCGACACGCCCCTGACCACTTACCATGAAATGATCCCCGTAAGGCGTATACCCAACCCCACGCTCGACACAGTTCCCCAAAACCGACCCGCCCCCAAGATCTGGCACATCAATCCACAGCTTGTCATCGAGCCCGTTCTCGACCAGATGGTTGTACAGATCCGTGTAAGTCACGCCGGGCTCGACCAAGCAGCACGCATTCCGCACATCCACCTCCAGCACCCTGTTCATATTCCTCCCCATGTCCAGCCCCACGCTCCCCGGCACCCGCGGCGCCGCCCCGCCGTACCCGACGTTGCGCCCCACGCTGAAGGGCCACACGGGCACGCCGAACTCGTTGCACAGCCGCATCACCGCCTGCACCTCGGCCACCTTGCGCGGCGCCACGACTGCCGACGCCACGAAGTAGTCCTTGTCGAAGACGTGGAACATGTCGTGCGCCTTGGCCGGGTCGAGGTACGACTCCTTGGACAGCGACGAGTGCTCGTCGTTGCTGCCGTCGCCGCCCGAGACGACCGTCACGTTCTCGGCGCCGACGATGGACACGGCGCGCTTGATGTAGGCGTCGAACTGAGCCGCGTCGGTGCCCGGAGGGAGCACGAGCGGCTGCGGCGAGGGCATCGATCCCATGGTTTCCGTTGGAAAATCAACCGGGGAATGGGTGGTGGAGGAACAATGGATGGGGTGGGTTGAAGTGCGAGGGGGGAGCAGATTGGCCTGGAAATCTCGCTCAGCTTTTATATGCAAGATGCTCGACGAGGAGTATCGAACCACGTTCTAGGGCTCGCGGTTCTACTAGATTCCAATCGATCCAAAAGATGGGCTCGAAGCCCCTCTTCCTCGTCACCAGACTGCAAGGAAATGAATGGGGGCCGGGCCATGTGCTCGGTACGTACCTGGCAGTTTCACTGGTGCGTTGTACCTGTCTCTCATGTACTCAAGGCTTGGTACTCCATTGGCAACAAGGGTCAAGACCAGGGCCCTCAAGGCGGCAAGCCTTCCCGATGTGGTATGTGAACTGATCATTTTCGGCTTCTGGTTTGGTCGCTTACCCCTACCGTCGGGCCCATCTTTGTTGCTCCTAGTGCTAATCCTTACCCGAAAATTGCCTATGAGGGGTCAATCGGCAACGGCGCGACGGGTCGACGCTGCCAGGGTCTAGTATGAATAATACTGACTCCAGTCCCTGCAAGAATACGGATGAGCGGAGGCCAGGCCATGTGGGGACCGATGGCTCGGTCCCGAATTGTGGGGTCTTCCGGCTTTTCCTTCAACACTCTTTCGTGATTCAGCCTTCTTGTGGCATGATACTTTTCTATTGGAAGGGGGCGAAGAAGAAAGGAATGGACCAGCCACGACGACCCAACCCTTTTTTCTTTTTGGAGTAGGTTTAATGCGGCTCCCGTCTAAGCATTGTCAACTAGAGATCGTCTACTGCATCAGACAGAATCCCCACCAATACTACGATGCGCATATACGCATATTCAGTAGGGTAACGGAATCCAAGAATAACTGCACATTGCCGAAGTATTACCCGTCTCAAACCCACTTCTACACGAAGATGCTTCGCGGGATCCTAGCTTCATAGTGTAACAGTCCTTATTACTTAGACTCCGAGCTCTCCCTGATAAAATTTGAAAAGCAATATGCTCACTTAGCTCTGGTTACTGCATCCTTGCTATGAGACTGCCCGTTTTACCTTAGAAGCGTCTAAAATCATGCAATACGTCTGCCTTGCTTTATTATGTTGCACATTAATTACTCCTAAATATACGCTACCAAGATACATTTGTATGCACTAAACGACACAGATGACGCATATTCGCTAACGATAGAACCCAGACTCCTCTGGCTGAGATTTGTAGTAGCAGAACGATATAATAGCGTAAAGATACTGCTGTACTGCGCACTGTCGGGTTTTCTCCCTTGAAACCCTGTAGAATCGAACAAAAATGTATGCACTTGAAATAATTGAACTTTACGCACTATGAA